>JADBJO010001548.1:274229-276729 GCA_016801955.1 Conus betulinus | reverse complement strand
CAAATATATTTGCTCAGTTCTGGTTTGGTTTTTTTGTATTTTTCGTTGGGTTGAAGCTGACAATTAAGTAGTTGGGGAAAAACAAGTGCAGGTTCACAATTCTTCCATCATTATAGTAATGATTTGGCAAAGATTAGAATTGAGAGGAAAAAAAATATAATTGAAGATGAAATAAATGGGAAAATGTATATCATAAATATGAAACCCCCTTCACTAGCTGCATGAGGAAACTATCGCAATCCCTCCCAAAGACAGATCTATATGTGTGCGCCTTTCGTATGGATCGGACTCATCAGGGAGACACAGCTGATTGTGTCTGTGCTCTTGGCGTTAGATAGAGACACAACCACAGTCCATAATTCTGTGGTGTTCCGACCGCCAAGGGGTTCGAAAAAGAATCAACAGCACCCCCATGAGCAGCCAGTGAAAGGTAGTAGAATTAAACAAAAACGAAAGTTTGGAGAGGAAAAAAAGTTGTTGAAAACTAAAAACATTACGCAAACAGTATAAAATGTAAGGGACAATCTTTGAGCCTATGCTTGAGGATCCATTTAAGGATGCAAGGGAGATCAAAAGATACGGAACAGTCTGAGTGGTCAGCTCTGCTGTTTAATAACCCCAAGGCATTGTCAGCGGCTAAGAATGTGCAGAACAACCTTTCCTTGGATATATATATATATATACTATATATATATATATATATATATATATATAGATTATCTATAATATATGTGGTGTGTGTGTGTGTGTGTGTGTGGACCTCTTGTGGAGACAATTTAGGAGTGCGTGCCGATACTTGAATAGCGGGCTTGGCGACAGGCGCTGGCCTAATGAGGCAACCGTTTCTGTGCACTGACCTTTGAATGAAAGACTGGAGGGTGACGGAGAGGCGGGGCACTCGTCATGGCGCCTTCCATCTGTCAGGGAATCATCGATTCACGGCTCCTGGCAAATTTTGTATAAAAAGTTTTACACTGAAAAACGGAGTGTGGGACTTGGAAAAACAATGAAACAAAACATAATGGCTTGTCTCAGAGATGAGAGAGAGAGAGAGAGAGATAGAGAGAGAGAGAGAGAGAGAGAGAGAGTGACACTGACACAGTTTTATTGCCATTAGCAAATTTCCTGTTGGCAAGGGGATATCATGAGTCACGTCTAGCCATAACAGCTCCCAACAGCGACTTAACAAGAAACCAGTGCAATGATTTCCTTTGTGATGTTACAAGTACCCCTTGACATATAACTGCTACAAAAGAAAGATCAATGGAACACAAACCAATTCACATGAACATCACATGCACACACACACACACACACACACACACACACACACACACACACACACACACACACACACACACACACACACACACACATGTACACACACACACACATACACACACACACACACACACGCGCGCGCGCGCGCGCGCGCCGCCCGCCCGCCCGCCGCACGTACGCACACACTCTCACACACACAAGCACATATGCAAGCGCACGCGCGCGCACCACCCTCCATTCCACCCCCCACCCCCACACAAACACACAAGCACGCATGTAAGGCACGCACAAATGCAAGCGCGCGTGCGCGCACGCATACACAATATACCACTGGCGTAGACTATCACGTTATGAACGTAACTACTGAGGCAATGTACCTAGAGAAGAAGCGATCATCTTACTCATTCGTGATATGCTTTTTACGAAATGTACTCGCTTCTGCGACATACATTGCAAATTCTACTACAGTTTTTTTTTCATTTTCACTTGCTAAAATCGCCACTAAATCTCTTTTTTGACCAACTGATTCATTGAAAAATGTGCACCCTCTATGGATATTGGCGTATGCAGCACAATCAAACACAAAATGTACTTCATTCTCAACACTGTCGCTTTCTTTACACACGGGACAAGATTTATTATTTTATTTCTCGAACCATTTTTGGTTTGCGCCGACACCGAGCGTTTCTGTTCGAAATCTTGCTAAACTATATTTATGTCATTTAATGCGTTACAATGTTAAGATATTTCTCTGCTTCCAGATTGCTTTTAAATGAGAGAAACCAGTCGTATTTATCATTTCCATCCATGCCAGCATGCATGCCAGTTTTGTTTATAAGAACAAATTAAACGGTCCTTTAATTCTGAAATGAATTCTGCTTTATTACCGACTCCTTGTGACAACCAAACTAAGCCCAAACCATTCTCTGTCAATATTTTCTTAACGTAGGAAACCCAGTTGAATTTTTCCACTTTCATGTTGCAGTATGAGCATTTCATAACGCCTGACAGCAGAGTCTGGTTATTGGTAGGCCTGTTAATATCAACCAGTATTTAATACATCTAACATAACTGGCAATAAAGGGAGGGTATCGTCCACTTTCACCGTAAACCAGTTTATTTGATGCGTGCAAGGAAACGTGGATGATACGCTTTATCGCATAGGTACGGACTTTTTCCATTTCGATATTATCCAGCATGTCCCAAACTTCTGATGCAT
>JADBJO010001548.1:239229-246729 GCA_016801955.1 Conus betulinus | reverse complement strand
AACCAAGTTTGGGTCATTGTGACTTCGTACCTGGGTAGAGCAGACCGAAGAGCTGCCGCGTGACAGTTATTTTTTATTTTTTATATTCCCAGTTCTTCTGGAACAGGGAGTACTTTACAATGGAAACGAAAAAATGCTCTCTCTCTCTCTCTCTCTCTCTCCTCTCTCTCTCCTCTCTCTCTCTCTCTCTCTCTGTGTGTGTGTGTGTGTGTGTGTGTGTGTGTGTGTGTGTGTGTGTGTGTGTGTGTGTGTGTCTCTCTCTGTAGGTCCGTGGTCAAAAATGTGTTCCACTCGCTCCAGACAAAACTACTAAGCCGATCTTTCTGAAAATTTGTAGGTATGTTTATTATGGGAAAAGAATGATGCCCAATGTGTTTTTTTACTGTTATGCCCATTACGAACGGCGCCATAACGGTTTTCCTTCTTTATGGAATATCTCAGAAAGTACTAGGCCAATCTCTCATTTGTAGGCATGTTCACTATGGGTCACGAATGTTTGTCCGATGTGTTATTTTTTACCATTACATATATTACTACAGCTACTGACACACGAGCCTTTTCGTCCGTACAGTTGAAACGAAACGTTCGAACCTGTGCGGTCCGACCTGTAAGTGTCGAACGGACGGAGTGCTTTCACGACAGATTTAAAACCTTTGAGTTTGATCCCACATGCCGCTTCAAAGGACTGTACAATTGAAAGCGAAGCTTTTTTCTCGAATATTTAGATTCTTATAATTTTTTGAGTTGACATTCCAAAATACACCATGGCCTTGGTACGATTCAATCAAATGTTCGGTCTCCGAATCGGACAGTCTGACCCGCCTTGCTGGACGACGCCATTTTTCATGTCATGGGTGTTGGCTCAATGCTGATCTAAGATCATCTTGTGATGAAAAGACGTTAAATAAAACTACTGAACTAAACTAAATCAATGCTGAGCGTTGATTGGTTGGAGGATACTAACTGTCCGTTTCGAATAGATTACGGTGTATCTCGAACGGTCGGGTTTAACTGGATGTCAAACGACCATCTACTACATACAAATGCACCCATTATTCCACAATATATTAATTCACACAACTCTAGACACTTACAAAACGACCATCTATTCAATACAAATGCGCCCATTATTCACCACTCTCTTAATTCACAGAACTCTAGGCAATTACAAAACGACCATCTACTATTTCTGCAGAGAGAAATCAATTTAATTACTGATCTCACCATCACGTCGACCCAGTGTAGAACAGTATCCAGTCTGCAAGGCGTTCCTTAATGTAAAGTAAAAGAAGCAAACGTCCGACTCTGGGGACAAAGTTTTGGTCTACGCAGCAACGAATGTCCCACGCTGACAGGGTTTGAACGTTTAACACCTCCCTTTGTGTCGTGCTGGCAACTTCTGTAACCAAGTTAGAAAGTCTTCCCCGCCTACAGCACAGGCAGAATGGCCCCAGTTCAAACGTTTCTATTTTGTTTTGCACTTCAACACTGACCTTTCTGCCTCGATGCTTCTCCCGGAATGAACACAGTCCAAGTTCCAGCTAACTTTACTGTTAAATATCAGATTAGATGCGGGCGAAGTACCTTCCTGAAATAAAATACCTTTTTAAACCGGAAGGAAGAAGATGACTGCATTCCAAAAATCCCATTTTGTACAAGAAAGCGCAGCTTTCGGAAAGGTTTTCTGGAACTCTTTTTCCTCTTATAAGTGATGGAATTATGTAACGTAAGTTGATTTGTACCCCTTCTTCAAATGTGACAGTGGGTATACATGCGTGACATGTCCACAGTACTGCCACCAACCCCCTCACACACACACAGGAAATGCAACTAAAACAGAAAACTGTGGGCCATATGTAATGAAGAAAGCCAAAAAAGAGGAGAGAACAGGTCAGTATAACACAAATGACGGCGAATTCTCTCTCTCTCTCTCTCTCTCTCTCTCTCTCTCTCTCTCTCTCTCTCTCTCGCCTTTGAGTATGTGAGTATGCATGCACGCATGTGAATGAGCGCGCGCGCGCGCGCGCGCGCGTGTGTGTGTGTGTGTGTGTGTGTGTGTGTGTGTGTGTGTGTGTGTGTTTTTGCCTGAAAATGCACGCGCATATATCATATGTTTCCAGTACCGTTGTATGCAACTCCTTTCGACTCAGTGTTGTCCAAACCCAGTCATGTCTGCGCTTTCAAAGTCTGTGGTCAGTTCATCCACAGGAGACCAGCACCGCCAGACGTTCAGAAGGCCATGTCCTGGAAGAGGTCCTGTGTAGCACGCCAGAGTTATTCCATGCCGGAACAACTATTAAAGACGCCATGACGTTGTGCTGTTTTCGATTTAAAACACTCCGCAAGTGCCCGCCATGGAGGCCCTGAACACACGACTTCCGCTACATCTATAAGCATACACCATTTCTCAAACACCTAGACAACACGCTATCTCTCAATTTCAAACATTATCCATTATAGCTGGTAAAAAAAAATAAATATAAAAAATAAAAAGAAGAAGAAGAAGAAGAAGAAGAAGAAGAAGAAGAAAAAAAAACAACATTCATTACAGAAAACTGCAATGCGATATATGTTGGCAAAATGCAATTTGAATATGAGATCATCCTCATGCGAATTAAAGTCATACAAGCTGGAATGATTATGATTATTCTGAATAAGGTTTCATTGAGATTTTTTGGTGCAAAACGCAATTTTTCTGAAAGCGTTTGTGGATTCTTCTTTTTCTTCTTCTTCTTCTCTCCTCCTCGTCCTGCTCCTTCCTATATTATTATCATCATTAGTTTTGTTTATTATACGTATCATTATTATTATTATTATTATTATTATTATTATTATTATTATTATTATTATTATTATATATCATCATCATCATCATTGCTATTATTATTATTATTATTATTGTTATTATTATGGTTATGATAACGATGATGATCATGATCAAGATCATTATCATGACGATTTTTATCATCATCTTCTTCATCATTATCATTGTTATTATCATCATTATCATTATCTTCATTACTGTAATTGTTGGTGTTGTTATTGCTTATAGACGTTACTGATACTGACATTAATTTGCTGATATCGGTGAGGAAAGCTGACAGAATGTTTGCTGATTAATCTGCTGTGGAGAGTTCTTATGGAGTAGTGTTCGCTCCTTATACTGGAGGGGCGGAGGGAGGAGGGGGGGGGGGAGGGGGTACAGAACACAGAAATGTTGTATATTTAGAGTGAGTTAGTATATATAGCCTCATATATCACACCGAACTACATACATATGTTCGCTAGCCTCAGCTAAATTAAACGAAGGCCCTGCGCTAGATTTTTTTAAGTGACCGCGATCAAATTGTTCAGTCAAGCATAGCCTTACATGAAAGTCTAAGCCTCTCGTTTAGGGTCTGTAAACGTAGCGCCACTCTTTGTATCAAACGCTAACACCTTAAGATCAGCAAAGGAATCTCCGTATGTTAGAAAAATACACAGAGTATGTAATGTGAGTATGCGTCAGTTTCAGAAAGAAAACAGTAAGTGGCAAATATAGGAGAATGGATGCTCCGTTGGTCCATGAATGATTGTAAGGACGATGGCATTATTGGCTCACGCGCGCATGGCATTACAGGCTCGCGTGTGTATGTGTGTGTGTGTGTGTTGGGGGGGGGGGGGGGGGGGTGAGGGGTGGTGCATGCATGCTTGAATGCGTGCGTGCGCGCGTGTGTGCGTGCGCGCGCTTGTGTGTGTGTGTGCGTGTGCGTGTGCGTGTGTGTGTGTGTGTGTGTGGTGTGTGTGTGTGCGCGCGCGCGCGCGCGCGCGCGCGTGACACACATTCTGACCGAGGGCTTATCAGTAGACGTCCTTCGATCAATGTTTGGTGGATTGAGACCTTGCAGATAATTGCTTGATAATAATTCATGATACGTCATGTTTGATATATCCAACGGGCCTGTCCAAACATCATTACTGCAGAAACCCAGGCGGCTGGGAAGGAAGGCATCTGTCACACATAATGTCGCATGGAGATCATTCTGACAAACTGTTCTACAAGTAAGACTTCCTTGCCTTGAAAGTATGGCTGTCTAGTGTTTTTGTATGTTCCTTTTGAAAATGACCAATGTTTACAGAGGAAATGTCATGCATGATGTCCATTGCCATTATTTTCTCCATCACCCTTTTCTTTCAGAAGGGCGGAATCAGACCAGAAGGATAGAAAACAGATAATAGATCAGGATTAAAAAAAAACAAACAAAAAAAAAAACAAACAAACAAAAAAACAAGGGGGGGGGGGGCGAGTGGGGGAAAAGGATGATATTGGCTAGTATCTACACATGTGTGAATCTCCCTTCATCTACATCCTGAATGTATCGCTAGAAGACATGACTCCTTTCACGGTTGTTGTTTTCTTCACGTTGCTCTGTGTTGTTTTCTTGCATTTTGCTGTCTAGAGCACCTGGGGTTTGGGGACGGAGGGGAAAGAAAGAAACAAACATGAATAAATGAGTGGAGAGCTGACCTTTTCGGGGTGTAGGTTTGTTTACACGATGATCTTAATCAGATATTCCGTATTTTGCTGTGAAGTTAACAAGAACCTGATCATGTTCATTTTAAAGCCGTCAGCACTGGGAAATACGAACTGCCCACTGTGCGGATAAATTCAAGCTCTCTCTCTCTCTCTCTCTCTCTCTCTCTCTCTCTCTCTCTCTCTCTCTCTCTCTCTCTCTCTCTCTCTCTCTCATCGTACCTGCGTTGGACCATGCCTGCAGTACCGCTCATGTTCCGGTAAACATGTGGATGTTTTGTGACTGTATTTTTTAATTTCATGTGTCGTCGGGCCAACAAGAAGAAGAATTGAGATGTCGGACATTACGGACGAGATCTCGACTTGATGGTGTCATGGTTGGACTGACCCTCATTGTGTTTTTCTGGAGCGGTATTCTCATGCAGTGCGGTGACATTGAACTTAACCCTGGCCCTCCTAAGTCTGCCGGTGCAAAGCAGTCCCGACTGACCAGCAGCAGCTGGAGGGTGAGTCTGGACAAAGGCGATGCAGGTCAGGAGGACAGTGGACAGTTAGTCAGGCATGAGGAAAGTAAGTTGGGGTCAGAAGTTACCTTGACAGACGTCATGACCACGTTGACTGGCTTGAGCACGAAGTTTTGAGAATATGAAGGGTAATTTTGACAAGGCTGAAGAAAACCTCAGGGAGATAAAAGAATCTTTTTCGACTCTAAAACGTCAAGTTCAGGCTCTTACTGAAGAAGTAGAAATCTTAAGACAGTCAAATTATGAACTCGACCAATCGAGTAAGTGCATGATTGAATCCTTATCTGAGAAACTCCAAGTCTAAATTTAGCAATTGATCTTTTCAAAAACATAAACATATTGAATTATAAATAAGGCTGAACATGATGGAAACTAGAACAATTTCTGTACAAATTGTATTGTTCATTAATCTGGATATGGCCGTCCCACATTTGCCATCTACAGTCAGTTAGCCTTGTTAAAATGTTACGAATAAACTGATTTTCATTTCCAACATCCTGAGCCAGTCAAACATCTCCAAATCCGTGCGTACACAGAAATAGGCGCACATTTGAAACCCAGTTCGTTTTTCCCGTTAAATACAATTCGAATGTCATTTCATAAGACTTACGAGGCAATCTACCATTATCCATGTGTAAAAATTTTTAACCAATACCGAACGCATCTAATGGCTGAAGTAATAAACAATGGACATCTGTTGGACTCCCCATACACCAAAATCATTAGAAATACACCTGTCGAAACCTAGAGACGTCTTCAAAGCAAACGAATGCACCGCCTCACAATGAACGACGGCGTTACCTAAACCCTAAATTTTAGCCCATTTCATCAAAATAGGCTGTATTTGGGAATCAAAGATCTTTAAGAATAACTCAAGTGAATGATTGTTTCGAGCAATCAATCTTTTTATTACCCACATCAAATCATTCTTTGCCCTACATGCAAGCAAAGCTAAAACACAGACGATTAGAAAAGTAGATCCCCACCAGGTATTTATACACATTCACTACAGGTATAACAAGTCCATCACATATCCATCTTTCCCTTGCTGACAAATAATCTCCCCCTTCGAAATATCAGGATGTTACTTTTATTCATGCTCACTTTCAACTTTGATGAAGAAGCAGCCCCCCGCTCAGATTATTTAGCTGATGTTGTAAAAAAGCTAATAGCAGGATAGATAACTCTAACTCACCATCTGGAAATCGTCCACTATGAAGGCCATTATTGATAACCTCAACGGTAAGCTCATTAATAAACATAGAAAATAATGCAGGGCTACAGACATCACCTTGTCTTACCCCAGCGGCACAATTAATAAAGGATGTCAGACTGGAACCACTGCTTATCCTCGTTTTAACCACTTGATACACAGCTCTAATACACCTAAACAATTTCCGCTTGACACCGTTTTTAAGTAATACTGCCCATAATGCTTTCTGTTAATGGAGTCAAAGGCTTTTTTTTCAAAGTCAGTAAACGCAACATAAAATTTACGATTCAATTAAGGAAAATTGCTTTTGAACAAATGCAAGAAGAGTAAACATATGATCGATAGTAGAGTAAACCTTTTTAAAACCCAGCTTGGTGTTCTCCCGTGATATTATTACAAGTCAAGTCAAGTCAAGTCAAGTAAACTTTATTATCTCAATTTGAGAAATTAATTTGTGGTCACACACATTCACAGCAAATAAACAATAATTTAGCCACATTACCCATTCTCTCACATATGACATACATTCATATAGAGGAATTTGGATTTCAAGTAAACATCTTCTCGGTTCATGAAATCAATGGACAGGGGAATAAAACTTTGTTTAAATCTGACACTTCTGCATTTAACCGATCGATAGCTTCGTCCTGACTGAAGAAGGTCATACTGATTTGCAAGAACGTGGGTCTGGTCACACGTAATCTTCTTCGCTTTACAAACAACACGGCACCTGTATAGTTCACTCAGACTTTTTTGTCTCTCACCAACGATTTTTCCTCCCATTCACATGAAATGATCGCAGCTTGCGAAGACAATATAATCTGGTTTGACATTTTTTTGTGGACATACTCAACATGGATTTAAAATTCAGCTTATTATCTATAAAAGTTCCTAAATATTTGTATGATTCAACACGTTCTACTTCAGCACCTTTGATAAAAAGTGGTGGTACAGCTTTTGGATTCTTTCTAAAATCAATCAACATTTCTTTCGTTTTTGTTACATTCAGATCAAGATAGTTATGATCGCACCAGTCAACAAATCCTTGAACCTCCTTGAAGTAAACAGAATCAGAGTTGGAAAGATCACAAAGTGCTGAGTCATCTGAATATTTATGTACAAAGTCGAATCACTTCCCTGAACAATCATTTGTGTACAGAGTAAAAAGCACTGGTGATAAAGCAGTACCCTGGGGTGCGCCAGTTGAAATGACTCTGGAAGACGAAACAACACTTTGATATCGAACAGGC
>JADBJO010001548.1:229229-231729 GCA_016801955.1 Conus betulinus | reverse complement strand
GTTTCCATCGTCGCCACCGTCATTCTCATGGATCAGCACTCTCACAAAATTTCTGAATAAGCCTATAAGTAGGTAAGTTAATAAGTAAGATTAAAAAATAAGTGAGTAAATGAATAAATAGATGAATAGATAGATAAACAATGCAATAAAACCAGTCAAACCAACCAACCAGCAGTACAAGAAATATAAAACAAATAAACATACTACAACATTGATTTATCAATGACGTCCAAGCCAGCCGTTCTATTAGGGACACGTGTGGTTTGATGGCAACTCTTTTAATAAGCATGTTGTGCAAGGGAACCTTCGTTCTGTTAGTGACACGTCTGTTTTGATGGCAACTCTATCAATAAATATGTCGTGCAAGGGAACCCTCGTTCTAGAATAATAATAATAATAAAAATGATAATAATAATAACGTACATTTATAGAGCGCCCTTTCTCACTAGAGCTCATAGCACTTTCCAATATTTAACTATAAACATGTAAAAAACAGAAATCACTATACTAAACCCTAAACCCAGTCACCTCATCAATTATGACTATTAGGGACACGCGTACTTTGATGGCGACCCTTTCAGTAAACATAATCGTGCAATGGACCCTCCGTTTGAATGCAGGATGGAGGTGAATGTGTGTGTGTGTGTGGCGTGGTGGGGGGGGGGGGGGGGGGGGGTGAAGTGAGAGTGAAGTAGAAGAGATGAAAAAGTTTATAGATCCTAAAGGGAGCCCCCCCCCCCACACACACACACACACACACACGTGCGCGCGCGCGCGCGCGCGCACATGCAAGCACACACACGCACTTTCCAAATGAAAGGTGTGTGTGTTTTTTTTTTTTTGTTTTTTTTTTTTTTTTTTTTTTTGTCTGCGTTTGCCTTACATATCTTCGTTACTTGTTTAAGTGGAAAACACATGAGAAAGTGTATCTCCCAGAAGTGTATTCCAGGTCATTTTTGACCTTTGGATGGTAGACATTTTTGCCATCTGGTTGAACGCCCATTCTCAGTAAGAATGGCATATGGGACCTCAGCAAGAGTAAATTTTATTTTTTTTTTTATTTTCCCTCCTGAAAGAGGCTATTCATATAAAACTGACCATTACCATAGAAGAAAAAACAGGGTGCCTCAAAGTTACGCCAACTGCATTACCATGCGTTGCAAAAAATATCTGAGGTTAAAAACTGAATAAAGGAGACACTCGGAGAGCACTGTGAAAAAATACTGAAGACATCCAGCTTCAGACATGCAAGTTACTTCCAGTAACGTAAATGTTGTGCTCTGTCGCAGCAAGGAAAAGTGAAAACTAAAGGTTTGTTAGATCTGACATACTCTTTGACGTCATGTGCACTGATGAAGACGGTCAGGCATAAAGAAAATATTCTAAGTGGATTGAGATACTTTTTAGACATAGTCACCCCCTTTGAAGTAATATATGAGAAGGAATAAAAGCCAACAATCCTACTTCCTGTGAGCAGGTGCTCTTTCTGCAAAATGGTGAGGCTTGAAAGAGGTCATGTGAGCCTGCAGCAAGTGTTTTCTGGTGACGTCTCGGTTAGTTTTGTAAAATGCGCATCATGTACATGTTGGTAACGCCTATGTTGGGGCACCAGCATTTTATTGTATGGCAAAGGCTGAAAACCAATCTGTGGCAATGTCAATATCTTTTCCTACTTTGGTTTCTCTTGTGCACATTACAGCTGAAGAGCTTTGATATTGGTCATTTTCCTGCTGAGAAAAATGGTAGTAACGTACGTGTTGCTGGTGGTGAACCACACACGTTTTTCAGTTTTAACTATCCAGTTGTGGTCTTCAGTAATGTCTCAGTTGAAAACCCATTATTTACCTAATTAGGGGTTTCAGTTAACTGTCATTTAAGGACACTGTGGGTTATTTTATTGGAATCTTAATACGGTAGGGCTTCATGAACAACAGGCCTACTTTTTTTCTTTCTTATCCTCGGGAACAGGTGGTTACAGGTCGATTTGCTGGAGACAATGCAGCTCATGCATAAATGAGGTAGTGGAAACATTAAAAAGGATGATTACTCATCATAACAACGCATAAAAAAAGCATATCATCAGTTCCATTTTATATTTTTCTTCAGCTGCTGAAGCTGTGTAAACTCAGCGGGAACAGTCACGTACATGTTGTTTTTTTGAGTGACATTTAGTTCTCTCATGCACAGGAATGACGGTCCCACAGCAGACTAATACCTGTCTGCTGTAGGCCCTTGGCTATGCAGTCTCACAATGCATGGCTGCAAGCAATTACTCTTTTTAAAATAAATTGAGGACAGCGGAACCTGTAAAACAGCTCATGTGCCATTCTTACTGAGAATGAGCGCGAAGAGGTCTTTTTTACATCAGGGATTTTTCTGCACTGTGCAATTCTAGACTAAGATTTATTGTTTCAGTTAGTTAAAACGAGAACTAGTGTATTCCAGAGGGGCATCGAAGCAGAAAAACAACAACAAAAAAACAACTCTGGTACTAGTTAAA
>JADBJO010001548.1:209229-221729 GCA_016801955.1 Conus betulinus | reverse complement strand
GCTAATGAACTGGTTGATAGAGCAGCTAAAAGTGCAGGACGTAATACTGAAGGGGCAACTCTAATTAACATAAATCTAGATCTGCACGAGTATTATAATCACATTGAAAAACTAGCAAAAGATACGTTTGATAACATGTTGAAGACATCAGATAGCCATTATATCACACAATTGTATAAAAAGCGTCAGCACAATAAATTCCAAATTAATTTTTAAATCACATATCTGATACAAGTTCAAGACATATTAGTTCTCTGATGTTTCAAAATTCGTTTAAATGCTTTTAAAACAAAATTTTCTAAAGATATTAAATGTGTATGTGGGAATCAATCTCCATCAGTCACCTGATTTTACACTGTCCGGGTATCAAAGAATTAATGACGAAAACTACAGGGGATTTACTGACTCGTCAAATACCATTAACTGTTCAGGAAGTGTTAAATGACTTCCATCTTCTTAAATGTTTCTCAGAAGTTTTACACCTTAGTCCTATTGGTCTTTTTCCTTTGAATAGTTAATTTATTGTTGGATTCAATTGTTGTTATACTAATCTTCTGTTAATTGTTAAGTCACGTTTGATATAGATAGTAAACTTCATTTCCTTTCTACTAATTCTATCATTTTCAACAATTCATATCCCATATAAAGCTTGATCATTATATAGAATTGTAGGTGTAGGCATATAGAAAAAAAATATAATTTTTACTACCACACACTCTCTAAACAATATTAACGCATGCATTAACAATCTCTTCTTTCATACCTATATTTCTCCTATCCCCCCCCCCCCCCCCCCCCCCCCCCCCCCCCCCCCCCCCCCGTCTAATATCACTTAAGGACGTAAAACTAAATCGTTTCGTTATTGTTTCTTCTATTCCCATGTCTTTTTCTCTGAGATGTATTTCATTGTCTGTTATTTTTTCGACTCATTATTCTGCTTCTTCTACTCCCCTAGCCACCTTCCAGTTCTTTTCGTTCTTTTTGTTTTTCTTCTTGTTCTTCATATTTTCGTTCTTGTTCTTGTTTTGTCGTTCTTGTTACTGTTCTTGTTACTTTCTTCTTGTTCTTTTTGGTGTTGCTGTTGTTGTTGTTGTTGTTGTTGTTTTCTTTGTTGTTCTTCTTCTTCTTCTCTTCTTCTTCTTCTTCTTCTTCTTCATGTATCTATTTAGACCAGATCTATGTATCTATCTATCTATCTATGTATCTATATATATCTATCTATCTATGTTTATAAAATATATATATTGGCAAGGTAGTTCCTATAAAACACCAAATTTAGACCAGATAAAAAACCAAGCATATGCATATATATATATATATATATATATATATATATATATATATATATATATATATATATATATATATATATATATCCCGCTTTGGAGACTATAAGCTTGCTGAAGGTTTATTTTGAGAAGCATTTATTTATTCCCCATTCACCCACTCAAGCACATACTGTCAGTTAGGCAGAATCATCTACCACTGCAGATATGAAGGCTTATGACCCCCCTATTTCTATAATCTGAGACATAAGAGCAAGCTTTGTTTATAATTCAATATTTCTTGCAGTCATTGCAACACCTAGCTGCTCTGTAAGTGCTGGAATGGTGCTCGGTACTTATCCTTGGAATTTATTGCTTCATTTTATATATATATATATATATATATATATATATAGAGGAGAGAGAGAGAGAGAGAGAGAGAGAGAGAGAGAGAGAGAGAGAGAGAGAGAGAGAGAGAGAGAGAGAGAGAGAGAGAGAGAGAGATTGCTGCAACTATTGTAATTCAGACAATGAGAGTGGGGATATTCAACGGGTTGCATGGAAGTAAGGTCTACATGTGTCTAAGGAAACTAAATGTGAACATCAACTCCGAGGATTCAATGTTTTGGGATTTGTTTTCTCTTGTTTGGTTATGATTATCTTTTTTATTTGATTTTCGGTTTTGAAGTTCAGTCAACGCGTCTCATGCGAATGGGTATGAAAGTGTATACCCTACACATACGCCATACTTTAAGACAATTTCTAATCATCTTATAATGCAAACAGCAATGTTTTAGACAATTGCACAATGTTTGTTTTTGGGGAAAAAAAAAAAGTAATTTGGGCAAAATCGGTGTCATAAAAAGCTTTTTAGCACCACAGTTGATATATGTAATGAAAGTAGTTTCATTACCAGAAAAAAAAAGTCTTATCGGAAATGAACATGCTGTTATTTCGATTTCTGTGGAGAAAAGAAACGCTGCAATCGAAAAGCATTTGAAAAAGTGAAAAGACGTGTAGTTATAAACGACTTCTCAAAGGGGGGTGTTAACGACCAATCTGTCGGCCCTGCCCAATTTGTCGCCCGGCGGTAGATTGGTTTTCAAACCAGAACCAATGTTCCCTATTTTGAGGAGATAGACCTTATAGGGAAGACAACATGACTGAAGAGGGAATATTTGAGTGGATAGAAAAACACAGCGTCACAGCGGACTACTTTTGAAGTTGGAGTGCTTCTACTCCTGTGGCGGGGTAATAAAGAATTGCGGCCCCTGTAAATCCAGGGTATTGGGGCCAATTCTCTTCGAATTTGGTGTGAGGGTTTATTGTACCAATTCCTGTTTGTGATAGTCACTCCTGACAGGCACCTCTCGCACACACTTTTTCTTAGTCTAAAAAACAAACAAACAAACACACACACACACACACACACACACACACACACACACACACACACACACACACCACACACACACGACGAAGTAAAAACAATATGAAACACTCAGACTCTGTATTCACATTCAGATAGCATGAGAATTGGCACCATGCCAACGTAGAAGCTCTTCAAAAATCCCTGTTAAATTCTATAGGCCCCATGCTATCCCGATGTGAATACAGGCCCACGTCAATAACACAAATGACGTGAAAATAATTTAAATATGAAAAAAAAAAACACCGTTCAAGAAAAGTAAAAATGAAACATGAAACAAGTTCTAAAACAATGTCACACATTAAAACGGGTTTTCGTAAAATCTCTTCAAAGTCTTTTCAGAGAAAAAAAAAAAAAAATGTTAAATAGGTTTTCAGTCTTCTGTAATAAAAACAATATGACTATGTTGTGTGTGTGTGTGTGTGTGTGTGTGTGTGTGTGTGTGTGTGTGTGTGTGTGTGTGTGTGTGTGTGTGTGATGATAGTTGCTTATGGAAAGAAGAATTTACTTTTTCAGGGTCGATATATCCAAAGTGTTGATTTATGGAAGAGCGATTTATCTTTTTTTTTTTTTTTTTTTTTTTTTTTACAGCGATAAAGGAGGCGTCTAAAATAAACGAAGCCTTTGGGTCAATTATCTGGAGGTGGACTTACGTGGAGTTGAATATATAAAGTCAGCTGACCGAAAAATCGATTTTTTTTTTTTTCCTGAACAGTGGAGAAATCGGAATAATGGATAAGCTGACATCATTTTCTGAAAAGTGGAAGTTTCTGACTGATGGAGAAGTCAACGCACACGTCAACGTGTAATCCATTTCCCCCGGCACGTCGACTGATGTGCAGTAGACTGTAGTTATCACCCGCGGAGTTTTACGGAGTGGAGTGAAGGCGTTTTTTTGTGTAAGTGGCTGGTGGTGTATGTATGCGTGTGGGTTTCTGAAGAGCATATCACCAGGAAGGAATAAAGATAGTAAGGTGAAACATGGCGTACATGTAGGCTAGGGACCGGGTTTGACTGCACATGGTCAGTTCGGTGGTGTTCATGATCTCTTTGATACAGAATCTATACAACCTAGTTTGACCTACATCATTATAAGAGGAACGTACATATTAAAAAAAAAAAAAAAAAAAAAAAAAAAAAAAAAAAAACCGTTAAACATATCAATATGGAGTGAACTCAGGAAAGTATTAAATTTGCATGAAACTGACCACTGGTCAATCTTGTTGACCACCGGACATCTATATTGTAAACTGTATTCAGTGGTGCCTTTGTTGCCTGCACGTACTGGGGTTTGACATGGGGAACAATGCGTTTGCGTGTTGACAAGGCCTAAGATGATGTCTCTGTCATGGCATATGCTGTGCGTGTTGACAAGGCCTAAGATGATGTCTCAAGTCATGGCATATCATGCTGTGCTGTGCGTGTTGACAAGGCCTAAGATGATGATGTCACTGTCATGGCATATGCTGGGAGTTCCGCACGGCCTGGTTGTCGACGGGAACCAATAGACATGTGTCGAGTATAATTTTGAGATTAAAACTGAAAACGAAAGATGATGACAATGTACAATAAATAAAGAACTTGCATGCATATTATAACGGATGATACATTACCTTAGAAGTCGCTGACGATCACTGCATTTAACCTGTTAACATGTACACATTGCCAGGGACACAAATACATATAGACACGCACACGCGCGCGCGCACGCACAACACACAGACACAGAACGCCACCACCCCCCCCCCCCCCCCCACACACACACACACACACACACACACACACACACACACACACACACACACACACACAAAGACACACACACGCGCGCGCGCGCGCGCACACACACACACACACACACACACACACACAACACACACACACACGTACGCACGCACGCACGCACGCACGCACGCACGCGCGCGCGCGCACGCGCGCACGCACGCACGCACACACACACACACACACACACACACACACACACACACACACGCACGCACGCACGCACGCACGCACGCACGCACGCACGCACACACACACACACACACACACACACACACACACACACGCACACACACACACACACAGAGAGAGAGAGAGAGAGACACACACACCCACAGAGAGAGAGAGAGAGAGAGAGAGAGAGAGAGAGAGAGAGAGAGAGAGAGAGAGAGAGAGAGAGAGAGAGATGCGCATTGAAACGAGAGAGACGTGCACGTGTGAACAAAATGGGCACTGATTAATTCCTCCAAAGGCTTTTGTCAAAATGTCAGAAGGAAAATGAAAGCAGACGGAGACCGGACATTGCAATGCTCTTTGAAGCTGCTGTCAGCGGCAAGAAAGACCTTCATGGCCAGACCTTGGTCTAATCAGTGGAGTTTTAAATCAGACAGCAGCTGATCACAGTGAAAGATCTCAAGCTACCCCTTTCTTTCCTTCATATTTCAATCCTCTTGCTGCCCCGCGTCACAACTACCGTCCTTATCGGTGTCTTGGTATCATGTCACCGTCATGTTCCTTCATTATTATTGTGTTGACATATACTTTGTCCTCCTCCTCCTCCTCCTCCTCCTCCTCCTCCTCCTCCTCCTCATCCTCCTCCTCATCATCATCATCATCATCATCACCACCACCACCACCACCACCACCACCACAACCACCACCATCATCATCATCATCATCATCATCATCATCATCATCATCGTTGTCGTCGTCATCGTGGTCGCCGTCATCATTATCAGTTTCATCGTTACTGTTGTAGGTGTACTTTATCATCGTCTTCGTTGTTGTCGGCATTGTCACTTTAGAAGGACATTTCTGGTATTTGGTGGCTGATCCTCTCGTTATTGTGTTCGTTGTTGTGGGCTCTGTGCTTAGGTGATACATGATACAAGCAAGGCATCTCATCGTCAGAATAACAGCAAAGTCATCACAAACAACACACAAAGTGTTAATTGCCTCGGAGAGGAAACGCTGATTTTTATTTTTTTTTTTTTTTATTTTTTTTTTTTTCTCAACCACATGTCTTCATTATTAAGATTCCCCCTCTCTGGGGGGGAGTACTATTGTTATTGAAATTTTTTTTTTTCTTTTTCTTCTTTTTCTTTTTCCTTCCCTTTTTTCAACCAATCGTGTTGAAATTTGCAGGAAAGTTGCAGGGCATTGTGGGCATGTGCAAATGGCAATTTTAAATGAATTGACCGTTTTTTGGCCGAGATATGGCCAAAAAAACCGCCAAAACGGCCAAATTTGAAACTTTAACTCCGAAACTGTTGGACAGATCGTAATGATATTCAGAACACTCACATAACACTATATTTGCAACATGTACGTTATAATAACGACCCGGAAGTGCAAACCGGAAGTGCCTGACAGTGTCACTGGTCAATTTCAGTTGTTTCACGGAATAACAAAAACTGGAAATGACGTCACAAAACTAATCTACGGAACATGTTTCTGTAGCTATGGCCAAGTTCAGAAAGGAGTTTGGTATTGATATCTTAAAGGGTTTGGCAGTTATTTAAATTTATGCAAATTTAGGTACGCTCTAAAAGGCGAAATTTGAATATTTAATAGCTCAAAGACTAACAAAGTAACAGAAACCAAATTTTGGTTGCTTATGCAGTTTGATATGCTAATCAAAAAAAAAAAAAAAAAAATCTATGTTGCAAAACACTTCGACAGTTAATAACCGTTAAAACCGTTACTTTTCATTTTTGAAGCTATCTCAACCAAAATTGGTGGATGTATGTAATTTGATATGCTGATTAAGAGTATCTATGTTACGAAACACTTCGACAGTAAAAAAAAAAACGTTTAAAAAACCGTTATTTTTCAAATATGCATCAATATTAACAAAAGTTGCTGATTAGATGTTATTTTAAACGATGAACATGAATATTTAGGTTTACGAGAGCAATTTTGATATCCGACATCTAAAAACCGTTAAAAAAACCGTTATTTTGCAAATAAGAGTCAATTGTGACCAAATTGGTGGCTAGATGCAACTTTTGAGCGCTGAACATGAAAACATTAGTTTCATACAATAAATTTTACATTTGACAGTTAAAAACCGTTATTTGGTAAATATGCATCAACGTTTACCAGTAATGGTGGATAGATGTAATTTTCAACGGTGAACATAGATAGGCAAGTTTCATAAAGTGATTTGAGGGGGGAATCCCCGTGTTTGCTCTAAGGCAAACACAAGGCCTCTCTGGGGGAATACTATTGTTATTGTAAACTGTTTCTTTTTTGTTTTTTTTCTCTCACCATTTTTTCATCCAATCGTGTTGAAATTTTTGGGAAAGTTGCAGGGCATTGTGAGCATGTGCAAATGGCATTTTTTTTTTTTTAATGAATTAGCCGTTTTTTTTTTTTTGGCCGAGACATGGCCAAAAAACGGCCAAAACGGCCAAATTGAAACTTGAATAACTCCAAAACGGTTGGACAGACCGGAATGATATTCAGAACACTTACATAACATTATATTTGCAACTTATACGTTATAATAACGAACCGAAAGTGCAAACCATAAGTGCGCGCGCGCGCGCGCGCGCGCGTGTGTGTGTGTGTGTGTGTGTGTGTGTGTGTGTGTGTGTGTTAAGGGGGAATCCTCCCATTTTGCTCTAAGGGAAACATAAGCCCTCTAGTTTAATGCGTGTTTGTCAGGTGCAAAGCATTTTTACATTCTCTCTTCACCATCACACATTCAAGAGGCCGTTTGTTGCCGCCAAGACGAATGCATGTGAAATTGTGACAGAGCACCAGTGAATACACGTGTGGTGTACATCGATGATTCATATTGTTCATAAAGCATATTGTCTTGCGTCAGAGACCCAGTGCATTGTTCCGTCACCATTTAATCAAGGTTAAACACGCTTACTCAACCCCCCTTCCACACTCCCCACAACCCCACTCCCACACCAACAAGCAGAACCCCTCCACTGTTACGCATTCTCCTCCCAGACAATACACAAAGCTTTTACAGTGCAGCTCATGGAATGCTTGTTGTTAAGGCTATTGTTAAATTTGGGCTAGGTCCAGCACGAAGTGGACAGCTGCGAGCTCTGGACATGTGATGCAGCAGCAAACAAACAAACTGGGCTATACTCTCTCCATCGTGCGTTTTCAAAAATTTCAAATGCCCTCCACCAAAAAGACAAAGCGAAAGGGGAGAATGTCATGTGGCGAAACAAGGCGCAATGTTAGAACTCTTTAAAAAAAAAAAAAAAAAAAAAAAAAAAAAAAAAAAAAAAAAAACACCACAAATTACTTCAGTCATTGAAGTATGAACATCCCTACACTGTGTGTGACGTGAAGAGCGCTTACGCGCTTTGGTAGGGGGAGGGAGAGGGAGACGAGCAATCGGGACCAGTGATATCCTTTTCAGGCGATATACGGCAGTGGGTGCTTACACATAATTTTTGCTTTTGTATTGTGTCTTTAACAGGTAACTTCCATTATTAACATACATTTGAGAGAGAGGGAGGAGAGAGGGGGGGGGGGGGGGGGAGGTGGGGGGAGGAGAGTGTGTGCGGGTGTATGTGTAAAACAAAATGAATAACTGAAAATGATTAAGTCCTTTGTTCATCTATGTTTTTTTCCTTTGTATAAGCAACACATTATCCGAGTGAGTGTGCCAGTACACACCACACATTAGAACATTAACAAACCCAGACACTTTGTATCAATTGCCAAAACACTAAAAACAGCAAAAAATATGTCCATTTGTAAGATAACACACAGACTATGCATGGTATGTAAGAGATTGGTTGAAAAAAAAAAAAAAAAAAAAAAAAAAAAAAAAACCTAGTTGTGGAAATTACTTTTTTTTTTTTTGCTTTTTTTTTTTTTTGGCAGATGAAGAGGACAGTGTGAAGCACCAAAAAATGAAAGGTGGATTTTGGCCGTAGGAAAAAAATAGATTGGGTATTTCTGGTGTTGTTACTGTAGGGATTTTTCTTCTGGAGTGCTGACCTGGCTGTATGTGCTGGTGGGAGTGTCCGAGCGGTCCTTCTTTTCCCCTCCTGTGGTGTGGTAGTCTTCTTGGAGGACATGACTTGCCTTCTCTCTCCCCCAGTGTGTCTTTGTCTCCTTGACAGCCTGTAAGCCTGCCTACCTCCTGAACTGCCATGTCTCCTTGGTGTCGTCCTTTCGGACGACTGGCCAGTGCTTAACTGTTTGAGTTTTCATCCCCTGTGCCCAGTCGCAGGTGATGGACCAGGTTCTTCTTCTGTGCCCAGTTGCAGCAGTGATATTGTGTGACTGCTTTCAGTGCATCCGAAACTGAGGCCAGAGGCCAGTGTCTCTCTCTCTCTCTCCTCTATCTCTCTCTCTCTCTCTCTCTCTCTCTCTCTCTCTCTCTCTCTCTCTCTCTCTCTCTCTCTCTCTATCTATATATATATATATATATATATATATATATATATATATATATATATGTGTGTGTGTGTGTGTGTGTGTGTGTGTGTGTGTGTGTGTGTGTGTGTGTGTGTGCAAGTCAACCCCAGCTTGGACAGCAACACACCTGACCTGTAACGTGATATCCAGAATCATATCTAGAAAGACTCGATTGAGAATTATCTGTGAGAAAGAAAAAAAAATCTTTTTTTTTGTTGGTGTTTGGTATTGTGTCATATCATGAGTGATGATATAAATCCTTCTCCCTCTTGTGACTGTACTGTGTCATGAGTGAAACTATGAATTATTTTCTAGCCTAACAGGAGTGTGGGTGCGCACATATGTTGATGAATTAGTTTACACTTACATGTTGATGTTGTCCATGTACTAAAAGAAAAAAAAAAAAAATCATTTCCATGTCATAGTTATTAAATGTGCACTCCTGGCTAGATTCCTGTTTGGGCTGTTGTAGGGTGGTGTGAATGAGTGAAAGATTTGATAGATATGCACACACACACACAACTTACACGCCTTCAGACATCAAGGAGACAGACATTACAGATCCTTCTGCAAACACCTCCCACTCCACTCTGTGACAGTGTGTGTGGTGTGTGTGTGTGTGTGTGTTGTGTGCGTGTGTGTGTGTGTGTGTGTGTGTGTGTGTGTGTGTTTGCTTGTGTGCGTGTTGTGTGTGTGTGTGTGTGTGTGTGTGTGTGCACGGTGTTGTGTGTGTGTGTGTGTGTGTGTGTGTGTGTGTGTGTGTGTGTGTGTGTGTGTGTGTGTGTGTGTGTGTGTGAAACCTATACCGTCTGGCATTCAGCTTTCATAATACATTTTCATGTGACTGGAAAGCGAATAGATCATATCAGTGCAGGGAAATCTGATTCTAGCTCTTTGTACTTTTTTTCCCCCCAACAATTATTGCTGCTGTTTTCTTTTCTGTTCTTGTTCATGCCTGACATAGGTCAGGTCATCTTGGCACGGTGTGCACGTGCTCTCCCCGTGTCTGTGCACTTTGCCCACGATTTCATCATGTGACCTTCTGCTCCAGCACTTGATTCATGAGCTGTTACCTGAGAAGTGTGATGAACGATCTTTGAATCAAACACCAGGGAATCAAAAGAAAACATTTGTATGGATTGGGTCAAAAGTTTATGTTTATTCTGTTGTTTTAGAGTTGCTCGCGCATGTGTTTGTACACTGTCTTACTTTCATCATCATCATCATCATCATCATCATCATCATCATCATCATCATCACACACCACCACCACCACCACCACCCCCAACAACAACAACAATTCACACACACACACACACACACACACACACACACACACACACACACACACACACACACACATACACACACACACATAATTATGTACACCTAAAACCATCCTTGCTGTTACGCGTCCTGCTGTTACTGAACTCACTCCACAAGACAAACCAGACATACACTGGATATCTGCCATCCCGTGAACTCAAGCATTATTCGGAAAGAAAAGCAATGAAATCTTTTTCAAATAAAATGAATTTAAATGGACTTTGATTATAAAAAACAGATTAGCTTTGTATACAGCCATAATAAACAAAGACACCTAGGGTTGGGGTGGGAGGGGAGAGAGAGAGAGAGAGAGAGAGAGAGAGAGAGAGAGAGGAGAGAGAGAGAGAGAGAGAGAGAGCATATCAACAGACGATGAGAGAGAGAGAGAGAGAGAGAGAGAGAGAGAGAGGAGAGAGAGAGAGAGAGAGAAGAGAACATAGATAGAGGGAAAGGGAGACAGATAGATAGAGGGAGAAAGAGAGAGAGAGAGAGAGAGAGAGAGAGAGGAGAGAGAGGAGAGAGAGAGGAGAGAGAGAGAGAGAGGGGAGGGAGAGAGAGAACGGAGAGAGAGATGAGAGAGAAACATGAGAGGGAGAGAGAGAGATAGAAGAGAGAGAAGAGACGAGAGAGAGAGAGGAGAGAGGGAGGGGAGGGAGAGAGAGGAGGGAGCGAACAGAAAACAGGGACAGATAGAGAGGAGGGGGAGAGAGAGAGAAAGAAGAGAGAGAGAGGGGGGGAGGGGGAGAGAGGGGGGGGGGGGGGGGGGTTAAAGAGACTGAATTGGAGAGTGAGCAAGTGAGATAGAGAGGGAAGGGGGGGGGGGGGGGTAGGGCAACAGAAAACGAGGGGGGGGGGGGGGGGGTAGAAATAGAAAGACAGAAGGAGGGAAGGGGAGGGGAGGGGGAAAGGTAGGCAGCAAATTTTGTGGGATAAAAGTGTGTGTGTGTGGGGGGGGGGGGGGGGGGGGAGGCCGCCGATAGCAAAGTAGAGGGTGGGGGGAGAGCAAAAGGAAAAGCAAGGGAGAAAACGGGGGGGGGGGGGGGGGGGGGGAGAGAGAGAGAGAGAGAGGGGGGGAGGGAGGGAGGGAAAACGGGAGGAACAAAGAAAAGGGGGAGGGGGATGAGAGGAGTATGGAGTGATGGTGGCGTGGAAGGGGTAGGGGTGAGGGTGGTAGAAAAGCAGGGGGAGAGAGAGAACGAAAGGAAAGGCATGAAGGCATGGGGTGGGGGTGGCGGGCGGGCGGAGGGGGGGGGGGGGGGAGGGAGGGGAGGGAGAGAGTAAGGGAGAATGGGGCCAGAAAAGTTGTGGGATAAGAGGAACAGGATATAGCAGAGCTATGGAGGGGTAAAGCAGTAGAACTATGGAAAGTCTATAACCAGAAATGGATATTATGTCCAACACACACACACACGCACACGCACACGCACGCACGCACGCACGCACGCGCTTACGCACGCACGCACCAGTATTATATGCTGGATGGAGGCTTACATTTAACATGATCTGATCGTATCTGCGTATGCGCCACGATGTTTGCATTTTGGTGCTCAGTCATGTATGTATTTTGTTTTAAATAATGGATCCATCTGGATTAAGAATAAAAACAAAAATGTCTGTTTGGGCAGTCAGGGCAATTGTAGACCAGTAGAACGTATCTCCACTA
The DNA here is from genome assembly GCA_016801955.1 of Conus betulinus. Lineage (NCBI taxonomy): Eukaryota > Metazoa > Mollusca > Gastropoda > Neogastropoda > Conidae > Conus > Conus betulinus. Next base: position 209,644 of record JADBJO010001548.1, on the reverse strand, counting down.
TAACTTTTTGTGAAGATATTTCTATTGATTCCAACAACACATCGATGAATCATTGCATGCGTAGACTGTCAGACAATCGTTGATTCAAAGACCAGTCATAGAATCAGAGGGTATTATTCTGAATCGAAAATGCCAATAAATCTCCTGAGTGTTATCCAATTGTCGTGTTTTATTTTCTCTGCTTTCTTCCTTCGCTGAATAGTATTTTTTATGTTGGTACTAGCATAGACAAATGAAGGTCTTGTCGTTTGTATAGTTTTATTTCCATTGCTTCGTTTCCAGTCTTTGGTCTGTTCTCTTGCCTTATCATTCATTTCTCAAGGAGCGCTGTTGTTGTTTATTTTTGCTTATCTCTCTTTCTATACATTCTCTTTTTTTCTGCTGCCATAAGGTTTAACCTCACTCTAAACCCACT
>JADBJO010001548.1:194229-196729 GCA_016801955.1 Conus betulinus | reverse complement strand
GTAGTGTGGACCGTCAGTGAACGGCGGTCAGTGAAGTGTAGTGTGAACCGTCAGTGAACGGCGGTCAGTGAAGTGTAGTGTGGACCGACGGTCAGTGAAGTGTAGTGTGAACGGTCAGTGAAGTGTAGTGTGGACCGTCAGTGAACGGCGGTCAGTGAAGTGTAGTGTGGACCGTCAGTGTCAGTGAAGTGTAGTGTGAACGGTCAGTGAAGGGCGGTCAGTGAAGTGTAGTGTGACCGTCAGTGAAGGGCGGTCAGTGAAGTGTAGTGTGAACGGTGTGAACGTCAGTGAAGTGTGTGAGTGTGAACGGTCAGTGAAGTGTAGTGTGAACGGTCAGTGAAGGCGCGGTCAGTGAAGTGTAGTGTGAACGGGTCAGTGAAGTGTAGTGTGAACGGTCAGTGAAGTGTAGTGTGAACGGTCAGTGAAGTGTAGTGTGGTCAGTGAAGTGTCAGTGAAGTGTGAAACGGTCAGTGAAGTGTAGTGTGAACGGTCAGTGAAGTGTAGTGTGAACGGTCAGTGAAGGGCGGTCAGTGAAGTGTAGTGTGAACGGTCAGTGAAGTGTAGTGTGAACGGTCAGTGAAGGGGCGGTCAGTGAAGTGTAGTGTGTGAACGGTCAGTGAAGGTAGTGGTCAGTGAAAGTGTAGTGTGAACGGTCAGTGAAGTGTAGTGTGAACGGTCAGTGAAGTGTAGTGTGAACGGTCAGTGAAGGGCGGTCAGTGAAGTGTAGTGTGAACGGTCAGTGAAGTGTAGTGTGAACGGTCAGTGAAGTGTAGTGTGAACGGTCAGTGAAGGTCAGTGAAGTGTAGTGTGAACGGTCAGTGAAGTGTAGTGTGAACGGTCAGTGAAGGGCGGTCAGTGAAGTGTAGTGTGAACGGTCAGTGAAGGTCGTGAAGTGAAGTGTAGTGTGAACGGTCAGTGAAGTGTAGTGTGAACGGCGGTCAGTGAAGTGTAGTGTGAACGGTCAGTGAAGTGTAGTGTAAACGGTCAGTGAAGGGCGGTCAGTGAAGTGTAGTGTGAACGGTCAGTCAAGTGTAGTGTGAACGGTCAGTGACGGCCATTAGAGCTCCCGATCCCGATCAACCCCCTCCTAAGACCAGCCTCACTTCGTGCCTTCCAACACCCTTCCCCGTCATTCTCTCTTCCCCTGCAGAGAACAGAACTCCACTGGAGACGATAGCTTGGGGTGGGGGTAAAAGGGGGCAGGGGAGGGGGGGGAGAGGGGCAATGATACAGCTATCATAGACTTGATCTATGGGCGCTGAAAGATTGGGTCACGTTATCTCTGAATTTTAATAAACATGCAAATTAACATTTTGTTTGCGGTCGTGATAAGCTTTGTGCTGTTGTGTTTTGTGTCTTTTGTTTTTTCTTTCATTCTATCTAATTTTATGCTTTTTTTTTTTCCGTTCAATTCATTTAATTGTTTTATTTTAGTTCATTTTATTTTTCAACTGTCCCTTCATCAATTCATTTTATTGTTTTATTTTAGTTCATTTTATTTTTCAACTTTCCCTTCATCAATTCATTTTATTGTTTTATTTTAGTTCATTTTATTTTTCAACTTTCCCTTCATCAATTCATTTTATTGTTTTATTTTAGTTCATTTTATTTTTCAACTTTCCCTTCATCAATTCATTTTATTGTTTTATTTTAGTTCATTTTATTTTTCAACTTTCCCTTCAGGATTACGATGTATCGGCTTCATTGAAGGACGTACTCCGCCAAGACTCTCTCTCTCTCTCTCTCTCTCTCTCTCTCTCTCTCTCTCTCTCTCTCTCTCTCTCTCGTCACGTGATGTCAAGAAAAGGAACCCGGCACACACTGAAAGACCCAAGGATAATGCACATCGTTGACATGCCAGTGCCGGGAATTTCAGCGACTGTGGAGAAGACTCTGACAGCCTTATTAACGGATACAATTATGATGAGTTTGAAATGGCAGGACAAGTAGACAGCAGACTGTCTTACATCTCCTGCCATCTAGCTCGCCGGTTTTCAACAAATATGGCGGATCCTATCCTGAAGTGCAAACCACTTGTGCACTATTGCATAGCAAAGCCACCCAGGCTGATCCAGCCAGATCAGAAGATGGTCAGACAGCAGCAGTAGAAATGGACAAGAATCGTGACTATAACCTTGACATGGTGGAATCTGTGATTGCGCTATTCGTGCCTGACGTGGTATGCACCTTCAATAGCACATGAATGTTTTGACAACACCACCGGACTAGAAAGACAACGAGCATGAAGACGAAGTGTTCTGATTGAATACAGCATTCATCAGTCTGCCATGGACATCAGGCCAATGGCTGACAGTTCTCTGACCAATGGCTGACAGTTCTCTGGCCAATGGCTGACAGTTCTCTGGGTGGTCTCAGAACTTTATAGTGGAAAAACTACTTTGCAACCCTCACAGATAGGTCTATAGGAAAGTGATTGAGGGCAAAGGATATAAATACATTCTTCAGAAAATGACATTTGGTTGATCTACGCACACTGGCG
>JADBJO010001548.1:171729-179229 GCA_016801955.1 Conus betulinus | reverse complement strand
TATCTTGGTATTTATTTTACAACCAAACTTAGTTTTGAGTTTGTTTGTCAGGATATAGTTAACAGAGCGAAAAAGGCAGTTAAAGTTATTCTTCATATCTTGTACAAGTTGGACTGTAATTCATTCGGTGTTTTTATCAAATTATTCGATTCACAGGTGGTATGGAGCAGAAATATGGGCTTTTGAGAAAGGTGCCTTAATTGAGAAAGTTCACTTATACGCGTTGAAGCGCTTTTGAATGTGGATAGTAGAACTCCCAATGATTTGGTATACGGTGAACTCGGAAGATATCCTGTTTATTTAAATTCGTATTTGAAGTGTATAAAATACTGGCTCAAATTAACGAGAATGGACGAATGCAGGATACCCTATAAAGGTTACAGGATGTTGTTGAAGTTAGACAATAATGGTAAGAGGACTTGGGCTTCAAATGTTCGACAATGTTTAAATTCATATGGGTTTGGATTTGTTTGGGATAACCAAGGTGTTTGAAAATATATCAGAATTTCTACATTGTTTTAAAACAGAGGATTATCGATTGCAGGTGGCAGGATGGCATGACCCATATGTATAATAGTGATAGATTTGTTCAGTACAAAACTCTTTAAATCGACGCATGTATTAAACATTATATTAAGATAAAAATGAATAGATACGTAGGTGTGCACTGACAAAATTCAGATTTGGTGTATCTGACATTGCTTGCCATCGTTTTAGGTATAGCAATGTGTTTGAAAGTGATCTAACATGTCGCTTATGTAAAAAAAGCAAGAGAAGATGAAATACATTTTTTTTGTTTGCTGTCCTGCTCTGAGTGATTTAAGAATAAAACTTATCCAATCCAAATATATTATACAGAACCGTGTAACTTTAGACTCATTCTCTATTATCGACAAGTAATGAGAACACACTATTGAATTTAGCTAAGCATGTTTATGAAGGAAACAAGAGAATTCAGACTGCAATATCTTGAGGGTATTTGTTTTTTTGTTTCTTAATTTACAGTATTTTGTCATTAGCATTTGATTCGTTTTATTCATGACATATATTACATTTATGAAACCCCCTTCAGTATGGGGCTCTCTCTCTCTCTCTCTCTCTCTCTCTCTCTCTCTCTTTCTCTCTCTCTCTCTCTGTGCGCGGGCGCGCGTGCGCGCGCGCGCGCGCGCGCGCGCGCGCGTGTGTGTGTGTGTGTGTGTGTGTGTGTGTGTGTGTGTGTGTGTGTGTGTGTGTATGTGTGTGTGTGTGTGTGTGTGTGTGTGTGTGTGTGTGTGTGTGTGTGTGTGAGGGAGGGGGGGTGCGTGCGTGCGTGCGTGCGTGCGTGCGTGAATGTGTTTGTGTGTGTGTGTGTGTGTGTGTGTGTGTGTGTGTGTGTGTGTGTGTGTGTGTGTGTGTGTGTGTGTGTGCGTCAGGAAGTGGTTTGTCATGGAATGTGTGTGTGTGTGTGTGTGTGTGTGTGTGTGTGTGTGTGTGCGTGCGTGCGTGCGTGCGTGCGTGCGTGCGTGCGTGTGCGTGCGTGCGTTCGTGCGTGCGTGCGTGCGTGCGTGCGTGCGCGTGCGTGCGTGCGTGCGTGCATGTGTGCGTGCGTGCGTGCGTGCGTGCGTGTGTGGTGTGTGTGTGTGTGTGTGTGTGTGTGTGTGTGCACGCGCACGCGCGCGCGCGCGCGTTTATTATGAAGAAGTTTGGCAGCCAATATCCATTTAGCATGAACATAATCAACCATGCCTACCTGATGAAATTGATCCAGCGGATAAAATGCCTTTCAGCAGGCGATATGAATGGCTTTGTCGTTAGGATGGATTACAATGGTCCACATATTGTACCAAATTAAAATTTCATCTTTTTTTTTTTTTTTAGTATATTTCCCTAACTTTCATTTTCTTTCATGCCCCGTTCCTCCCCCAGTGCCCCAAATATTCTCTGTGAAGTCACTAATGTAATGATGGAGGAACTGTTCGCATGCACTTGTTTTCCCCCACTACTACATTTCTCAGCATAATGTTGTTTGGTCAGTCAGTGGGCAACTGCATCTCTTAGGAGATCTAAGTAAAAGTTGTTCTGCCAAATTCGCCGCTGCTGCCAGCCTTATGTGACTGACAATGCTTGGACTATCGATAAACAGCAGAGCTGGCCATTTTGCTTTGTACCTCCCTTATATTCTGCAGTGGAACATCAAGCATAGGCTAAAAGATTTCCCCGCAGAGTTTATACTTTTTACTATATTACTTTCATTTTTTTTTCAGCAACCTTACCGCACAGTTTCTTTCGTTTTGCTTTTCTACCCTTGGCTGACTGCTGTTGGGTGCTGTTTTGGTTCTATTTTTGAAAGCCGGTGGTGGTGAGAATACCACAGAATTGTAGACTGTGGTATATTTCCATTTTAATGCCAAGGGAGCGAACATCTGATCAATCGTGCCTCCTGATGAACCTGATCCAGAGGTGGAAAGGCCCTGGAAAAGACAGTATGTATGGTCTGTCCTGGAACAAGCGATTTCTATTGTTCTTTCTTCAGGATGGATTACAATCGTTCCCAAATGCTAAAAGTGTGGATGATTTTATCTTAGTAATGTACCCCCTCCCCTCTTCCGTCCTTTGTACAACCTTTGCGAAGTCATTAACTAATGACAGGATTTGTTGGACTACATTGTTTTCCTCTACTACTCCATTTTGGAATGTGTGTGTGTGTGTGTGTGTGTGTGTGTGTGTGTGTGTGTGTGTGTGTGTGTGTGTGTGTGTGTGTGTGTGTGTGCTCAACTCCGGTCAATAGATCAGCCTAGAACATCTGTTTGGATTCGAAACTCACCACCACAGTTCTCTCTTTCTAAGAGCTTATCTTTTCGACTGTGGATCACAGATTGCCAACCTTTTTCTCATTCCTGAGCAGTAGACGAAAAGGTTCAAGGATCGTTGATATACATAGAGTCAGGTTTGGAAGCTTAGCTTAACTGGATAGCTGATTTGTGCATATTTTAGACATCATAATTATCACACACAAAAAAAATAAAATAACCATGCTGACGACTATGGTGCTGACGGAAGGTCTAGAACAATAAGAAAAAGAAAGAAAGAAAGAAACAAAGAACACACAAAACAAACAAAAAACACCTCAGTCTTCAAGATTCCAGATGCTGGACTTTAAATGACATTTCAACTAAATTTCGTCTCGAGAGAGAAAGATGTGGAAAAGGACAGATACAATGAAAGAGAGGAGCAATGAATCTGATATATTTCATCATCATCATAAGGGAAACAATGTAATAAGGGCTCCTGTTTTACATCGTGCATTTATGAACATGCAATGAAATTGGTGATCATACCCTTATTTAAAACTAACACAATAAGTACATATTACAAAACATTTTTGTGTGGCCCAAAATAGAAGGACTAAAATAGCATTCAAATCACACACACACACACACACACACACACACACACACACACACACACGCGCGCGCGCGCATACACGCGCGCGCGCGCGCGCGTCAATATGTGTCAAGTAAAGAATGGGCACGACGGAACAGAAGGGGGGGGGGGGGGTGGAAATGGAAAAGAAGCGGTAGGAGGGGTGGAAAGGGGAGAGAAGAGAAAGGAAAGGACAGCAGTCCCTCTATTGACGAAAAAAAATCATAACAATTCACTCACAACTATACAGCTTCTCAGCTCTCCTATGTTTACAGTCGTTTGTGTTTACCTGGTCACTTAGAGAATGTATAATTCCTGTTTTATGGAAAAATGCCACTGTATGTCCTGTTCCCCAAAAAACGCAACCCAAGCTGTTTAAATGATTACGGACCAGTGCCCTCACATCTGTTGCAATGCAATGCCTTGAAAGAATTGTCCTCGGTTATGTTTTAAAAGATACTACACAGTACCAAGACCCGTTTCAGTTCGCATACCAACAGAACAGATCAACAGATGATGCCACACTCACACTCTCTCCATCATGCTTTTTCACACCTCGAAAAACCTGCCTCCTTTGTACCCATTCTCTTTATTGATTTCTCATCAGCATTCAACACCATACAACCACATCTGATGGCAAAGAAACTCATTAACATAAATGTGGGTAACAAGCTCATTCTTTGGATAATTGATTTTCTTACACAGAGGACACAGTCTGTTCGATATCAAAGTGTTGTTTCGTCTTCCAGAGTCATTTCAACTGGCGCACCGCAGGGTACTGTTTTATCACCAGTGCTTTTTACTCTGTACACAAATGATTGTTCAGGAAGTGATTCAACTTTGTACATTAAATATTCAGATGACTCAGCACTTGTGGATCTTTCCAACTCTGATTCTGTTTTACTTCAAGGAGGTCAAAAGATTTGTTGTCTGGTGCGATCATAACTATCTTGATCTGAATGTAACAAAAACGAAAGAAATGTTGATTGATTTAGAAAGAATCCAAAAGCTGTACCACCACTTTTTATCAAAGGTGCTGAAGTAGAACGTGTTGAATCATACAAATATTTAGGAACTTTTATAGATAATAAGCTGAATTTTAAATCCCATTTTGAGTATGTCCACAAAAAAATGTCAAACCAGATTATATTGTCTTCGCAAGCTGCGATCATTTCATGTGAATACTGACATTCTTCGGACATTTTATTCATGCTTCTTGGAATCTGTTCTAACTTTCTCATTTATGTGTTGGTATGGTGGGTTGACTGTGAAGAGCAGAAATGTGCTTGAGAAAGTGGTGAACGTGGGAGGAAAAATCGTTGGTGAGAGACAAAAAAGTCTGAGTGAGCTATACAGGTGCCGTGTTGTTTGTAAAGCGAAGAAGATTACGTGTGACCAGACCCACGTTCTTGCAAATCAGTATGACCTTCTTCAGTCAGGACGAAGATATCGATCGGTTAAATGCAGAAGTGCCAGATTTTAAACAAAGTTTTATTCCCTGTCCATTGATTTCATGAACCGAGAAGATGTTTAATTGAAATCCAAATTCCTCTATATGAATGTATGTCATATGTGAGAAAATGGGTAATGTGGCTAAATTATTGTTTATTTGCTGTGAATGTGTGACCACAAATTAATTTCTCAAATTGAGATAATAAAGTTTACTTGACTTGACTTGACTTGACTTGACTTGAATCAGAACAGGCTATGCATAGACACTAATCTATGGACAAAATACAAATAAAAGGTAACATGAGAGAGAGAGAGAGAGAGAGAGAGAAGAGAGAGAGAGAGAGAGAGGAGAGAGAGAGAGAGAGAGAGAGAGAGAGAGAGAGAGAGAGAGCCAGAGAGAGAGAGAGAGAGAGAGAGATGAGCGAGAGAGAGAGAGGAGAGGAGAGAGAGAGAGAGAGATCGAGAGAGAGAGAGAGAACATGCGTATATGTCGTTTAAAGTTCACGTTTAGGTGAACTAACGATTGGCCTGCTATTAGATGGATGCAAACACTCGCCTACTTTAGATATGGGAGCGACCTTAGCCATGCTAAGAACCTTTGGAAAGTAATCATTGTGGACATACATCAGCTATGAACGTATGAGGCCATTCTGAAATACTTGTAGCTAAAGGTTTATTTTCCCGTCCATGTAAATTAATCCACGATACCTGCATGGTTTACATGATTAGGACCTGTGTGTGTGTGTGTGTGTGTGGTGTGTGTGTGTGTGTGTGTGTGTGTGTGTGTGTGTGTGTGTGTGTGTGTGTGTGTGTGTTTGATACTGCTTCAGGGGTTAACCAAGGTCAGAGGAAATTCTTTGATAAAGTAAATCGTGTACATGTGTACGGTATTTCTTCGGTGATCTATCAGAATGAATGGTTTTGCTTACTAGAAAAAAAGCACACACACACACACACACACACACACACACACACACACACACACACACACACACACACACGCGCGCGCGCGCGCGCGCGCGCGCGCACACACACACACACACACACACATCTCTCTCTCCCTCCATCCCTCCCTCCCCCTCTCCTCTTTTTCTCTTTCTTTCCCCCCATTCCCCATCATTACCACCACCATTCGTCCTGTCGAAGGATTCTATTTCTTTTCACCCCCATCCAATCAGCAGCTGGACTGGAATGGTCTCATTTCACAGCATCACCCCAATTTCCAACCGAAAGTGTGGGAGGCCCACTGACAACATTGACACAGCGAAGAGCAGCTGAGCTGGAAGACCAAGCAACGTCCTGACCAAAGGACACCACAACTTTCCTGATCGTTCGCTGATTCACAAGACTTCCATTCCTCTACATTGCTTCCCAGTGGAAGCAAAACTTCCAGAAGGATTACAAGAACACTACAAAATCGAACCCCCTGCCCCTGGTCGTAGTTTTCTTCAGCTGAATTGCCCAGCAGCGCATTTTGGTGGATTTCGGTTCTTTAATATAGGGAGAGTAAAAAGACGTCATTGATGACCATGACGAACCATACGATCATAGCGACGACGGAAGAAGAAGAAGAAGAAGAAGAAGAAGAAGAAGAAGAAGAATAAGAAAGGAGGAGGAGGAGGAGGATGGGGAGGAGGATGACATAGTGGAGGAGTGATGACATGTGGCGGGTAAGAAGGAGAGGAGGAGGACTAGGGAGGGGGACGGATGGATGAGGATACTCTTTGCTGGTTCGCCTTATGCTGATATGCTTACAATTTGAGGGGTTCTACTTAGTACCGTCTTCATTCTGCACATCTTTTCTGTTTACCGGAAGATTCGGATGATGAGGGGAGGACTCTCGTAGGCTTCATTATTCTGCCCTCTTTTCTTGGGGATTCCAGCGGCTGATGCTTCCATATTTTCGTTTATCCGTAAGCGATTCTTATGCCTCTTGTATTTGTATCGGATGAGGCTGATGCCCCTATTTTATGTAGACGGCTGCGTCTGGCTCGTACTCTTTTGCGGTTGCGCGCCTCTGCTGCGTCTTCCCTCTTCTGTTCTCCTTTCTCTTCTCGGCTGAGACCTATTGTATTTTTCTCCTTCCGCTTGCGGATGATGCAGAGTCCATCGCGGCGGTCTCACTGAGGAGGCGGATTAGTCCCTCGTTGCCTTTTTAAGGCGGCTGAACCTAGTTTGAGGTTGCGCTTTACCATGCTGTCGTCGACCACTCTTTCGGTTTCTAAGTCGACTTAGGCGTATTCCCTCGTGGAGGTTGCGATGGGAGTAGCCCATCGCCGGTGTATGGTGCTGAACTTATCTTATAGGGGCCAAAATTTTATTTTGATGCCGTCCTCGTTTGCGCTTGACCCCCTCTCTGCGTGTCTGTTGCCTCCGTAGAGCGTCGCGGCCCATCAGTTGCGGTGCTCGCCGTCACTCTGCTTATGAGTCGTCGGCCCCCCCCCTCGTCTGGTCTTCCTCTGGCGTCTTCGTCTTCTTCCCCTCACCTTCACTCCGAAACACTCCCTACCCAAGCTTTGGCTGTTTCTCCTTCGTCTTCTTCTCGGACCTCGGGCAGGGTCCCTGTACATCTATCTAAGTAGGCGTCGAATGATTCCTCGTGGCTGGGGTCGCCGCCCTTCGGCATTTCCTCGTCCCTCGTGGAGC
>JADBJO010001548.1:162500-166071 GCA_016801955.1 Conus betulinus | reverse complement strand
TATATATATATATTATATTAGATATATATAATATAGATACGTTACAACAACAGCAACAAAAACAAAGACAACCTGCTCCAGGGACGACACTACGCCATAGCTATACTACTTTAATTACTCTATACTACTAGATAACAATAATAAACTGATAATAATAATTAAAATACCAAAACAATCAATTTTAATAATAATAATAATAAAAGTACAAAAAAACAAAAATTTGCGGTGAAATTGCATTTTGGTGGCGACCCTTGTTGGTCACCCGAAAAACATAGGCATGTAAAGCACGTGAAATCAGGCAGTCGCCACTGTCCTATTCAGTTTACATTCTCAGATTTTTTTTTTTTTTTTTTTTTTGAACAACACACAACAAACAAACCACATAAAAGAAAAGAATAGATTAAACATAAGATAAAGGGAAAGAAGGAAAACGTCAATGCAGAATTCATCTTACACTGAACCTTCATAACGCAGAAGCGACACCCCGTGGCGCGCGGGCATCGCTGTGTGCAGGTGCGTGCGTGCATGAGTGTTCTGTATGTGTGCTTTGTGCCGCGCTTGGGGTGAGGTTTTGTGTGCGGTGGGAATGCACGCTTGCACGCCATGCGCCGTTTTTGTGTGTGTGTGTGTGTGTGTGAGAGAGAGAGGAGCGAGGAGCGGAGAACGCCGACGAGAGGGCTAGAGCGGAGGTCTCGACCCCCCCCGAGAGACGCGTGTAGATCCTGACGAGAGTGCGGTGAGGCCGAGGAGGGAAAGAGGATTGAGCGGATGGAGGAGAGATCTTTAAATGTTTCAGAACTACGCAAGGTGCAGGAGCGGAAAAAAAAGGGTGGCGTGGGGGGGGGGGGGGGGGAAACAGTCTGTGATCTTCTGTAACTCTTTTGACAAGCTGGAAAAAAAAGTTGCTCGACCCTACATGTTTTTTTTTTTGTTTTTTTCAAACCTTGTCAATGGAAAAGAAGAAAAAATCACATTATGTTTATTCTCTACTGGTGCTTGTTGTATGTGCTTTTTTTTTGGATGGTTGTGATTTTTTGTGGTTCGGACTAGGGACTGTTTTTAAGTCCTCTATTATCCTCATGCTGACAAATGTCTGTCAATCTGTCCATATTCATGTTTTTTTTTAATTACCCTGCCACATTTGATCAATTGTCGGTTTACGTTTTCAATGTCTTTGAGTGTGTGGGTTTTGTTGTTTTTTTCATGGTGTTGGTTTTGGTTTATTGTCTTGTGTACGGCATCCCTTGTCAATGTTCAGCAGTTTACTCCAATTACACTTCCAAATCCCTTTATCTCATTCTGGACAATGGTTTTTTCTTCTATGCGTTTCAGAGGGGAGGCTGAGAGACCCCGACCGACCCCCCCAGAACTCGACCGAGAGGTCGAGAGACGATGAGCGATGCATTTTCCGTATGGAGCCATGATTCGTCCGAGAGAGACGACAGGAGGCGGATGAGGATGGAGAAATTTGGGCTCCCCGATGGCGAGAGCTTGAGGACGCTATTCTTCCCACCAGCCCTCAAGCTCCACACACCGTCTCACCCGCTCTACCCTCTACTCCCCTTCCCCCCCCCCCTCTCCTCTAACCTCCTCTCTCCTCTCTCTCTCTCTCTCTCTCTCTCCCTCTCTCCTTCTCTCTCGCCCCCCTCTCTCCTCTCAGCTCCTCTCTCAACCAGATATACAAGACCACTTTCTTTTTCAATATAATTTTCCTTTCGATTTACCGTATTGCTCAGCCCAAGGATCGTGGTGTTGTTTTGCTATTGTTTTAAGTGTCAGCTGAACATCAGTCAGTATCCCCAGGTTAGGTCCAAGCGTAACTATTGCACTTTATTACATCGCGGGCTATCAACAAGGGAGTTAATTTAACTTTTTTTCTCCGTTTGTAATGACCCGCTGGAGGTCCTCCAATATGGGCGACAGGCGAAAATAATCGTGTGTAATGTAGAGAGTTTAAGAGAAAATCATCTTGCGCAATTCACCAGCGTTTCATCGGAAAGGTATGTTTCTTCTTCTCGCAACAGAGCTTCATTTTTGTAGGCATTGCGTTTGTCTCAAATATGAGTACAAACCTAACACATCCATCCAGCTTGGTCATTTATTATAATTTACCTTAACATGTTTGGATTTCACCTAAAAATATACACTGTGAAAACACAGAGAACAACAAGCCAAGATCTTGAAATTATCTGAGATGAGGGCAGTCTTCAGTTCTCTGAACCGATGAGTTCCATGCCGCCTTATTTTTTTTATCACCGGTGGACACAAACATCGTCTCTTCTCTTTCTCTTTCGTAGTTTTTATTTTTATTTTTTATTGTTTTTCTTTTTTTTTCTTTTTTTTTTTAATCTCTGTCGTGTTCAGGAGTCTATGTTATTTTCCTTTTTACAAACATTTCAAGGCTGCCCACTTGCCAATATGTTTTTTTTGCCCTCCCCTCTCTCTCTCTCTCTCTCTCTCTCTCTCTCCTCTCGCTGCTCTCTCTCTCTCTCTCTCTCTCTCTCTCTTTGTTTGTATACATTTTTTTTTATTAATTTACTTTTTTGTTTATTTATTCGTTTATTTATCTATCCATTTATTTGATTGTTTTATTTATTCAACTATTCATTCCTTCATTTTGGATTTAACACACTTCTTTTTGGATGTCATGCTCGCACTCACCTGGGAGTTGCTGTCACTATAGATCTAAGCCGCTGTAAGTGTCATCACACGAACAAAGTGTCATTGTAGACATCGTTATATTGGATAGTGTAGGTAGCCATCCGGCAGGGGACACAACCCCCATTAATCCTTCGTCTGAATAACCCGCTGAAGGTTCGACAATATGGGCCACAGGCAGACAAAAACAGTCTTTGGGTGATGATACAGAAAACGCAGGGGTGGTGCGGGGGTGAACGGTCTTGTGCAACTAATCAACGATTCTTGAAATAGCAAAACGCTGGAAAGATATTCCCTTCATTCTTCCTGCATCGGAAACTTTACTTCGTTTTGTTTCTTATTCTTCTTCTTCTTCTTCTTTTCTTCTTCTTCTCTTCTTCTTCTTTCTTCTTCTTCTTGTGTCTTGTTCGTGTTCTTGTTGTGTTGTGTGTGTGTGTTGTGGTGTGTGTGTGCGTGTGTGTTGTGTGTGTGTGTGTGTGGTGTTGTGTGTGTGTGTGGTGTCTGTTGTCTGTCTGTGTGTTTTTCTCTCTGTCTGTCTGTCTCTCTGCTCTCTGCTCTCTCTCTCTCTCATCCTCTTCTCTCTTCTCGCTCTCTCTCTCTCTCTCTCCTCTCTCCCTCTCTCTCTTCTCTCTCTGCAAGGAAAACTCTCTCTCTCTGTCTGTCTCTCTCTCTCTCCAAAATTAACGGGACTCCCGGCTGGAGGTCGTGGGTTCGAATCCCATCAGAAGTCATGTGGTTTTTTCTGCCCCGACCGGCTCCTACCCAGAGTTGAGTTTGCTGCGGGCTCAGTTGGAAGACTGGGACCACACAGTCGAGTTTCATCCACTTAATGGATGCGTTTCTGAGAGTGTTGCTCAAATTTCCTGACCAACACTGCAGGTGTCTGTATCTCTCGGGCCTGGTTGACGCCGGG
>JADBJO010001548.1:150000-157500 GCA_016801955.1 Conus betulinus | reverse complement strand
CAGGGGATGGAGTAGAGAGAAAAGAAGGAGACGGAAATAAGAGGTGGAGGAGGGGCGAGAAGAGAGAAGAAGAAGAAGAAAGAAGAAGAAGAAGAAGAAGAAGAAAAGTTATCGCGACATTTCACCGTAACGTACTGAGTGGGCATATCAACGGAACAAAGGCACTTTTGAAGACTCTACAGGATTTTGTTTTTCTCCCCCTTTCCATCAACACGTAGACTACGCAGGGGAGATGGCCCCAATCGAACCCAACTACAACTTTTCACATCCAGTTGTTGGGGCAACATGACACAGAGAGGAGCTTTAGTCTGTGGTTAGTTTAAGACTCTGGCTTAGTTGCAGGACATTTCGTCTTGTGGAAACGTCTTTCTTCCTTTTCTTTCTTTCTTTCTTTCTTTCTTTCTTTTTTTCTTTCTTTTTTTCTCTTTCTTTCTTTCTTTCTTTCTTTCTTTTCTTTCTATCTATCAGTGTGTCTTGTAGTCAAAAAGTACAGAATAAAATCAAGTTGTTAAATTTCTAATCCTTATATGTTATTTGTTTATGTGTTTGTTGTTAATGTATCATTTACTTATTTTTTTGTGATTATTCATTTGTATGTCTATACATTTCATTTTATATTTTGCTGTTACTTGATTGATTGATTGATTGGATAGTTACATCACGTGGCTATCAGTCATAGTCTGTCGACATCCCCCTCTTAGTCCTTTATTCTCCTCGCCTCTCCAAAAATAAAATAGTTTGTGGGAAAACAAGTTCAGGGAACGAATTCTCCGTCGTTGCGACAATTACGGCATTGATTTAGGAGCAGAAAGCGTGGTACAACAGAGACAGAAGAAGAAGAAGAAGAAGAAGAAGAAGAAGAAGAAGAAGAAGAAAAGAAAAAGAAGCAACGTAAGGATGTTGTGACTTCTGCCGTACATGCACTGGCACTGAAAACGGAACGCAATCAGTTTGCAGATTCTGTTGGACTTTTTCGTCCTCCTGTCTGTCTATCAGCTTTCAGACTGCAGGGGAGATTACTTCAACGTATTCCAAGTAATGAATGACCTCCGGTGACTCAGGCAAGAAAGGAAAGAACGAGAACAACCTCCAGTGATGTTAAGAAATGGCGAAGACAGCTCCACTCCAGAGAGAGAGAGAGAGAGAGAGAGAGAGAGAGAGAGAGAGAGGAGAGAGACGGAGAGAGAGAGAGAGAGAGAGAGAGAGGAGAGAGAGATGGAGAGAGAGAGAGAGGAGAGAGAGAGAGAGAGAGAGAGAGAGAGAGAGAGAGAGAGAGAGAGAGAGAGAGAGAGAGAGAGAGAGAGAGAGAGAGAGAGACGGTGACAATGACAATGACAATGCTTTATTGACAATAGTTAAACAACCCTTATGCCAAGGGAGTGCATGCAGTTTCCACTTAGTGTTGCCAAAACTCTGCCAACAATAGAAATCCAAGAGAGAGAGAGAGAGAGAGAGAGAGAGAGAGAGAGAGAGAGAGAGAGAGAGAGAGAGAGAGAGAGAGAGAGAGAGAGAGAGAGAGAGGTGCTTCTAATCGTGACGACAAGTGATTTCTCCAGAGTAGTGTTATACTCTAATTCAAGTTGTTGTTGTTGTGTTGTTGTTGTTGTTGTCTCTCCCCAGTATCATTTAATATAAGACTCCTTTTTACCACCTGTAATGACTTTTGATTAAGATTCCGCATTTTCCCCTCCGTCGAGTGTTCATGTTTGCTTTTAGGGGAACCCGATTCCCATGAGGCAACAGGATTTACCCGATCTTCAGGAGTTTTCTCCCTGTTTGGAAGCGCTTTTCGTCACCCAGGCAGCAAACCCGAGGAGCTCTTCACTGAGAGAAACAGCTGCCACTTGCTTATACCGATAACCTACACTTTGGAGGAACCTAAAAAGAAGTCTATAGCACTCACGGGAGAATATTCTAGTCCCCCCAACCCCCTTCCCCCCCCGCTCCCTTGATCCAATCGTGTGTGTTGAAGTTATATATGCTATTACTGGCATGGCCCGTGATATCGTTTCTAGAGCTATGGAAGACACTAGGTCCAGGTTTTACATATTGTTTAATTGTGTATGCTTAGATATGTGTGGATGAATGTGAGTGCATGCTTGTGTGTGTGTGTGTGAGTGTGTGTGTGTGTGTGTGTGTGTGTGTGTGTGTGTGTGTGTGTGTGTGTGTGTGTGTGTGTGTGTGTGTGTGTGTGTGTGTGTGTGTGTGTGTGTGTGCGTGCGTGCGTGCGTGCGTGCGTGCGTGCGTGCGTGCGTGCGTGCGTGCGTGTGTGTGCTGGGCTATTTTATTGGTATTTCACTTCTCCCGGTCAGTGTAGACTTGTCTTACGCAGATTTATGGCCATTTGACAAAATCGCCGACGACTTCCAGTTAACTTTCTTCTTCAATGTGTACGTTAAGGAGTCGTTTTGGTGTCTCAAGGGGATAGATACCTAAGTAAACGAACCTTTCTTTCAAAGACACTGTAATAGAAAACCACAGATTTAGAAACCAAACAGGAAAACGACAGACATGAGCTAAAACTTTCTTTAAAAAAACAAGCAGAACAAATGCGTGTGCGCGCATGCGTGCGTGCGTGCGTGCATGCATGCGTGCATGCGTGTGTGCGTGCGTGCGTGCGAGCGTGCGAGCGTGCGTGCGTGCGTGCGTGCGTGCATGCGTGTGTGTGTGTGTGTGTGTGTGTGTGTGTGTGTGTGTGTGTGTGTGTGTGTGTGTGTGTGTGTGTGTGTGTGATGTTTTCGGCCTTGTATCTTCGGCGTTTATGAACGCAATGCAATCGAAGCTCTTCATGCATTCGTTTGATTTGTTTCTTCCAATATTTGTCTCACATTTCTTTTAAATTGTAAAGCTGACAAAATTAGCAAAGACTTACTTCGAGACAAGCAGCAGTTATATAGACAACAAGTTTTTAAACACACTTAACGAAAACGCCAAAGATTCTAAACGGTTTTGGAGCACTGTAAGGTCTTTAAAAAGTAGTTCTCATGTACCTAACACAATATCCAATGAAGAATGGTTTCAGCATTTCAAACAAGTCTTTAACGATGAGCTGAATCCTTCTGGTCCTAATTCTCAGGAACTTGAAGCTGAGTATTTTCCTGTTGCTGATAGTAACGTCGATGAACTGGATGTCTGTATAACTGAAGAGGAAATTCTTGACTCAGTTAAGGCTTTAAAATCAAATAAAGCACCAGGTCCAGACGGACTAATTGGGGATTTTATAAGTATTGCACCCCCATTATTCTCTTTTTCCTTAAGAAATTTTTCAACAAACTCTTTGATTTTGGCATCTTCCCTTCTATGTGGTGCGAAGCTCTGATTCAACCTTTGCACAAAAAGGGTGATATAAACAACCCAGACAACTACAAAGGTATCTCTCTTTTAAACATTAGTTCAAAATTATATACTTACATATTAAACAAGCGTTTAACCAAATGGATTGAAGATTATGATGTAATAAACGATGTGCAGGCTGGCTTTAGAAAGAATTATAGTACTACTGATCATATATTTACCCTTTTGTCTCTGGTACAAAAGCAACTTTCTAACCACAAGAAATTATACGTTGCTTTTATCGACTTTAAAAAGGCTTTCGATTCGGTAGATAGAAACCAACTCTGGTCAATCTTAAAAAAAAGGTGTAAAGGGTAAGATGTACAATGCACTTAAAAGCATGTATGCAGATGTCAAAGCTAGGGTTAAAGTGGGGGGAGATTTAACTGACACTTTTATGTGTCCTCGGGGTCTGAAGCAAGGAGAAAACATGCAGTCCGGTTTTATTTTCGCTATTCATCAATGAGCTTGCTGAAGAAATAATTCAATACGGTAAAACACGGTATTCCCTTATTGCCAGACTTCATAGAGATACTAATTATGCTTTTTGCCGACGATGTTGCACTCGTAGCATCTACCGTCATTGGTCTCCAGCAGCAACTAAATGTTTTGTGTAGCACAGCGAAAAAACTCGATTTGATCGTAAATTTAGAAAAAATCAAAAGTTATTGTGTTTAGAAAAAATGGGGGGTATATCGCCTCAAGGGAAAGATGGTTTTACGACGGTAGGCAGCTAGAAATTGTTAACCAGTATAAATATTTAGGTGTTATCTTTTCCACGGGTCTTTCTTTTTCCCATTGCCTTGAGGATTTAGCATCCAAGGCAAAACGTCAAGTCAATCAATCAATATTATAAAACTACTGTGGAAGTTTCAAAGTCTTTCCCCGAAATTGTTCTTTAAACTTTTTCGACTGTCAAGTCCAGCCAATGCTTAGCTATGGTGCCGAAGTATGGGGTCTGACTGCAAACAACTCAATTATTGAAAAAGTACATTTGTTTGCACACTCAAGAGATTCTTAAATGTTTCCATAAAAAACACCCAGTGCCTTAGTCTACGGAGAAACTGGTCGGTATCCACTCTCTATATAAACAATTATACTAAATGTATTAAGTATTGGATACGTGTCGTTAATATGCCGGATAATCGTCTTCCTAAGAAAGCTTACAACACGTTATGTGATTTGCATTATCGAGGCAAGAACAATTGGGTTTCATCAGTTTGCTCTACCTTAAATCGCTATGGCTTTGGGTATGTGGGAAAACCAGAACGTTTACAATGTCAAAGGTTTTCTCTTAGAATTTAGAAATCGGTTGATTGATTGTCATCTTCAAGAATGGTACACCCGAATGGATGTTAGTGATCGCTTTTCCTTCTATTCTTTCTTTAAGCAATTCAGACAAATACCGAATTATCTGTTTACGGTAAGTAATTTGAACAATCGTAAAAATCTCATAAGATTCAGGTTAGGCGTATCTTGTTTTAAATACTCACAAACTGCGGCATTCGAGTGTTGTTCCCGAGAGGCACTCTGCTGTCCTTTTTGTCCAAGTCAGTTGGAATCTGAATACCACTTTCTTATTGTATGCCCTAAGTATAAGGATGTTCGAGAGCATTTCATACCCTCTAAATATTATGCAAGAGCGTCGGCTTTCAAGATGTCACTATTACTTGCCAATGATAAAATGGCTAAAGATGTTGCTGCTTTCATAACTAAAGCTTTTGAAATTAGATGCAAAAAAACGAATGGTACGTAAAGTTCATATATTTTATGTATAATTCGGGGTACTTGTTCCCCTTTAAAAGCAAAAAGAGCTTGTATGTGTGAGTGTGTATGCGCGAGTGTGTGTGTGTGTGCCATGTATGTGTGTGTGGTGTGTGTGTGTGTGTGTGTGTGTGTGTGTGTGTGTGTGTGTGTGTGTGTGTGTGTGTGTGTGTGTGTGTGTGTGTGTGTGTGTGTGTGTGTGTGTGTGTGTGTGTGTGTGTGTGTGTGTGTGTGTGTGTGTGTGTGTGTGTGTGCGCGTGTGTGTGTGTGTGTGTGTGTGTGTGTGTGTGTGTGTGTGTGTGTGTGTGTGTGTGAGAGAATGAATAGGTTTACAGTTTTTTTTTGGGCAATTACAAATGAATGTAACCTCTGTGAGATTTGTAAATGATATGCCCTAAGCTGTATATTGGTACGTATTTTGATCAGTATGTATACATCCATGACTGAGGAAGAATGTGAAAGTATCTACTTGGCCGAGAGAAATGTATGTATTTTTTTTTTTTCCCCTCTTACATTTGCTTTTTCCACAATGTTTCCCCCCCCCCCCCCCCCCTCCCCAATGTCCCCATTGACACGGGCACGAGGCCTAGTTCAATTAATCTCTCTCTCTCTCTCTCACACACACACACACACACACACACACACACACACACACACACACACACACACACACACACACACACGTTTGGTTTTCATTCAAAAATGTGCACCACACATATCATAATTATATCTATGCACTTGTCAAAATCGTTGTCTTTCCAAAGTATATTTTATAACCACACCTCTACCCTTGAAGCCCCCCCCCCCCCCCCCCCCCATCTTCTTACCCCGGATCTGATCCTTCCACAAATTACACCGACGGTCAACATCTATGGCTGTGATAATGGAATCAGCCAAACCACACTTCCCCAGATAACACACACCAACGGCTAGCCAGACACGCCAGACGCTGAATTTGTAGCCCTTAGGTGGAGTTGTCACCCCAGGAGCAGGTTGGCGTGATTCGGAGTAGAGCGAGACTTTGACGCCACCTGACAATGAGATTAGGCGGCCAGCAGTTGAGAGAGAGAGAGAGGAGAAAGAGAGAGAGAGAGGCAGACAAAAGCGGTCTGAGTTGCTAACTCATTTAGTCATTGAAAAGCGATCGCAGCTCGATTTTTGAGGGATGTAATTTGACACGAGGCCAGTTTTTTTTTTCTCTCTCTTTCATTTGGTGGCAGGGGATACAATATCACAGGGACAACACGCTATCTTATGACAAGCAGGTTGGTCAGAAAAGATCAAGCGACCAGTCACCATGGTGCCACTGAACACCACCACTGCTCTCATCCACGCGTGAATCTGAAATGTTTTCCTTTTAAAAGTTTCATACAAATTACCAACATTCTCTGGAACACGCAAGAGCAGAGTATCAAACCCCAGGATGTGTGTGTGTGCGTGTGTGTGTGTGTGTGTGTGTGTGTGTGTGTGTGTGTGTGTGTGAGAGAGAGAGAGAGAGAGAGAGAGAGAGAGAGAGAGAGAGCCACCTGAACACCCCCAAAGTGACTCAGAGGCGCTGCAATGCCTCCTCTCATGGACGGCTTGGTATCGATTTCTCCATGTGGACAGTCAAAGCAGGGACTGCAATGGCACGCATTCTGGGTGTGGTTTTGCATGCGTGAACGTGAGTATGTGGCATGGAGATAATACCAATGAGGGTCACAAAAAAATAAGTCATGGAAAAAAACACACCCAGAGTGTGATTCTTGAAATGGAAATGACCAGCGTTTGTCTCTGTCTATGCCTTCCTTCTCGTTTATTATTATTTTCATTTTTATTTATTTTATTTTTTCCCAGAGAAATAGCTTTATTCAGCTAACAGGAGAAGTACATATGCGCATAAAGAGGACAATGCGCAGAGATTGTCACAATACATTAAACTGATAATACATAAAATATTTCTAGCTATTGTGAAAAATAGAACAACAAAAAAACACACAAAAAGGTATGGATACCAACTTAGGCACATTCAACGCAAGCATATTTCAGTAATTTCCACGAATATGGAATTTAACGTAGCTGATAATGTCAATGATATGAACAGAAGAACAATAGTCACCATACATTGCTGTGATACATCATTTCATCATTTCAATTAATTCAGGAGTTTACATTTTCACACAAGTTTTTTTTTTCCCTTTCTCTTTCTTTTCTTCCTCCCTTCCCTCCCCCCACTCCCCCTCCACCCTTCTCCTTCCCTTAAACTCAAACTTCACTCTAAGTCTCATTCTCTCTTTAATCCCATTCCCCCTTCATATGCACCCCCTTCCCTATCTTTTTACAATGCTTATGGATGGCTGACTATTACTTGTCGTTTTTGCCTAGTATCGAGGAAGCATTATGGGGAAAAAAAATGCCAGGAGC
>JADBJO010001548.1:137500-145000 GCA_016801955.1 Conus betulinus | reverse complement strand
TCTGAGAATTCTTCGGCAGCATTATGCAGGCTCGTCTACACCGAGAATTATCAGTCTTTACACAGAACTGACAAGCCTGCAGATGAAACCATCAGAGACAGTGACAGATTACATCATCCGTGCAGAAGCAGCTGCAATCGCCCTGAGAAGTGCTGGAGAGACAGTGAGTGATAGTTTGTTAATAGCGATGGTTCTGAAGGGGCTACCAGAATCGTTCCAGTCATTTGTCACTGTTGTCACTCAGTCCCAAGAGAAACATGACTTCAGCGAATTTAAAGTTTTCTCTCCGCAGCTTTGAGGAGACGGAGAAGTCTCGAGTGTCAGCAGCCATGGGTGAAGATTCACTTCTGAAAATGAAGCACAAATCGTCTGACAGCAATCGTGAATTACGTCAATGCTTCAAATGTGGAACTTACGGACATCTTCAACGTGATTGCAGAGAAGAAGAAAATGTGGTGTAGTCATTGCAAAAATGCATCACACACCGACCAAGCTTGCCGTCATAAAAGCAAGACTAGCGGTAAAGGGGTAAAGGAGGGAGCCAACACTGTGAGCGACAATCCTGACTCCACTGATCCAGATCCAGAACATTCTTTTCTCTTCAAGATGAACGAAGGGAGCAGACAGGAGGAGATAAGAAACCCTACCAAGTTACTAGTTGATTGATTGTGGTGCTACAAGCCATCTACTCAATGACAAGACTTTGTTCAGCTCGTTTGAAAATTCTTTCAAACCAGAGGACCATTTCATCGAGCTTGCGAATGGTGAAAGCAAAAACAATCTAGCAAAGCAAAGAGGTACCGCACATGTAACTGTCAAAGATGTCAGTGGAAATCTAGTCAGTCTTACTCTGAATGATGCATTGTATGTACCTACTTTTCCACAGAACATATTCTCTGTTCAGGCAGCAGCGACAAACAAAGGTGCGAGTGTGATATTTGAACCTGAAACAGCAAGCCTTGTGTATGAAGGTGAAGCCAAATTCAAAATCGAAAGCAAGGTAGATTGTATTACCTCAAGACTGTCTCAGAGGAATGTGATGTTGATAATGTTAGTTTAACACAGGATTTGAATGTCTGGCATCAAACTCTAGGTCACTGTAATTTTTCTGATGTGTTGAAGCTAGAAGGTGTTGTTGATGGCATGAAAAAAATTAGGCAAGGGTAAGCATGATTGTGAAACATGTGTCATGGGCAAAATGACAAACAACATCAGCAAAACAACACGCACTCGTGCAACTTGTCCTCTAAAGTTAGTGCACACTGATCTTGCTGGACCGGTCACACCAGCATCCCATGAAGGTTTCAAGTATGCCATCACATCACACAGATGATTATTCTGATGCGTCATTTTTGTGTATTTCATGACATGCAAAAGTGAAACGATCAAAGCCACAGAAAAGTTTCTGGCTGATTCTGCACCTTTTGGCAAGGTGAAAACCATTAGATCTGATAACGGTTCTGAGTTTACCTCAAGGGAGTTTAAAGAAATCCTCAGGAAAAATCAGATAAGGCATGAAACCTCAGCTCCTTACTCCCCACACCAAAACGGGGCAGCTGAGAGGAAATGGCGCACTATTTTTGAGATGGGAAGATGCATGCTGATTCAAAAGAACCTTCCAAAAGAGATGTGGCCATATGCTGTGCACACTGCTGTGTACAATCGTAACCGATGTTACAATGCAAGGATAAACCAAACTCCATACCAAGGTTTGACTGGTCGAAAACCAAACATCTCAAACATGAGAATTTTTGGAACAGAGTGCTATGCATATTCCCAGCTCAAGCGCAAACTTGATTCACGATGCACTAAGGGTATCTTTGTAGGATATGATGGTTACAGTCCTGCATACCTTGTGTATTACCCTGAAAGTGGCAAAGTGATGAAATGTCGTGTTGTGCATTTTGTGTCAGATAAGCCAGACAGAGTCGATGTGAATGACCAGGGTACACAGACAGAGAACTCTTTAGATGATGGTGGTGTGATGATGATGATGAGAGACCTCCTTCTGTCGTCAACCCATACCTGAAGAGCAGTCAGAGTGTACTGTAGGTCAAGGTCACAGAAATGCTCTATGTAATGTGCCTAAAAATGAACCTTTGGTTAAAGAAGGTCAAGGTCACAGGTATCCCGAGAAGGCAGAGAAAACCCCCTAACCACTTGAAAGATTATGAAACGCAGTTTGATGATGATGATGATCAAGTTATGACAAACGTGGATTATTGTTATAAGATGTCCTCGTTTCCAAAGAGTTATCAGGAAGCAGTGGGCTCAGAGGATTCTCATTGCTGGAAACAGGCAATGGATGATGAAATGAACTCTTTGAAGGAAAATAACACTTACACTCTGACGCTCTTCCGGAGGGTAGGCAAACAGTGTGGGGGAAAATGGGTTTACACAATCAAAGAGAATGCGACTGGTTCAAAGTCCTACAAAGCTAGGTATGCGCAAAGGTTTCAGTCAGAAAGAAGGCGTTGATTATACTGATACCTTTGCACCTACTGCTAATATGACTTCAGTACGTACTCTGATGCAAATTGCGGCTGAAAACGATTTGATTTTACATCAGATGGATGTCAAAACTGCTTACCTCAATGCTGACATTGATTGTGAAATTTACATGGAGCAACCTGAAGGTTATGAAGTCAAAGGTCAAAAAGGTGAAAAAACTTGTGTACAAATTGAAAAAATCCTTGTACGGGTTAAAGCAATCAGGTAGGAATTGGAACCAGTTTGCTGCACAATTTTCTGGCTGAAAATGAGTTCGTTCAAAGTCCCTCTGATAATTGTGTGTACACAAAAAACAGACAGACGATGGCATGACTGTCATTCTTGTGTGGGTTGATGATATTATTGTTGGTGCAAACAATAATGACCTCTTGTGCAAAACGAAGAAAATGTTCTCTGATAGGTTCAAAATGAAAGACATGGGAAAGTTGTCGTATTTCCTAGGCATTGATTTTGAGCAAAAGGATGGATGTGTTAAGATGCACCAAAGGCGTTACATTCAAAAACTGCTTGAAAGATATGACATGTCTGAATGTAAACCTAGGGGTACCCCATCAGAACAGAAGATGGAGTACGAAAACACTGAACCTGTTGATCACCGCAAATATCGTGAAATTGTAGGGTGCCTGATCTATGTCATGATTGCAACAAGCCAGATATCTGCTGGGTGATTACCATGTTATCCCAGCATCTCTCTAATCCACTTCAAGGTCACTGGGTCGCAGCCAAGCATGTGTTGCGATCTCAAAGGCACAATAAACTATGAGTTGTGTTACAAGAAAAGTACCACAGGGGTTAAAACTCATAGGATACAGTGATGCGGATTGGGCGCGTCTAATGCTGATGATAGGCGCAGTACTTCGGGGTATTGTTTCTCCCTGAATGAAAACGGTCCACCGATTTCTTGGAAATCGAAGAAGCAACCCGTTGTTGCATTGTCTACTTGCGAAGCTGAGTATATTGCTTTAGCATTAGCAGTACAAGAAAGTTTGTACCTGAATCAGTTTCTGAAGGACATGGGTATTAACCAAGGTCAAGGTCAAGGGTCTTTGATCTATGAAGACAACCAAGGAGCTATTGTTCTTGCACACAACCCAGTGAATAGGCAAAGATCGAAGCACATTGACATCAAATACCATTTCATCAGAAATGAGGTCAAGCGTGGCAAAGTCGTTCTCAAGTATTGTCCAACTGAAAACATGATTGCTGATATAATGACCAAGCCATCATTGAAAACTCAGTTGTTGAAATTCAGATCTTTTCTGTTTGGTTAAATAAAGACAATGATTGGATAGGGTGTGACATGACTGTGCCTTATTGTTGGAAACCATGGACTATGCCTTATGGAAACCTGGACTATGCCTTATTGATTGCTGAAACCATGGACTATGCCTTATTGATTGCTGAAACCATGCATGGACTAAATGTTGATGGTGTAGACATATTAGGACTTTAAGTTGTATCGATTAAGTGGGGGTGTTGAATGTAATCGAACAGCTTATGTCAGATTAATGTTACGTCATAGTTTCGATTATTTATTTATGACGTATATATGATGTGCACTTTGAGATAGCCACGTCGTCTTGACAGTAACTGCTGTTTTTTTTCTTCTTCCTCTTGTGTTCTGCATAAATGGATTAGGGTGAATGGCGGAGTTGGAAACGAAAAGTTTTTTGTACAAGTATTTAAGCAACGCATTATTGACTGCTACAAACAAGAGTGGTCAAGTAAACTGAACGAGAGTGAAAGATATTCCACTTATCGTTCCTTTAAATCATTGTTGCAACCAGAAAAATACCTCTCAGACATTTCAATAATTAAATTTCGTACAGTTTTTGTCAAGTTCAGATTGGGTATATGTGATATTAGCACTCATAAAAGGTATACAGAAAAATCAAACTCTTGCCCATTTTGTAAGGTTACAGAAGACGAACATCATCTTTTGTTTGTATGTCCAGTATATCAGGAAATTAGAGAAAAGTATCTGACGAGAGTTTTTGGAAATTTAGACGGGAATACACATTTGTCACTATATCTGCAGAGCGAAAGCGGTTTATTACACGTTCTGTTGCAATGTTTATCTATTATGCTTTAAAAAAAAAGAGAGAGAAGAAGAAATGCGAAATCCATTTCAACTGTGTAATTTTTTTTTCTGTATTAAAAGGGTAAAATGAGGAAACTGCATATAAAATACCTGAAAGCAATTCCCAGTTGGTTTATCCTATGCAGTTAGGAAATGATATATTTTTTGTTTTGTAGATTCTTTTTAGTTTGGTCTGTGTGAGTTTTCTCATTTTGTGTCTTTACATGATACATGTACCTCCTTTGCATACAGGCCGGTGGCCTTGCAGTAAACTTTTTTCAGAGTTCAGAGCGCTCTCTCTCTCTCTCTCTCTCTCTCTCTCTCTCTCTCTCTCTCTCTCTCTCTCTCTCTGGGCATACCTGCTAGTTGTTAAGTGCCTAATCTCATTATTGGGCGATGTCAAAGTCTGGCTCTGCTCGCAATAAGCTCTGTCCGTTTTAGGGGCGACAACTCCACTACCCCAACGGCTACAGGCCCATGTTCAACATGTCTGGCAAGCCGTTGTTCTGGTTTGAGTAGCGTAGTTTTGGCTGATTTTATGACGACAGGCACCAGTACTGAAGAAAGGGGGTGAAAGTGTTGAATTGATCACAATGGGGCATGGTTTTCAGGATGGAGAAACTGGAGACAACATGTCTGCGAGGTGCAAGGAGTATCTATGTCACAGCTGGTTCCCATCGCATTATTTTTCTCTCAGAAAATGTTGTTGTCAATTATGTTTTCCACACCAAGTTCTCTCTCACTCTATGTCTGTCTGTATGTTTCTGTCTGCCTGTCTCTCCGTCTGTCTGCCTGCCTCTCTCTCTCTCTCTCTCTCTCTGTCTGTCGTCTGTCTGTCTGTCTGTCTCTCTCTCTCTCTCTCTCTCTCTCTCTCTCTCTCTCTCTCCTCTCTCTCTCCCCCTCTCTCTCGCGCGCACGCGCGCGCTCGCTCGCTCGCTATTTCTCTCCCACACAGAGAGAAACAGAGAGAGAGAGAGGGGGGGAAGACAGTCAGACAGACAGACAACACAGACACAAAACAGAAACAGAGACAGAGACAGATACAGAGACAAAATCAGACACTCAGACACACAGACAGACAGTTTGACACAAAGAACAGAACGAAACAAAATTTTGAATTTTAGTAAAAAAAAAAAGAGTCCAAAGGCCTATTCGAAGAGGTGTGAACAATGACAATGAATATGTAACACTATCAGTATCATCCTAACATAAGCTCAAGAACTAGATGAAATGTATGAGTGAAAGCAGTTTATTAACTAATAAGGAACAGTGGACCAACAGGGAAACAGACAGGCAAATAAGGTGAAAGGGACAGATGACTTCAGACCATAATATGCGACCACAATTCCAATTCACTTCTAATGCGACCATCTGGTGGACATATGCTGTGGACATGAATCAATGTCAAAGGTAAAATCGATCGCCATCTGTCATATACTGGGAGTTCACAGATCAAGATGATGCACACAGGCTTTCCATCGAAATACTTGTCCAGGTTTCTAATGTCTATCTTCTTATTCCCACGTGTTAACGATCCTGATATCACTGATGTATTAAGCTTGAGTGGGGAAATTGAACATCATGCTTTCGTGAATACTGTAAAAAAAAAAAAAGATCAAGATGGGTCCCACGCCATTACTCTATCCCCTGTCCTGACAAATAGGGTTGTCGCCATACCGCATATATACACTTTTTCTGTCTCTGTCTGTCTGTCTGTGTGTCAAGGTTAAGGACCTTGTAAGGAAGGGAAAGACAAAGGGGAAAATTCGACACTGGCAATAACTGATAGCAAACACCCAAACACTCACTCAACCAGACCACCCAAGGATTTACAAAGACAATAATACTTTATTAAATATAAATCGACAATACTCATTCATTCCATATGGGGAGAGAGGCCTAACCAAAGAAGACTGAAGACAGAGGAGAGACCAAGTAAGAATAGAAGGGTAAAGAAGAGGGGAAAGTACCTATCAGTTCTAAGTTACCTACGGAACAAAATAACCCAAAAGCCCATAGAAAAGCAAAATCCTCCCTCCCCCGGGACTCCCACTACCAGCCCAACTAATTAAAGAATTTCATAATGAAAGAAGAACGATAGGGAAGAGACAGACTAAATAAGATTCAAGACAGGTCAAAAAACCTTCACACCACCAAAGCAATCACAACCATTTTCACTCAGTCACTCCAAAACAGCCAGACTTCACCATTTCCTCGTCAACCATGCCAGCCTGCTCGTAAATTTCACTCCCTATTACAGTCCCACGCCCATGGCAACACAACACAAACAAATACACTTAGACATCACCCAAGTCTCTCCAAGTTCCTGCGACGCACGGTCACTTCTAAATTGTTCCACATCCCAGGGCCACACGTATCAGCCAGAACAGCAGCGTCGAAGAAGTCGGGGTCCCACGTCGTCAATTCCAGAAGATGGGAGGGGTAGACGTGACAGACCTCCAGGGCTGTCCAGAGGTGGATCCGGTCGTCTGAGACAAACAGGGTCAACGCCCTGCAGCGACGATCAATACGTGTACAGGGCAAATTATCAGGGTGTGTCTGGGGTGTGCATGTGCGCATGCATGTGTGTACCGTGAGCGGGGACTCTATTTAATCAAGTCTAACCACACTTGTTTTCAAAATTATACTGGACAACAACTGTCAAACATCTCATCCCTTTTTCACAATGGGATAAAGTAGTTAAATTATTCTTAAAACAATACAAAATATGACACAAAGACAGAGGGCTGACAAAAACAGATAAACACGACGGGACCGAGTCCAAAGCGTGGGCGTCGGGATAGGAGACCCTTATTTTCCGACTTAATCTTAGTCACACAGGCACTCCAATTAGCGTGATGCGTTCGTCCCGAGTGTTTGTCAATTAAAGACAACTAACTATAAGAGAA
>JADBJO010001548.1:110000-132500 GCA_016801955.1 Conus betulinus | reverse complement strand
TTCCTATTCCTCTAATAAAGTAAACCCTCACACAACTGCTATGGTGATACGATGTTTTGATGATGATGTTTTTGCTGTTATTGTGTCACCACCACCACCACCATCATCATCATCATCATCATCATCATCATCATCATCATCATCATCATCATCGTTGTCGTCGTCGTCGTCGTCGTCGGTCGTCGTCGTCGTCGTCGTCGGCGTCATCATCTTCATCTTTTATCATCATCATTTTTTCATCATCATCATCATCATCATCATCATCATCATCATCATCATCATCATCATCGTCGTCGTCGTCGTCGTCGTCGTCGTCGTCGTCGTCGTCGTCGTCGTCGTGTGTTGTCGTCGTCGTGTGGTCGTCGTCGTCGTCGGCGTCATCATCAACATCACCCAGTTTAGATAATAAGAGACGTTAATTTTTTTTCAGAGTAACCTTACACAAAATTCATTTCGTTTTTTCACATTCCTCCCTTGTGATGTCTGACAAGGCGTGAGAGATTTACCAACTTCTGCAGCGCTGTTTCACATCCCTTTGTGTTCACAACACATGACAAAAGTAGTGAAGTATTGACGCGGACCGACAATGTGCGGCGCTGTTTTCCATCTTTTGTGTTCACAATTCATGACAAAAGTAGTGAAGTATTGACGTGGACCAACAATGTGCGGCGCTGTTTTCCACCTTTTGTGTTCACAATTCATGACACAAGTAGTGAAGTATTGACGTGGACCAACAATGTGCGGCGCTGTTTCCATCTTTTGTGTTCACAATCTCTCATGACACAAGTAGTGAAGTATTTATTGACGTGGACCAACAATGTGCGGCGCTGTTTTCCATCTTTTGTGTTCACAATTCATCCCTCACAAGTAGTGAAGTTTTGACGTGGACCAACAATGTGCTTGACGCTGTTTTCCCATCTTTTGTGTTCACAATTCATGACACAAGAAGTGAAGTATTGACGTGGACCAACACTGTGCGGCGCTGTTTCCCATCTTTTGTGTTCACAATTCATGACACAGAAGTGAAGTATTGACGTGGACCAACAATGTGCGGCGCTGTTTTCCATCTTTTTGTGTTCACAATTCATGACACAAGACCTGAAGTCCTGACGTTTCCTTGACACATGCTCGGCGCTCTTTCCCACTCTTTTGTGTTCACAATTCATGACACAAGTAGTGAAGTATTGACGTGGACCAACAATGTGCGGCGCTGTCTTTCCCCACCTGACATCTTTTGTGTTCACAATTCCATGACACAAGTAGGGAAGTATTGACGTGGACCAACAATGTGCAGTGCTGTTTCTGTGAAGGGAATCAGCTTCAGAGGAAACGCCTCTCTTTGTCACCTGACAGTCCCCTCTGCCCACCCCCCCCCCCCCCCCCCCCTACACTCCTACCATATCCTTGACAACTCTCCTCTCTCTCTCTCTCTCCTCTCTCTCTCTCTCTCTCTCTCTCTCTCTCTCTCTCTCTCTCTCTCTCTCTCTTCCACCTCCCCTCCCATGCGTGATTATCAATGGCTATGATAGAGCTTGGCGATGTTCAATCAGGGTCATCCATCCTTTAAACTGAGTCTTTATGATGTGTCCCTTCACAACAGCCGTCCCCTCTCTCTTCCAGTCCCACTCCACCTGACCACTCCTACCATTTCCTTGACAACAGCTCCCCTCTGTCTTCCAGTCCCACTCCACCTGACACTCCTACCATTTCCTTGACAACAGCTCCCCTCTGTCTTCCAGTCCCACTCCACCTGACACTCCTACCATTTCCTTGACAACAGCTCCCCTCTGTCTTCCAGTCCCACTCCACCTAACACTCCTACCGTTTCCTTGACAACAGCTCCCCTCTGTCTTCCAGTCCCACTCCACCTGACACTCCTACCATTTCCTTGACAACAGCTCCCCTCTGTCTTCCAGTCCCACTCCACCTGACACTCCTACCATTTCCTTGACAACAGCTCCCCTCTGTCTTCCAGTCCCACTCCACCTGACACTCCTACCGTTTCCTTGACAACAGCTCCCCTCTGTCTTCCAGTCCCACTCCACCTGACACTCCTACCATTTCCTTGACAACAGCTCCCCCACTGTCTTCCAGTCCCACTCCACCTGACACTCCTACCATTTCCTTGACAACAGCTCCCCTCTGTCTTCCAGTCCCACTCCACCTGACACTCCTACCGTTGTCCTTGACAACAGCTGTCCCCTCTGTCTTCCAGTCCCACTCCACCTGACACTCCTACCGTTTCCTTGACAACAGCTCCCCTCTGTCTTCCAGTCCCACTCCACCTGACACTCCTACCGTTTCCTTGACAACAGCTGTCCCCTCTGTCTTCCAGTCCCACTCCACCTAACACTCCTACCCGTTTCCTTTCCTTGACAACAGCTCCCCTCTGTCTTCCAGTCCCACTCCACCTGACACTCCTACCGTTTCCTTGACAACAGCTCCCCTCTGTCTTCCAGTCCCACTCCACCTGACACTCCTACCGTTTCCTTGACAACAGCTCCCCTCTGTCTTCCAGTCCCACTCCACCTGACACTCCTACCGTTTCCTTGACAACAGCTCCCCTCTGTCTTCCAGTCCCACTCCACCTAACACTCCTACCGTGTCCTTGACAACAGCTCCCCTCTGTCTTCCAGTCCCACTCCACCTGACACACTCCTACCGTTTCCTTGACAACAGCTCCCCTCTGTCTTCCAGTCCCACTCCACCTAACACTCCTACCGTTTCCTGACCTTGACAACAGCTCCCCTCTGTCTTCCAGTCCCACTCCACCTAACACTCCTACCGTTTCCTTGACAACAGCTCCCCTCTGTCTTCCAGTCCCACTCCACCTAACACTCCTACCGTTTCCTTGACAACAGCTCCCCTCTGTCTTCCAGTCCCACTCCACCTGACACTCCTACCGTTTCCTTGACAACAGCTCCCCTCTGTCTTCTTCCAGTCCCACTCCACCTAACACTCCTACCGTTTCCTTGACAACAGCTCCCCTCTGTCTTCCAGTCCCACTCCACCTAACACTCCTACCGTTTCCTTGACAACAGCTCCCCTCTGTCTTCCAGTCCCACTCCACCTGACACTCCTACCGTTTCCTTGACAACAGCTCCCCTCTGTCTTCCAGTCCCACTCCACCTGACACTCCTACCATTTCCTTGACAACAGCTCCCCTCTGTCTTCCAGTCCCACTCCCACCTGACACTCCTACCATTTCCTTGACAACAGCTCCCCTCTGTCTTCCCAGTCCCACTCCACCTGACACTCCTACCATTTCCTTGACAACAGCTCCCCTCTGTCTTCCAGTCCCACTCCACCTGACACTCCTACCATTTCCTTGACAACAGCTGTCCCCTCTGTCTTCCAGTCCCACTCCACCTGACACTCCTACCGTTTCCTTGACAAACAGCTGTCCCCTCTGTCTTCCAGTCCCACTCCACCTGACACTCCTACCGTTTCCTTGACAACAGCTGTCCCCTCTGTCTTCCAGTCCCCCACTCCACCCACTCCACCTAACACTCCTACCGTTTCCTTGACAACAGCTCCCCTCTGTCTCCCAGTCCCACTCCACCTAACACTCCTACCATTTCCTTGACAACAGCTCCCCTCTGTCTTCCAGTCCCCACTCCACCTAACACTCCTACCGTTTCCTTGACAACAGCTCCCCTCTGTCTTCCAGTCCCACTCCACCTGACACTCCTACCGTTTCCTTGACAACAGCTCCCCTCTGTCTTCCAGTCCCACTCTCCACCTAACACTCCTACCGTTTCCTTGACAACAGCTCCCCTCTGTCTTCCAGTCCCACTCCACCTAACACTCCTACCGTTTCCTTGACAACAGCTCCCCTCTGTCTTCCAGTCCCACTCCACCTGACACTCCCTACCGTTTCCTTGACAACAGCTCCCCTCTGTCTTCCAGTCCCACTCCACCTAACACTCCTCCTACCGTTTCCGTTTCCTTGACAACAGCTCCCCTCTGTCTTCCAGTCCCACTCCACCTAACACTCCTACCGTTTCCTTGACAACAGCTCCCCTCTGTCTTCCAGTCCCACTCCACCTGACACTCCTACCGTTTCCTTGACAACAGCTCCCCTCTGTCTTCCAGTCCCACTCCACCTAACACTCCTACCGTTTCCTTGACAACAGCTCCCCTCTGTCTTCCAGTCCCACTCCACCTAACACTCCTACCGTTTCCTTGACAACAGCTCCCTCTGTCTTCCAGTCCCACTCCACCTGACACTCCTACCGTTTCCTTGACAACAGCTCCCCTCTGTCTTCCAGTCCCACTCCACCTGACACTCCTACCGTTTCCTTGACAACAGCTCCCCTCTGTCTTCCAGTCCCACTCCACCTAACACTCCTACCGTTTCCTTGACAACAGCTCCCCTCTGTCTTCCAGTCCCACTCCACCTGACACTCCTACCATTTCCTTGACAACAGCTCTCCCCCTCTCTCTCTTCCGGTTCCACGGCGCCTGACAATCCTAGCACCTCACGTCTCACACAACCCTATACACTCCCATTGCCACCACCGCCACTATCACCACAACACCTCTACCGATCACATGAAGAAAGGACAAGAGCGGTTTAGGTTATAGTGATGAGTGAGGGAGGGGGTTATACAGAAGAGAGGGATAAAGGGCATAGCTGATGCTTGGGGTACATGTCAAGTTCTGTTGGAAAGATCATGCATTGTTCAAAGGGGAAAGTTACTTCACAACCACACAATTCTTTTCTAAAATGTCTTTAGTGGAAAACACTACCAAACTGATAACTGACTGGAAAGTGCATGCGTTTCCGCTCCTTGCTGGACTCTATATTATATTGTATAATTTACGAGCACAAAAAGTTTTTCTGCCTGCTTTGAGTTCTGGTTTCAGAAAATGTAAGTACCCTGCATTTTATATTTTTGCGTCTGTGTAAAACAGATCCGGCTTTAAGGCGTTTTCAGTGTGTTGAAAGCAACTGGTCGAGTGGTATATATTTTTTGTACATCACACACAGACACACAGACACACACACACACACACACACACACACACACACACACACACACACACACACACACACACACCATTTGTATGGTGGTGGTGGGTGGTAGTCGTGATGGTGTGTGTGTGTGGGAGGGGGGGTAGCGCATTTGAGAGAGAGAGAGAGAGAGAGAGAGAGAGAGAGAGAGAGAGAGAGAGAGAGAGAGAGAGAGAGAGAGAGAGAGAGAGAAAGAGAGAGAGAGATTACACTTTGACATTGTCATTATCTAAGAAGCCCTTGTGACAGGGGGGACAGAAATGAAATGCTTACAACGGCAAAGTAATTGAAGACAACATAAAATAGCACCAATTTTAACACACACACACACACACACACACACACACACACACAAACACACGCACGCACGCACGCACGCACGCACGCACGCACGCTCGCACGCACGCACGCACGCACAGGTGCGTTGGATGCGTTGGTGCGTGTGTCTGTCTGACTCATAGAAATTCGGATGCGCGTACGGGTTTTTTAATTTACACACACACACCCACACATTCGAAAATGGACAGCCAGGCAACAAGTCAACGTTTTCTTTTTTCATGCTGCCCGAGCCATCAACACACAAACATACAAAGATACATCAATAATACAAAAATCAATAAGACAGAATGTTCACGCACGCCGTAACTTTAGGCGTACACACATAAGCAAATACAAATTAATTTCTTTTGACCACGTCTGGCCCAAAACGACAATTCTCAGTCGTCTCAAGTCTCTCGTAAAGAATGCTGTAGAAGAAGTCCTCTCCTGGGACTCACTGTCAGGAGGAGGAACTTGCAGAGTCCACACAAAACCGAAGCATTGGCTCTGTCCACAGTAGGAGCCACGGCTCCAACACAAGAAAAACTGCGTTTCACACACAAAATAAGACGTTTGTTCTGACACCACAAAGCGACGGCCCCGGTGCAGCAGAAGCGATAGCTCTGGTACGACCGGCCCAACAGGTCGCTGGTTCAAACACCTCAAGAGTGGCGGCTGTGGCTCGGCAGCAGCAGCGGTTCTGGCACAACTGGCACATCAGGATACTGTCGACTCCCACGTCGACCTCTCCACACCCTCAGCTGGGTCGAGACAGAGGAAGATCTCGGCTACGCCCCAAAGCTGGGCGCAGTGGCAGGTAGGGTTACTGTGTCGACTCCCTCGTCGACCTCTCCACACATGAGCAGGACGGAGACAGGGGTAGACCTAGGACTCGGTAGCAGTGACAGCCGGTTCCTGGTCACACCAGGACAACGACTCTACCTGGGGGGAACTGACTGCCACAGCAACTCGTCTGGAGTCCCTCTTTCGGCCACTGGGAAGTTGCACTGCCGGAACTGCTGTAGAAACTGCCTGATCGTTTCACCTCACCTGACATATACTGAGCGCAGGTGTAACAATTTGTGACTGGAGAAAAAGCGGTTCCGTCACGCACACACACACACACACACACACACACACACACACACACACACACACACACACACACACACACACACACACACACACACACACACACACACCATGCGCGCGCGCGCGTACTTATGTATACATTTCACAAATTATCTGGCCCATCAGTACCTCAGAGACTTACTTACTAAGGCCTCGTGTTGATATGGGTCTAACATCTATATTCTACCACGTACTCGGGTTGACGGGTTCAAAAAAAGTTTCTCATTTTCAGGTTCAGCCGCTTGGAACTCTTTCACCAAACCTGGAACTCTGCCGTTCACTACGCACCTTCAGAAAAGACCTTCGACAATATCCATAGACTCCTTGACAAAGATTACACTGTCTTATAGGAGTGTTTTGCAATAATCACCTACATTATCAACAATTACAGATGTGTACGTTGTTACCGATTAGTCATGTCAATCAATGACACCACTAACTGTCCTTCCTCGCTGAGAAAAAAATGCTTCTCCTAGAATACTGTAATTTGTTTCATGCCAATGCCATCACCATCATCAACCTTGTCTAGTCGCGAGCACCACCAACAATCACAAACACACAAACAGTGGCATATTGTACTGCTTATCTAACCACCCTTTTATCTTCCATTCCCAACCGCTGCCCCACACTACACATCCACCCCTACCTCTCCGTCTCACGTCCCCACCACCACCCCCATTTTGTTCTTGTCGTCTGCAACTTAGGATTGCGTACACATGCATGCTTTTGTCAAACCTTTGCATGCAAATACAAATCATGTGCTCCATAATCACGTGAGCTTTTTTTTTTTTTCGTAATTTCTCTTCATTTTCTTGTCTTTGAATCTTGTTACATAATTTAGCTTTGCAGCGACATATTGGAAGAATAGGATCTGTTTAAAATCTCAATCCTTGATCGAATAACGTTTTCTGAGTACTGAGTTCTCTGAGTTTTCTCTCTCTCTCTCTCTCTCTCCTCTCTCTCTCTCTCCTCTCTCTCTCTCTCTCTCTCTCTCTCTCTCTCTCTCTCTCTCTCTCTCTCTCTCTCTCTCTCTCTCTCTCTCTCTCTCCTATAGTGTCTGCCTTTCCTTCAACTAGAGGGTCTGCGTCAAAGTATAAAAGGAAAGTAAAATGTGAAAATCGACAAACAACAGAACAGCAGCAGCAGTTACACAGGAGCAACAACAGGAGCAGCAGCAATAGCAGCAGTAGCAACAGCGGCAAGCAGCAGCACAACAGGAGGAGCAGGAGGAAGAAGAAGAAGAAGAAGAAGAAGAAGCAGAAGAAACAGAAGAAGTAGCAAGAGAAGAAGAAGAAGAAAAGAGAAGAGAAGAAGAAGAAGAATAAGAAGAAAGAAGAAGAAGAAGAAGAAGAAGAAGAGGAAGAAGAAGAAGAAGAAGAAGAAGAGATCGATAAGTAGATAGAGATTTTTCAGGACGCGGGGAGGGGTGTTGTTAATGTGCGAACGGGTGTCTGCATGATTGCATGAGCATGCGCGCAGGTGTCGAAGGGGGGGAGGGTGTGTGTGTGTGTGTGTGTGTGTGTGTGTGTGTGTTGTGTGTGTGTGTGTGTGTGTGTGTGTGTGTGTGTGTGTGTGTGTGAGTGAGTGTGAGAGATGAGAGAGTGTGTGTGTGTGTGTGTGTTGTGTGTGGTGTGTGTGTGTGTGTGTGTGTGTGTGTGTGGTGTGTGTGTGTGTGTGTGTGTGTGTGTGTGTGTGTGTGTGTATACGTGCACGCGCACGTGCGCGTGCGTGCGTGCGTGCGTGCGTGTGTGCGTGCGTGCGTGCGTGCGTGTGTGTGTGTGTGTGTGTTGTGTGTGTGTGTGTGTGTGTGTGTGTGTTTGAAAGAGAGAGAGAGAGAGAGAGAGAGAGAGAGAGAGAGAGAGAGAGAGACAGACAGACAGACAGACAGAGAGAGACAGAGAGAGAAAGAGAGAGAGAGAGACAGACAGACAGACAGACAGACAGACAAAGAAAGGCAGACAGACAGACGAACCGAGACAGACTGAGAACTCTAAAACTGTTGCACATTAAGAAAGATGCAGAGGTAAGCCATTGCTTGGATCTTTTATGTGATGCAGTCTGACAGAGCAAAAAATGTTGCTGAACAATTTCTGTGTGATGCAATCTCCCACTGACTGACTGACAAAGCTATAATGTGGCTGAACAATTTATACGTGGTGCAATTTCCCACTGATTGACAAAGCAATGACGTGGCTTAACAATTTCTATTTGGTGCAAACTCCCGCTGATTGACAAAGCAATAATATGGCTGATCAATTTCTATGTGATGCAATCTCCCACTGACGGACAAAGCAATAATGTGACTGAACAAGTTCTCTGTGATGCAATCTCCCACTGACGGACAAACAAAGCTGAAATAATGACTGAGACTGAACACAGTGTTGAACAATTTCTATGTGATGCAATCTCCCACTGACTGAGAAAGCAATAAGGTGTCTGGAACAATTTATATATGACGCAGTCCCCCATTGACTGAGAAAGCAATAATGTGGGCTGAACAATTTCTATGTGATGCAGTCCCCACTGACTGACTGAGCATAAAAGCAATATTTCTATGTGATGCAATTTCTACTGTGATGCAATAATGTCTGAACTATGTGATGCAATCTCCCACTGACTGACAAAGCGTGCGGTGGAACAATTTCTAATGTGATGCACTAATGTGACAAAGCAATAATGTGGAACAATTTTATATGCGATGCAATCTAACCACTGACTGACAATGACAACAATAATGTGGCTGGAACAATTTCTATGTGATGCAATTTCCAATCTACAGCACTGACTGACAAAGCCTATTAGGGGCGGAAAACAATTTCTGTGTGATGCAATCTCCCACTGATGAGAAAGCAATAATGTGGCAGAACACATTTCTTATGTGATGTAGTCAGACTGACAGACCAATTTATGGCCTGAACAAGTTTCTATGTGATGCACCTCCCCGAGACGAAGCAATAATGTTGCGGAACAATGTCTATGTGATGCAATGTCCCACTGACTGACAAAGCCAATAAGAGCAATATTTCTATGTGATTGCAACAGTTCTATGTGCAATCATGCAACAATTTTCCATGTGATGCAAGTCCCCCACGAACTTACAAAAGCTATAATGTGGCTAAACAATTTCTATGTGATGCAATGTCCCACTGACTGACAGAGCAATAATGTGGGCAGACAATTTCTTCTATGTGGCATGCCAACCTTCCACTGACGAAAGCAATAATGTGGCCTGAACAATTTCTATGTGATGCAATATCCCACTGACTGACAAAACAAATAATTGGTGGCTGAACAATTACTATGTGATGCAATTCTCTGACACTGCATTAAACTGATGGAAAGCCAATAAGCGGATAAAGGTGGGCTGAACAATTTCTATGTAATGCAGTCTATCACTGACTGAGACAAAGAGATATAATGTAGAGATAGACTGAACAATTCGGGATGT
Source organism: Conus betulinus (assembly GCA_016801955.1). Taxonomy (NCBI): domain Eukaryota; kingdom Metazoa; phylum Mollusca; class Gastropoda; order Neogastropoda; family Conidae; genus Conus; species Conus betulinus. Next base: position 122,586 of record JADBJO010001548.1, on the reverse strand, counting down.
TTTGATGCTGTACTTCCAAATGCGGGGATATGACAAAAACAACCAATGCGGCAGTGCTGAACAATTTCTATGTGAATGCAATTTACCACTGAATGACAAAAAGCAATAATAGTCTGCCCCGCTGAAACAATTTCAATGTGTTATGCAATCTGCCACCTGACTGTTAAAGCAATAATATGTGCGCTGCAACAATTTCTATGGTGATGGCAATATCCCACTGACAGACAAAGACATAATGGTGACTGAACAATTCGGTTATGTGATGTGCAATCTCCATGACTGGACAAAGCAATAATGTGACCGTGAACAATTTCTATGTGATGCCAATCTCCACTGACTGTGGAAAGCAAAAAAAGTTGTAGAACTTGCGAACTATTAGCAATGAGGGAATAAGGAGAAAACATTCATCTTCGCAGACTAGCAATTCTCAATAAATGACATTAATACAAGGGAATACAAAGGAAAAAGAAAAGGAGGCCGGAGGTGGGGCACGTTTAGTTTGAACAGTGTGTGTTTTTGTGTGGGTGTGTAGAAACAATGAGAATGAAAATGGTTATCTAAGAGAGATCGGGAGCATGAAAGAGAGCTTGCGTGAGAGTAATAGAGTGGTGCATACTTGCGGCAAGCTATAGGATGAGAGAGAGATAGAGGAGAGAAGCGAGAGAGAGAGAGGAGCAGAGAGTTGAGAGAGTGTGTGGCGTGTTGTGGTGAGAGAGAAGAGAGGATGAGAGACGAGACGTGGAGACCCTGTGTGGTGAGTGCGGTGTGTGTGAGGCAGGACGGAGAGATAAATGCAGGAGAGTGTGAGGTGTGTCTGTGTGTGTGTGTGTGTGTGGGTGTGTGGGCGCCGCTACGTGCGCGTGTTAGCGCGCGTGTGTGTGTTTGTGTGTGTGTGCGTGTGTGTGTGCGCGTGTGTGTGTGTGTGTGTGTGCTGTGTGTGTGTGTGTGTGTGTGTGTGTGTGTTGTGTGTGTGAGGGGATGTAGTAATATGCGGACGAATGTGTGTGTGTGTGTGTGTGTGTGCGTGAGTGGTGCGGTGCGTGCGGTGCGTGCGTGTGTTTGTTTGTGGTGCGCCCGTGCGTGCGGTCTGCGATGCGGTGCATAGGTGTGTGTGGTGTGCGGTTGGTCTTGCGTGTATGTGTTCGTGTTGTACTTGCGTGCGCATACGAAAGTGTAAGCGCGCGTGCTTGAATGATTGTGAACACGTGCGTGCAGAGACGAGAGAGGAGAGATAGGAGAGAGAGATAGAGGAGAACGAGAGAGAGAGAGCTCGAGAGATGGAGGAGACCCGTAGCAGAGAGACGATAGGAAGGATAGAGAGAGAGAGAGAGCGAGAGAGACAGACAGACAGGGAGAGACAGACATAGAACTCAGAGGAAGACAAGCCAGAATTGTTGCACACAAATAGGCAGGATGCAGGGAAAGAAAAACCAAAATCTTTCCACTCTCTGACAAGAAAAGAATCAGTTATGTTGACTGATTGGTTCTTTTCTATCATATATTTTTTTCCTCCAATCTTGATGAGAAGAAATCTTGAGGAGAAAGAAACATGGCATTATTTTTTTCCCTTCTCTCATTTGTTCTTTTTCTCTTTATTTTGCTGTGTGTGTTTGTGTGTGTGTGTTGTGTGTGTGTGTGTGTGTGTGTGTGTGTGTGTGTGTGTGTGTGTGTGTGTGTGTGTGTGGTGTGTGTGTGTGTGTGCGTGTGTGTGCGTGGGTGTGTGTGTGTGTGTGTGTGTGGTGTGGTGTGTGTGTGTGTGTGTGTGTGTGTGTGCGTGTGCCTGTGTGTGTCGGTGTGTGTGGTGTGGGTGTGTGTTTTAGGATACGTCCTCCTTATCTTCCATCTGACAACCATTTGAGGTCTGTCTCTGTCCATTATCATTTTTTTTTTTTTTCCTTCGACACTTCTCATCGTCTGTTGTTTCTTCTCAGTTGGTTTTGGAGTGTATGCGTTTTGTTTTTTTTGCTCGTGTGTTTGGTTTCCCCCGTTTGTTGTTTTCATCGTTCATCATGTCAATTTCCAGCAATTTTATTTTAATATTACCCTTTCGAATCCTCTAATCCATACCCTTTTGTGTTAGAAAATGTTCTTTTTTTATACGTATTTAGAGAGAGAGAGACGAGAGAGAGTAGAAGAGAACGAGAGGGAAGAGAAGAGAGGAAGAGAGAGAGAGAGAAGAACGATAGTCTTCGTCCCCCAAAGAGGGAGAATGAGACCCTAGAAGCCTCCCACATGTGATGTCCTACTGTGACACCCCCAATCATGTTTGTGTGTAGAAGGTGATGAAGACTTGCGTTAATTTGTGTGTGGAGCTTCGTCGAGTTTTCTGTGAGTGTGTGTGTGTGTGTGTCTGGAGAGACGAGAGAGGAGAGCAGAGGAGAAGACCGAGAACCCGGAGGGGAGTAGAGAGAGAGAGGTCCGCGCGCCGGCGGCGCCCCAGATGCCTCATTCCATGTGTCGTGCCTGGATCCGCCACACATCCAATCCCACTACAGAATGCCTGTGGAGTGTGGTGTGCTGTGTGGTGTGTGTGTGTGTGGTGTGTGTGTGTGTGTGTATTGTGGTGTGTTTGTGTTGTGGAGATGTGTGCTGTGTGTGTGATGTCAGTTGTGTGTGTCTCTCTGAATGCGATGCGTGGTGGCTGTGCGTGCCCGTCGCGTGCGTTCGTCTGCCATGAAAGTTGTTAAGCGTGCGTGCTTCAATGTGTGAATACGTGCTTTTGCAAGAACTGAGAGCCGAGTTTTGAAGAGAGTCGAGTATTGAGACCTGAGAGAGATTGTGAGAGAGAGAGGAGAGAGAGAGAGAGTGTGCTGTGGTGTTGTGTGTGTGTGTGTGTGTGTGTGGTGTGTGTGTGTGTGTGTGTGTGTGTGTGTGTGTGTGTGAGGGGAGTGAACAATGCGGCGAATGTGGTGTGTGTGTGTGGTGTGTGTGTGTTTAGTGTGTGTGTGTGTTCGTGCGTGCGTGCGTGCGTGCGTGCGTGCGTGCGTGCCTTCGTGCGTGCGTGCGTTTTGCGTGCGTGGGTGCTTGAGTGCGTGTGTGCGTGTGTACGTGCGTGCGCATACGAAAGTGTAAGCGCGCGTGCTTGAATGTGTGAATAGTGCGTGTGCGTGCAAGAGAGAGAGAGAGAGAGAGATGAGCGAGGAGAGAGAGAGAGAGAGAGAAGAGAGAGAGATGAGAGAGAGAGAGAGAGAGGACAGACAGACAGAGAGAGACAGACATAGAACTAGGACGTGAGACAAGGAAATTGTTGCACACTAGCAGGATGCAGGGAAAGAAAACCTAAATATTTCCACTCTCTGACAAGAAAAGAATCAGTTATGTGGACTGATTGGTTCTTTCTCATATTTTTTATTTTTTTTTCCAATCTTGAGAGAAGAAATCTTGAGGAGAAGAAAACAATGCATTATTTTTTTTCTTCTCTCATTTGTTCTTCTTCTTATTCTTTCTTCTTTATTTTGCTCCTGTGTGTGTGTGTGTGTGTGTGTGTGTGTGTGTGTGTGTGTGTGTGGGTGTGTGTGTGTGTGTGTGTGTGTGTGTGTGTAGGCGCGCGTGGTGTGTGTGTGTGTGTGTGTGTGTGTGTGTGTGTGTGTGTGTGTGTGTGTAGGTGGTGTGTGTGTGTGTGTTGTGTGGTGGTGTTTTAGGATACGTCCTCCTTATCTTCCATCTGACAAACCATTTGAGGTCTGTCTCTGTCCATTATCATGTTGTTGTTTTTTTTTCCTTCGACACTTCTCAATCGTCCTGTTTCTTCTCAGTGGTTTTGGAGTGTATGCGTTTTGTTTGTTTGCTCGTGTGTGTTTGTTTCCCCATTTGTTTGTTTTTCATCGTCATCATGGTCAATTTCCAGCAATTTTATTTTTAATATTACCCTTTCGAATCCTCTATCCATACCCTTTTGTGTGTCAGAAAAAATGTTTCTTTTATCTTACGTTTTTTAGAGAGAGAGAGAGAGAGAGAGGAGAGAGGGAGAGAGCGAGAGAGAGAGAGAGAAGAGAGAGAGAGAGAGAGAGGTGATGATAGAACTAGTCCCTATTTCCCCCAGAACCATTTCTACGAGCCCTATGATGACCCTTCCACACATCCCCCTCCTAAGCCCTACCCCCACACATCATCTTCTCTCTATCCTTCTCTCTCTCTCTCTCTCTCTCTCTCTCTCTCTCTTCCTCTCTCTCTCTCTCTCTCTCTCTCTCTCCTCTCTCCCTCTCCTCTCTCTCTCTCCTCTCTCTCCTGCGTTTCTGTCTCTCTCTGGCTTCGTCTCTTTATGTCTATGTCTGTCTGCCTGTTCTGTCTCTCTCTCTTTGCCCTTGTTTCTACCTCCACCACCAACCCCCACCCCCCATTCCCACCCAACCCCGCGCGCGCACCCGCCGCATCCATTTGTACCAGCCCTGTAGCCTCCTCCCACACCACATCCCCCAAAATCCTCACTACACGATCCTCAATCGTTCCCTGTCTCCCCTTATCCTCCATCCTCTCTCCTCTCTCTCTCTCCTCTCTCTCTTAGCTCTCTCTCTCTCCCCTCTTCTCTCTCTCTCTCTCTCATCCTCCCCCTCCTCTCCTCTCCTCTCTCTCTCTCTCTCTCTCTTCTCTCTCTCTCTCTCTCTCTCTCTCTCCTCTCTCTCTCTCTCTCTCTCTCTCCACCCCCACCCCCGTCCCCACCATCCAGTATTATAAGACTCGCTTTTCAATGTAATATTTCTTCGATCGATCTACCAGATTGTTCAGCCCAAGGGTCGTTATGCTGACCTGGACATGGTGCTGTTTTAGTGTTCTTACACATCTCAGCTGAACAGGAGTCAGTATTCGAGCAAGGTCATAGCGCAATCATTGTACTTCATTCCATCGGTGGGAGCTCATTCCAATTTCTTTTCAGTTTAAGATTGACCCGCTGGAGGGCCATCCGATATGGCTACGAGGCAGACAACATCATTGGTAATGCACAATGTGTGGGAGATATCTTGTGGCGATAGCAGACAACATCATTTGGTAATGCACAGTGTGTGGGAGATATCTTGTGGCGATAGGCAGACAACATCATTTGGTAATGCACGGTGTGTGGGAGATATCTTGTGGCGATAGGCAGACAACATCATTTGGTGACGCAGAGTGTGTGGGAGGTATCTTGTGGCGATGGGCAGAACATCATTTGGTGACGCAGAGTGTGTGGGAGATATCTTGTGGCGATGGGCAGACAACATCATTTGGTGATGCACGGTGTGTGGGAGATATCTTGTGGCGATAGGCAGACATCATTTGGTGACGCAGAGTGTGTGGGAGATATGGCGATAGGCAGACAACATCATTTGGTGACGCAGAGTGTGTGGGAGATATCTTGTGGCGATGGGCAGACAACATCATTTGGTGATGCACGGTGTGTGGGAGATATCTTGTGGCGATAGGCAGACAACATCATTTGGTGACGCAGAGTGTGTGTGGGAGATATGGCGATAGGCAGACAACATCATTTGGTGACGCAGAGTGTGTGGGAGATATCTTGTGGCGATGGGCAGACAACATCATTTGGTGATGCACAGTGTGCGGCAGGTGTCTTATGCAAATCACCGACGATTCGTTGGGAAAAATATGCTTTCGGCCATCTAGCAGCAGAGTTTAATTTATGCAATGGTAATGTCTTGTCTCAACATCTCAATTAAAATCAAACACCTTCGTTTGAGCCAGTTAATTTAATTCTGAAATGTCTCAAAATATTTTCATTTCACTTTCTAAAATCACATACACTGTGTGGAAGTGCAGAGAATAAGCGAAAATTTAAAATTATCTGATGTTTCCAAAAAAAAATCCCCCAAATTTCCAGTTCTCTGACTAGATAATTTCTGTTCCACTGTTCTTGTTTATCGCAGGTTAGGATATATTGTTTCCTCTCTTCTTCTTCCTGGTTCATTTGGGTTTTATTTTTCTCGGGACATGTTTATTAATGCCCATTATTTTCACTTTAACAAACCGTTGAAAGCCACATACCCCCCCTCTCTCTCTCTCTCTCTCTCTCTCTCTCTCCTCTCTCTCTCTCTCTCTCCTCTCTCTCTCTCGTCCATGCGTCCCTGCGAATGCGTGTGCGCGCGCGCGCGCGCGCGTGCGTGTGTGTGGTGTGTGTGTGTGTGTGTGTGTGTGTGTGTGTGTGTGTTGTGTGTGTGTGTGTGTAGAGTGCGTAGCGTGCGTGCGTGCGTGGCGTGCGTGCGTGCGCGGCGTGGGTGCATGCGTGCGTGCGTGTGTGCGTGCGTCCGTGTGCGTGTGTGTGTTGGGGGGAGGGTCCATAAAGTGGGTTATTTTACTGACATTCCATGTCTACCATTCTATCTGAATTTGTGTCCAGAACACATTATGGCCATTGAACAAAATCGCAGACGACTTAATGTTTTCCTTCGCTCTGAATGCGTTTTTTGTGTCGTTTTTGGCTTTCGAGGATAGAGACCTTAGAATAACAAATATCCTTTTTCAATAGACTGTAATGGTAAGCCAAACATTTATTCACCAAACACGAGAAAGACATACATCTGCTCAAAGTTTAGTTTTAAAGTGAAACAAAGTAAGTCCGAGTATAGAGTTCAGTACAAAATACCTGACAGAGAGAGAGAGAGAGAGAGAGAGAGAGAGAGAGAGAGAGAGAGAGAGAGAGACAGAGACAGAGACAGAGACAGAGAGAGAGAAAGACAGACAGAGAAAGAGAAAGAGAGAGAGAGAGAAGAGAGTGTGTGTGTGTGTGTGTGTGTGTGTGTGAGTGTGTGTTTGTGTGTGTGTGTGGGGGGGTGGGGGGGGGGATGCGTGTGTGTGTGCGTGCGTGTGCGTGTGCGTGTGTGCGTACGTGCGTGCATCTGTGTGTGTGTGTGTGTGTGTGTGTGTGTGTGTGTGTGTGTGTGTGTGTGTGTGTGTCTGTCTGTCTGTCTGTCTGTCTGTGCCTGTGTGTGTGTCTGTGTTTGTGTGTGTGTGTATGTGTGCGTGCGTGGCGGCGCGCGTGCGTGCACCTGTGTGTGTGTGTGTGTGTGTGTGTGTGTGTTGTGTGTGTGTGTGTGTGTGTGGTGAGTGTGAGTGTGTTTGTGTGTGTGTGTGTGTGTGTGTGTGTGTGGTGTGTGTGTGTGTGTGTGTGTGTGTGTGTGTGTGGTGTGTGTGTGTGTGTGTGTGTCTGTTGATGTTTTTGGCGTTATATTTTCAATGCTTATGAACGCAATGTCTTACGAATCAAAATTTATGAATTTATGATAGAGGAAGATTACATCGATTACGTACGCGTTCAAAGAGTAGGTATGACAAAGTGAACGAGAATACTTCATAGCATATGTCTCCGTGCAAAGTGAACGAGAATACTTCATAGCATATGTCTCCGTGCAAAGTGAATGAGAATACTTCATAGCATATGTCTACGTGCAAAGTGAACCAGAATACTTTATAGCATATGTCTCCGTGCAAAGTGAACCAGAATACTTCATAGCAAATGTCTCCGTGCAAAGTGAACCAGAATACTGTATAGCATATGTCTACGTGCAAAAGTGAACCAGAATACTGTATAGCATATGTCTCCGTGCAAAGTGAACCAGAATACTTCATAGCAAATGTCTCCGTGCAAAGTGAACCAGAATACTTCATAGCATATGTCTGCGTGCAAAGTGAACCAGAATACTTCATAGCAAATGTCTCCGTGCAAAGTGAACCAGAATACTTCATAGCAGATGTCTCCGTGCAAAGTGAACCAGAATACTTCATAGCAGATGTCTCTGTGCAAAGTGAACGAGAATACTTCATAGCAGATGTCTCTGTGCATGGTCTTACCATCTGCTACCAACTCTCCTCCGCATGTCTGTCTTCCCTCTTATTTCATGAAGGTAATACCAATGGTTACCTGTTCTTTAAAAAATGAAAAAAAAAAAAAGCTGTTAAAGTTTACTGGCCTCCTGATTCACATTCCTCTGCAGACTTTAGTGTCATTTTTATATGCTTAATATTCATGTTGATTATAGACTGAGGGCTTCTTTAAAAGCAGAGGAAAAGAATACTGCGAAAAAAAATGCATTTAAGTCACCTATTGAAAAGTGATTCTAAATGTGAAGTTCTAACACCAGGTTTCCCCCCAAGATGCACGTGTGAATTATCGTAAACAAAATGTCGCAACTTTAATCCCCACCACAACAATGAAGAAACGATGATACTCTGGTTGTTAGGAGTCATTTGGGACTAAGGACAGAGAGAGAGTGATCCCATGTCAGGTCATTTTATTTCATGTTGCTTATCGCCTGGCCGACAACGAAGGGCCACATCAGGGCTGCCATTTTGTCAAATGCAAATCCTAAGAGGGTTGATATAAAAAAGGAAAGAAAGAAAGTAAGAATAGGAAATAAATAAATAAGCAAATAGATAAATAGACCAGACGTTTCAAAAGTCACAAAACTTGGAGAGAGAGAGAGAGAGAGAGGAGAGAGAGAGAGAGAGAGAGAGAGAGAGAGAGAGAGAGAGGGAGAGAGAGAGAGAGAGAGAGAGAGAGAAGAGAGACAGACAGACCGAGGACAGACAGACAGATAGCAGACAGGCAGACAGACAGACAGACAGAGAGATTTAAACACTCGAAAACCACTTCAGTGAAGAGGAAAAGGAGATGTAACTTAACAGAAGAGAATAATCCAGGGTCGTGTAAACCAGCAAAGAAGTAATCCTAAAAGCTTGTTCAAATTGCAAACCGAAATATAGTATCCTCACCATACACAAGTTTCAAGCGCCTGGTTAAAATTAATATCCAAGTTCAATATGATCTTCCGGACATCGGTAAACTGAAATGCAAAGTAGCTGACTTTTTAATTACATTTGAAGAATATTAAGCGCTGGGCAACAATTCAGTAAACATTGCTGGATTCTTTAAGTGTTACGTATACTGGAAGTATGCTTTTTTGTTGTTGACTTTTCATTCGGAAACGTATAATACACATGTCACCAATGGGATTGTCAACAACATCCACCTTGTAAAATACCCTCCATCATCACCACTACCCTTGACCCCACCTCTTCTTAACCCCCAGATCCGATCCATTCCCACCACTCTACCGGCGGTCAACATCGTCGGCTGTGATAATGGAATCAGCCAAACCACACTTCCCCAGATAAACACAGAACAACGGCAAGCCAGACACGCCAGACGCTGGAATTGTAGCCCTTAGGTGGAGTTGTCACCCCTAGAACGGGTTGGGGTTATTGGGAGTCGAGCAAGACTTTGACATCACCCGACAATGAGGTTAGGCGGCCAACAATTGTCAGAGAGAGAGAGAGAGAGAGGAGAGAGAGAGAGAGAGAGAGAGAGAGTTAGAGGTTCAGACAGTAGTGGTCTGAGTATTGTCGGTGACTCGTTCATTCTTTGCCAAGTGATCACAGCTCAATACTTGAGCTGTTTGGTGGCAGGGGAAGCATCATCAGTTTGTTTCGCAAAATAAGAAAGGTATCTTTACCTCACTTTCTTATATCCGAAAACGGGTTTCTTTTTCTTAATGCATTTTTTTCTCCTTGCAAAGACAAAACATTTTTCATAAATTTATTTCAGTTCACAAGAATAACACCATTTATGTTTTAACAGCCAAATGTTTACATTTCAATCAGCTACCATAAACAGTTTCCGTCCGTACAAAGTGTTAGCTTATTTGCAAGGCAGGGTTTAAAAAATGATTAAATAGAAATAGACAACCAAAAACAAAGCAAAACAGAAGCAACAGAAGAGAGAGAGAGAGAGAGAGAGAGAGAGAGAGGAGAGAGAGAGAGAGAGAGAGAGAGAGAGAGAGAGAGAGAGAGAGAGATAAGACATCGACAAAGCCACAAGGGGTATCCAAAAGTACATGCATATTAAGGAGTCAGACTAGTCCCTCAACACGCACACCAAGTCCAAAAGTCACAATTCTATCAAAGATCGGTATAGCTGCCATTATTCATGCAGTTTTTGACTGGACTTTACGCTTTTTGCAACAAGATTATATCTTGTCTAGAAAAAACGGTTTCAGTTTGGTTTACTGATGTGTTGTGTGTGTGTGTGTGTGTGTGTGTGTGTGTGTGTGTGTGTGTGTGTGTGTGTGTGCGCGCGCGCGCGCGCGCGCGCGCGAATTATGAACTACATTTCGTGAAAAATATATATCCCCCCCCCCCAAAAAAAAAAAAAAAAAAAAAAAAAAAAAAAAAAAAAAGAAAAAAAGAAAAAAAAAAAAAAAAAAAAGTCCGTAGTTTTTCTGATAGATATCAAACTGACAGATATGTGCGAACGGTCAAATATGCTTCATGGAAAGGAACAAAACGCTGCATCTTTGGAAAAAAAAGTCACAGAGAGGACATGCATCAGACGTGATGTAACTTCATGTCAACCTTGTGCTCTGCTCTGACAGTGGTCAACCTTGCTCTGCCAGCCGCCAGGCTGACAGTGGTCAACCTTGTGCTCTGCCAGGCTGACAGTGGTTCCAACCTTGTGCTCTACCAGGCTGACAGTGGTCAACCTTGTGCTCTGCCAGGGCTGACAGTGGTCAACCTTGTGCTCTGCCAGGCTGACAGTGGTCAACCTTGTGCTCTACCAGGCTGACAGTGGTCAACCTTGTGCTCTGCCAGGCTGACAGTGGTCAACCTTGTGCTCTGCCAGGCTGACAGTGGTCAACTTTGTGCTCTGCTCTGACAGCGGTCAACCTTGTGCTCTGCCAGGCTGACAGTGGTCAACCTTGTGCTCTGCTCTGACAGTGGTCAAACCTTGTGCTCTGCCAGGCCGCCAGGCTGACAGTGGTCAACCTTGTGCTCTGCTCTGACAGTGGTCAACCTTGTGCTCTGCCAGGCTGACAGTGGTCAACCTTGTGCTCTGCCAGGCTGACAGTGGTCAACCTTGTGCTCTGCTCTGACAGTGGTCAACCTTGTGTTCTACCAGGCTGACAGTGGTCAACCTTGTGCTCTGCCAGGCTGACAGTGGTCAGCCTTGTGCTCTGCTCTGACAGTGGTCAACCTTGTGCTCTGCTCTGACAGTGGTCAACCTTGTGCTCTGCCAGGCTGACAGTGGTCAAACCTTGTGCTCTGCTCTGACAGTGGTCAACCTTGTGCTCTGCTCTGACAGTGGTCAACCTGTGTTCTACCAGGCTGACAGTGGTCAACAGCTCTGCCAGGCTGACAGTGGTCAACCTTGTGCTCTGCTAGGCTGACAGTGGTCAACCTTGTGCTCTGCCAGGCTGACAGTGGTCAACCTTGTGCTCTGCCAGGCTGACAGTGGTCAACCTTGTGCTCTGCCAGGCTGACAGTGGTCAACCTTGTGCTCTGCCAGGCTGACAGTGGTCAACCTTGTGCTCTGCTAGGCTGACCGTGGTCAACCTTGTGCTCTGCCAGGCTGACCGTGGTCAACCTTGTGCTCTGCTCTGACAGTGGTCAAACCTGTGTTCTACCAGGCTGACAGTGGTCAACCTTGTGCTCTGCCAGGCTGACAGTGGTCAACCTTGTGCTCTGCCAGGCTGACAGTGGTCAGCCTTGTGCTCTGCTCTGACAGTGGTCAACCTTGTGCTCTGCCAGGCTGACAGTGGTCAACCTTGTGCTCTGCCAGGCTGACAGTGGTCAGCCCTTGTGCTCTGCTCTGACAGTGGTCAACCTTGTGCTCTGCCAGGCTGACAGTGGTCAACCTTGTGCTCTGCCAGGCTGACAGTGGTCAACCTTGTGCTCTGCCAGGCTGACAGTGGTCAACCTTGTGCTGTGCCAGGCCGCCAGGCTGACAGTGGAGTGAACAGGTCACAGACCTCTAACACTACAGCTTCACCTGGCTCACAGCGGAGTGAACAGGGTCACAGACCTCTACCACACTACAGCTTCACCTGGCTCACAGCAGAGTGAACAGGTCAGAGACCTCTAACACTACAGCTTCACCTGGCTCACAGCGGAGTGAACAGGTCACAGACCTCTAACACTACAGCTTCACCTGGCTCACAAGAGTTGAAGATTTGGTTGCACTTTCAGAAGAATGCAGAATACCAAATATGGAATTGGGAGAAAGAGGTAGGTGGCAGATACATGTCAAAGACAAAAAGACAGGAATAGAGTGAGTGAGGGGTGTGAATGGACACAACAGTGCGCTCTCAAATGCATGTGTGTGTGTGTTGTGTGTGTGTGTGTGTGTGTGTGTGTGTGTGTGTGTGTGTGTGTGGTGTGTGATGAAGAGAGAGAGAGAGAGAGAGAGAGAGAGAGAGAGAGAGAGAGAGAGAGAGAGAGAGAGAGAGAGAGTTTTACAGTGACGTTTTCTGCATTAACATCTGGTGTGAGACTGGTTCCGTTACCACGCTGACAGACATGGAGAAAGTGTTGTAGCATGCTTTAAGTCCACGCTGACAGACCATGAAGAAGGTGCTGTAACATGCTTTAAATCCACGCTGACAGACCATGGAGAAGGTGTTGTAACATGCTTTAAATCCACGCTGACAGACCATGGAGGGAGGTGCTGTAGCATGCTTTAAGTCCACGCTGACAGACCATGGAGAAGGTGTTGTAGCATGCTTTAAGTCCACGCTGACAGACCATGGAGAAGGTGCTGTAACATGCTTTAAGTCCACACTGACAGACCATGGAGAAGGTGTTGTAACATGCTTTAAGTCCA
>JADBJO010001548.1:97500-102500 GCA_016801955.1 Conus betulinus | reverse complement strand
ATTCACCAAATAAATACATGCACCATATTCACCAAATAAATACATTCACCATATTCACCAAATAAAAACATCCACCACATTCACCAAATAAATACATTCACCACATTCACCAAATAAATACATTCACCATATTCACCAAAATAAATACATTCACCACAGTTGTTGGACAGTGCGGGGAGAGGAGGATGGGCGGAGCGGACGAGGGAGTGACATGGGTAAGGAGGCATGTGTTATTCAATTGTTGTTACTGATGGGCATCAATGAAAAATGCTTTTTCACCACTCATGACTTTCAGGTTTCACCACTCTGATGACTTTCAGGTTTTACCATTCTGATGACTTTCAGGTTTTACCACTCTGAAGACTTTCAGGTTTCACCACTCTGATGACTTTCAGGTTTTACCACTCTGATGACTTTCAGGTTTTACCACTCCGATGACTTTCAGGCTTTACCACTTTGATGACTTTCAGGTTTCACCACTCTGATGACTTTCAGGTTTTACAACTCTGATGACTTTCAGGTTTTACCACTCTGATGACTTTCAGGTTTCACCACTCTGATGACTTTCAGGTTTCACCACTCTGATGACTTTCAGGTTTCACCACTCTGATGACTTTCAGGTTTTACCACTGTGATGACTTTCAGGTTTTACCACTGTGATGACTTTCGGGTTTCACCACTCTGATGACTTTCGGGTTTTCACCACTCTGATGACTTTCAGGTTTCACCACTCTGATGACTTTCAGGTTTCACCACTCCGATGACTTTCAGGTTTCACCACTCTGATGACTTTCAGGTTTTAGTTTCGTTTTGCTTTCACTGGGCAAGGTTCAGGGTCCTGGATCTAATGACACCTCCCCCCCCCCTCCTCCCCCTCCACCATCTCCGTTCCTGCCTGTTACCTTCGCATGCACCCTCACCCCAAGTTCCTCTGCTCTTCCCCCCTCCCACCTTTACCCATCTCTTACTGAGACCTGCCCTCTCTGGACCTGTTCAATGTAGCTCACGGCCGTTATCTCTCGCGCCTCTCCACTCTGCAAATCCCTACACACAACACCGGCCAATCATGGCGATCTGATTCATCCCAAAGACAAACCCCTGTCCACACACCCCGCGTGGCACTAAAGAGGAGTCATGTCTGATGAGCCTGCCCAAAGCCAAACCTTGCCCTCCTGTCTGCCGACCTCATCATCTTGAGTTTGTTTACCCCTTCCCCTCCCCCCTTCCACCATCTCCCCTTCTTCCACTCTTCCATCCCAAACGCCCACCTTCCAATAAAGGCGTAAATATTTAGCTTGTCTGTAGCAAGAAGCAAGGACTTTTGATTTATGACTCAGCCGTAGCATTTCGAGGCCTGAGAGCGGCGATGAGAAAAAGAGGGTTTATCAGTTTAGTCCCCAGTGACAAATGGTTTGCAGTTATCACCAACTCCCGAAGGACAAACAGATTATGCGTACATGCACAGGCGTTTTGCTTTCACTGTTAGTAAAGGCACTTCATGGAGAAGCTCATAAAGGCATATTGTGAGAATGCGTACGTGCTTGCCTGCGTGCATGCATGCGTGTTTGAGTGAGCGTGCGTGCGCACATGCGCGCGCGCGCGTGTGTGTATGTGCGTGCGTGCTTGCGTGTGTGTGTGTGTGTGTGCGTGCGTGCGTGCGTGCGTGCGTGAGTGCGTGCGTGCGTGCGTGCATGCGTGTGTGATAAAATTGGGCAAATAAGATCATAAAAGACCAAGATATTTCGGATTGTAAAAGCCAGTGTTACTGCTTACATTATGCTGTCGATGTGTTTATTGGTTTGGTAAACCACGTGCAATCTAATATTCGAATCCCTCTGTAAAAGCACATCCTCACATAAGGACAATGACAAAATCAAAGACAATGCTGCTGCTGCTGCTGCTGCAAGTGCTGCTGCTGCTGCTGTTGCTGCTGCTGCTGCTGATGATGATGATGACGATGATGATGATGATGATGATGATGATGATGATGATGATGATGATGATGATCATCATCATCATCATCATCATCATCATCATCATCATCATCATCATCGTCATCATCATCATCATCATCATCATCATCATCATCTTCACCATCATCATCATTGTCATCATCATCATCACCATCATCGTATCATCATCATCATCATCATCATCATCATCATCATCATCATCATCATCATCATCATCATCAGCGCATGACGAAATTTAGATTCCCTGGAGTAGACTTTGTACCAAATATGTTCCATTTTTCACACTCCTAATGATTATAACCCAAGACGTGAGATATTTCTTGCATTTTGTGTTCACATGATTGTTTTTAATATGGATTGATGTCTTAACATGTAACATCAACGAACAGCTCTGTTATTGTAAGGTAAATCAGCTTATTACGTAACGCTTTCCCCTCTCTCTCTCTCTCTCTCTCTCTCTCTCTCTCTCTCTCTCTCTCTCTCTCTCTCTCTCTCTCTCTCTCTCTCTCTCTCTCTCTCTCCCCCCCCCCATGGGCTGCTACCAATGGCCATGATGGATGGTCGTGATATTCGATCAGGGTCATCCATCCCTTCCCTCAGTTTTTGTAATGAGTCCCTTGACTACAGCTCTCCCTCCTCTCTTCCAGTGCTGCTCCTCCTCACACTTCACCCCCCACACACACTGCCCATTCACCACTTCTGCACAACCCCGCACGCCTCCATCGCCATCACTGCCACCACCACCGCAACTATTCCAGCGAAAGGAAAGGCCACGTGAGGCTTGGAGGTTAGAGTGAGTGGTGGGGGTAAGACCACGTGGGGCTTGGACTATTGTGAGGAGGTTAGAGTGAGTGGTGGATGGGGAAGTAGATCCATACAGAAGAGGGTTTAAGCGCATAGCTGACGCTCAGAATACATGTTGGTTCTGTTAGAATGATCATGCATTGCCCGATGGAGAGTTCTGCTTCAGAAACACACAGTTGTTAGAGGCTACGAAGGACATACATCAGCCTTCTTTGATGCTAGCGCATTTATCGCGTGCCCATTTCCAACAGGAAGCTCAGTGTTTCTGCAGTCCTATTCCAAGCCCTTCAAAATGCTGTCGAGTAAATCAGCCTTGCGTTTCCTCCCTCCCGGTGAATCTCAATGCCCAACACAACCTCATCACGGCGATCTGCTTAAGCCCAAAGTCAAACGCTTGCCACGCCAGAAGATGACCCACGGGAAACACGGCTGTCCTGTAATAAACCTATCCGTCAGTTTAAGCTCACATCGTAACGTTAATAAGCTTAGGGGGGATTTTCTTCTTGGTTCCGTTCCTTCCTTAAAAGAATAAGCTGTAAGATATTGGGTATACAGTAGGAAACTTTTGATGCATAGTTTAAAATATTGACCCCCCCCCCCCCCCCCCCTTCCTTCCCCCATTTTTATGCCGCAGAACAGGCATGATACATAGTTATCAGTTTATTTCTTCACATTTTTCTTTCCACGTCGGCGTGCATCCGTTCACATATAATGTCGCCTACAGTATTTCCCACACAAGTTTTGAAAATGTGAAACTCTCTTCTGATATAGAGACTATGTGATTTATTATTGTGAATCTGTCCAGCTTAAACCATTTTGCAACTATTAATTCTCTTGTCCACGAAATATATAGATCTAACAGTTAACTCAACAATCAACGCTACAAAGTGTTAAAACGTTTTTTCACACTATATTACGTCGTGTAATTTAAGAGTACAAAATAGTTTCCTACGGGATGAAATTTAAGTTTCTAAAGAAATGTCAGTAATTGACATTTGATCTATGATTCTGTGTACAACTGATCCAGTTTAAGGCATTTTCGGAGTTTTGAAATGAAAACAGTCATGCAATGTACATTTCTATGTGCACACTGTGTTTGGGATTGATGTGGACGATGCGGCAGCCCTGATAATGTCCCTGGTGATCAGTTAGGCTGTGGATAACATGCACAACAACTGGGGTTCACGAATACCGTGAATCACTACCTATGCATACATCCTTTGGTTTCATTATAAACCTGTCACGCTGTTGTCACACGACACACGTTCTGTAAGCACTGCCGGATTTGACTTGTTCAACATTTCTAAACACCTTCACCACAGAGTTTTACGACAGAATGAGCATCTACTTGACAGTGACTGTCTGAGGTACCAGAATAGATTGTTGATTTTGTATGGTGGTCACACACTGCATTCACAACACTTAATCACACATGTGGCATGTTTACTCCATAGGCGCACATCTACTCCACTCATCCAGAGGACGCAATGGGGAAACAAGAATTTGCTCTTTGGAATTCCCTTTACCGAACTTTGTCAGCAAAACAAAAACATCTACAATTTCACAAATTCACAAAGTTCAAAAAAAAAAAAAAAAAAACAAAAACGTATGGAGCTCATTTCCGTTCTTCAAAAAAGCAGTAGAGAGATAATAGATTTCAACTTTCTTCTTTCTTTCAATCACTAAACAACTCACTTTTGTTCTTCAAGATGCAGTAGTTAGATAATGCATTTCAACTTTCTTTTCTTTTTCCAATCACTAAACAGCCTACTTTCGTTCTTCAAAAAGCAGCAGATAGATAATACATTTCAATTTTGCTCGGTTTTTCAATCACTAAACAGTTGGCGTGTAAAGGTTTCTGTCTTTCAAAAAAAAAAAGAATCTACCGTCGGGAATGAAGTTTCCCGGAGGAAGGAACTTGAGTCCCAGGGTTGGACGATGAGAGGTTTTCCATAGGGAATCAATATTCTAACCAAGGAATCCCTAGCAGACTCCCAGTTTATCATGAATACGCGTGAGATATTCCATAAGAGAGGAAAAACCGTCTTGGGCTGGTGTAACCGTTAGTAATGGCTATTCTGGCAAACATCGGCCATCATCTATGACCTATAAGAACATATTTACAAATTTTCAGAAACATCGGCCAAGACCTTTCAAAGATTTTACATAAAGAAGAAAACCATTATGGGCCGTTAGTAACGGCTATATAACGGTAACATCGGG
>JADBJO010001548.1:90000-92500 GCA_016801955.1 Conus betulinus | reverse complement strand
CAGTTGAGGAGAGTAAAAAGTGGATGCCAAGAGAGTGATGATCAAAGTCTAAAAATTAAAAGGATGACGCCCATCAAGCCTTGTTGATCGTTTATCGTCGCGACTGTTATTGATCCATACGTGAGAGAGAGAGAGAGAGAGAGAGAGAGAGAGAGAGAGAGAGAGAGAGAGAGAGAGAGAGAGAGAGAATCACAGATTCTCACTAAAATTTTATGAATGTGTCCCTGGAATAGATCAAAAATATACATTTGTTAACAGAAAATGTTCCGAAGATAAACAAACAAGCGTGGCTGAAGGCAGAACCCTCCTCATTGAACGTTATCTCTGGGAGAAAAAAAGGGGGTCTGGTTAGAAGTGTTTTAAATATATTTGAAAGAATCGGGCGGTTCGTTTCTTTTTTTTTTTTTTTTTTTTTTTGTTCCCAGCAAACATGTATCAACATTGCAATGCTGACCATGCCACAACTCTCCGCTGACCCATCAACAACATGCACCGGAAAGGGTATCCACAGATACTGTCAGTCAACACCACATTACACGCTTTCCCCTCATAGAGCACCAGCATCGCTGTGGTTCTGGAACGGCCATGCTGCAAAGACAGATGGATTTTGGAATCGAGATCATTTTCAAAACGAACGACAACAACAACAACAACAACAACAAAGAAGAAGGTACACATCATCAGGCACTGATTCCATGCTACATCTCAAAAAGCCGTTTGCTTCTCTCTGTGTTTTAGACATCGGTGTCATCGTTTTGATTTTACATTCTGGTCTGCAAACATGTCTACATCGGCCATTTCACCCTACCACCCAAAACTCATATCTGTTTACGGTGAATTTTTGGCCGTGTGTTATTACCATAAGCAGCATTTTTTTTTTTTTTTTTTTAACTATTCTTCTAGGAAAGCAGCCTTAGTGCCTTCATTCTGGAGGCTTCCACTATCACTGAAAGAAGCTTCCTTTTTTATTGTTCTACTCCTCAATCTTCTGTAAATACATGGTTCGTTTTCCTGATGTGATCGATAACCTGTCACCGTGACTCATTCAAATACGACAGACAAACATGAACGCGTACCTGTCAAAGGACCAATTCGTTCAGAAAAAGACAGATAATCATGTGTGCATTCGGGCAGATAGCCACATATGCAGTAGTGATCAATGAGAAGAAAAGCTGGTATGAAAAAACAAAAAAAATCTCTGCTTTGGGAAGTATGTCATCCACGAGTCAAGACTGATGTAACGAACACATGTTCCATCACCAGAACGGAGCGAAACGTTCACAGATGTGCTTGAAGCTAAATGAAATAGTAACGAGAAAATCGCACTATTTCAAAGTATCAGTGAGGTTGAATGATGTGAAAGGATGGAATTTGGACTAGATGGAATTATTTAATAGTTTCGCATCGACAGTATTTTTGCGATAGGCGACATACTGGCGTGGCGATGTATTGCGTACACCAGGCCCTCGATGCATCATGTAGGTCTTTGTCTTGATAGTGGTGTAAAACCTTCTATTGTCTTTGTCTTGATAATGGTGTAGAACCTTCTAATGTCTTTGTCTTGATAATGGTGTCAAACTTTCTATTGCCTTTGTCTTGATAATGGTGTAAACATTCCATTGTCTTTGTCTTGATAATCGTCGTGTAAAACATTCTATTGTCTTTGTCTTGATAATGGTGTAAAATACTCGATAGTCTTTGTCTTGATTATGTTAAAAAAATCGACTGTCTTTGCCTTCATTATGTTTTAAAACATGCTATTGTCTTTGCCTTGATTATGTTTTAAAACATTTTATTGTCTTTGCCTTGATTATGTTTTAAAACATTGTACTGCCAACAATCACACAGCCTGCACCGGCCGACGTGTCGTTCCAAACACTGCGTTGCCAACAATCACACAGCCTGCACCGGCCGACGAGTCGTTCCAAACACTGTATTGCCAACAATCACACAGCCTGCACCGGCCGACGTGTCGTTCCAAACACTGTGTTGCCAACAATCACACAGCCTGCACTGGCCGACGAGTCGTTCGCAATGCATTTTGCTACACACACACACACACACACACACACACACACACACACACACACACACACAGAGAAAACACTCACTCAGACACACACACACACACACACACACACACACACACACACACACACACACACACACACACACACACACACACACACACACACACACACACACACACACACACACACACACACACACACACGATAAAAACAATGTTATTCCAGTCCATCAAGCTGGTTTTAGGTCGGGAAGATCTACAACGGATCACTTGGTAAAGTTTCTACCAATATAAAACGCCAATTTGCTCGTAGGCAAAATGTGCTGGCAACATTTTTTGACATTAAACGAGCCTACGATCAAGTGTGGCACGCTCAATTGTTATTTAAACTGAAAAGAGCAGGTATTTGTGGGAGAATGTTTTTCGTTTGTAAAAGAGATTTTCTTTCCTGTAGAACTATTGAAACAAGAG
>JADBJO010001548.1:82500-85000 GCA_016801955.1 Conus betulinus | reverse complement strand
AACACCTTCATTTTATTA
Organism: Conus betulinus; assembly: GCA_016801955.1. Lineage (NCBI taxonomy): Eukaryota > Metazoa > Mollusca > Gastropoda > Neogastropoda > Conidae > Conus > Conus betulinus. The sequence continues at coordinate 84,982 of JADBJO010001548.1, read as the reverse complement.
TCATTTTACTTTTGCTCTCTCTCTCTCTCTCTCTCTCTCCCTCTCTCTCTCTCTCTCTCTCTCTCTCTCTCTCTCAAAATGTACCTCACAAGCAGGTATACCTATTATACCCTTAAACCTCTTATAGAGAGATCTGGTTAGATCGCTTGAAATGTGTTCTCTTATCAGAGGTTTTCTCTTTTTCCTCTCTCTCTATGTCTCTCTGTCTCTGTCTCTCTCTCACTCTTGCTCTCCAGTGCGTAATGAGCCTTACCCTGAAAATAGGAGAAAAAAAACAGAGAATACATTAACATGATCTATGCATAGGTCCAGGGATTTCTCGCATGGACACGCAGGGTTGACGTCAAGAACAATCTTTCCCCCCCACCCACCCCCCCCCCCCCCCCCCACCACCCCCCCCCCCCCCCCCCCCCCCCCCCCCCCCCCCACCACCCACCCCCCCCCCCCCCCCCCCACCCACCCCCCCCCCCCCCCCCCCCACCCCCCCCCCCCCCCCCCCCCCCCCCCCCCCCCCCCCCCCCCCCCCCCCCCCCACCCCCCAACCCCCCCCCCCCCCCCCCCCACCCCCCCACCACCCACCCCCACCCCCCCCCCCCCCCCCCCACCACCCCCCCAAAAAAAAAAAAAAAATAAAAATACATAATAATAATAAAATAAAATAAATTAAATCTCACTTAATGTTCATAACCCCGCGCAAAAAAAAAAAAAAATGCTAGCAGTGCATTGCGACCATGGGTAAAAAAGTGAAAACAACTGACTGGGAGAATGAGCTGAGTGAGACACAGTGTGAAGCTGTTTTGAAAGATCTTACGTCATCACGGGTTGCCTGGCCAAAATCGATATTATATATATATTATATATATATATATTATATATATATATATATATATTTTAAATTTTTATAATTTAAAATATATATATAGGATATATATTAGGAAGTCGGCTATTGTGTGAGTAGTTTTCACGAATGCGTTTGAAGATAAAAGGTAGGACCGATGAGAATTAGGGTAGTAAACAGGGGGTGCTGTGTGTGTGTGTGTTGTGTGTACTATGCAGCGCGCGCGGCGACTGTGAGTACATATGTCAAGCAGGTGTGTGTATGTGTTGGGTGTGTGTGGGGTATGTGTGGTGGTTTGTTGTTTGTGTGTGTTGTGTAGTCGTGTCGCGGGTCTGCTGGTGCGGTGTGTGTGCGCGCGCGCGCGCAGCGCGCGGCGCGTGAGTAAATGTCTGCATGTATGTGTATCGGTGTGTGTGTGTATCGTGTGTTCATGCCTTGTGTGGGTGTGTGGTGTGGGCGGCACTGCGCGCGCATGGGAGCAGGAAGGATGGAAGGCGGGAGGAGGTTAGTAGCCAGAAGGGACATCCGAATTATATGTTCCCTTGAATTCAGGCCCTAGGCATCCGCCTTGTTAGTTTGTCGTGAGCTCTCTTAGAGAGATACTATGAAATTCGTGTAAATTATTTTCACCTTCATTACACGATGTGTTGTCGTATTATGTGCCGTCTCTTTGGAGAACCACTTGGTCATTAACAGAAATGGTTAAGAGTTCAGAGTTCCTACCACGACCTATAACTTTTAAACAGTTTAAACACATCTCGTTCTATCCTTCTCGCTCTCTCGAATCACTCTCTCTACTCTCTATCTCTCTCTCTTTAGTCTCTCTCTCTCCTATCTCTCTAGTCTCTCTCTCTCCTCTCTATCTCCTCACCTCCCTCCCTCCCTCTCGACCTCTCCCTCTCTCTTCTTCCTCTCTCTCTCTCCTCTCCTCTCATAATTATCTAGTGACCCAGGAGTTTTGTGTTCTCCTTAACTTACGAAGTCCTTTTTCTTTTCTTTTCTTTCTCATCTTTCTGTGACTTTGTCTTCTCTAACAACAACAACAACAACAAAAAAGAGCCATCACACCCTGACGGTGGAGAGGAGGAAAACTAATACGTTCCAACATCGTGGGGAAGGACGAGTTGTGCCCGACATTATAATCCCTTGAGGAGAGCCTTGACCACGCTTCTGTACAAACGAGCTAAGCCACTCAGATGTCGTATTGGCATGGGCGGGCAGATTAGAGGATTCTGCTATTCCTATTGGGCTGTAAGACACCGCTGTCGTTCACTGGTGAATTAGGGTGGTATGTTTCCTCGCGGGCTCATACTACGGGTGAGGGGTCTTCTGCCCATTGATTATTTCTTTCACCTGAGTAATGCAGGTCTTTGTGACCTAGAGTGAAATAGTTCCACCTTTTTGCCCAAGGCCACCATAAAAAAAGTACTTTGTGGGTGCCTCCTGTGTCATAGCTAAGCCCCAGATGTGAAGACGGTGTTGAGTGTTCTGCTACCAAACACGTAGCGTGAAGTTTGAAAAGAAAAAACCGAGGGATAAAAACTGGAAGAAAATTGCAAAAAAAAACAAACACGCAAACAAAAAAGTAGAATCCTAGAATTCACCACGTGATCCCTTCCGCACCAATGGCACACAGGGGAGACA
>JADBJO010001548.1:77500-80000 GCA_016801955.1 Conus betulinus | reverse complement strand
TTTATTTCATTAGGATATCTGCCATATAAAAAATGTGTGTGTGGGGTGTGTGTGTGTGTGTGGGTGTGTGTGTGTGTGTGTGTTGTGTGTGGGTTTTTCTTCTGGCTTTTTCGTTTGACTTCTATTTCTCTGACAGAGAGTACTCTTTCTTTATATTCCCGACCAAAGTACTTTCCCAAGGAAGCAAAGAACATTGAAAAAAAAAAAAAAAAACCCCTCGCTCTAAAACTCAAAAACCTGAAAAAACACACTTTTAAACAGTGACGCTGTTTTCAAATAACATTTACGGAAAAAAGACAAGCAAAGAGGAACTAAGAAAATACAGTTCAGCTTCACGACTTGAACCGTGACTCAATGATTGAATTGAATTTACAACAGTGCTTCAGTCGAAGACTACGACGCGCCCGCGTTGAATGCCAAGGTGGTCGGTTGCCCAGTTTAGTATCCATCATCCAGTGGGTAAGGTTAAGTTCTATTTTGCACAACTCTTATCTTTTCGCTCTTCTCTTTACCTACTTACTAAAAATAGTGGGAGGGAAAATATAGGAGAGCAACACACACAACACACACACACACAAACACACACCAACACACCCACACCAACACACCACACACACAAACACACAAAACACACACACACACACACAGAGGACATTGCGCACGCTTTTGAGAGAGAGAGAGAGAGAGGGGAGAGGGGAGGAGAGGCCCTTGGAGAGGGGAGAGTAGAGATTAGAGAGAGGAGCGAGCGAGGTGAGGGGAGAGAGAGAGAGAGAGAGGGAGAGAGTGAGTGAGAGAGAGAGAGACAGACAGAACAGACAGACAGGAACACAGGGACAGCAAGACTATCGATAGATACAGACTCAGACCTAGCTAGTCAGGACACGACAGACAAGAGAGACAGAGAGAAATATTTCTCTTATTACGTTACCCCTGCCCCCCAATCACACTTTTGCCACCAAAATAACACTCACTACATGGCTCTCTGCCCACCACAGCATGCTCACCCCATGTATCTATGTCTCTGTATCTCTGTGTCTCCTGTATGTCTGTCTGCGTTTGTCTGTCTGTCTGACACATCTATCTTATACTATCATATATCTCTATGGATTATAGTCCCTATCTCTCTAGCCCTCTTCTATCACCGCCCCCCACGTTCAGAGGAAGGGCTGTGCCTGTCTGTGAGGAATTACAAAGGGTGATGCTGATTTGGAAGGCGGGTGTCATCACTCGGCAAATGAAATCTCAACAACACGCCTTTCCATCATCACTGCATTCGTTTTCCCGTTTTTCTCCAGTTCTCTCACCTTCCTCCCTCCTTCCCTTTCACCAGTCCCATCTAAATTTAACAAGTAAATGAATGAATGAATAGATTAACACATCAATACGCAAATGATGAAAAAAAAAAACATAAATGCTTTGAAAAAAAAATAAAGGCAGACAGAAATGATTAACCATGACACACACGAACAAATAAATTAATGATATAAACAAAATAAGAAAAATGAATGGATAGATAAATATAAAACAGATAAAGAATGGAATAAATGAAATGGAATGGGACAGAATCAACGTGGTGAAGAAAGCACAACAGGGACGGGAGAGAAGAAACAAACAATGAACCTGACAGTGACTGACCAGAAGATGCGTCATTTGGAGATGATGCACAGACAGAATGCGAAAGAGAGATAAGAAAATGAAAGTGAGAAAACAAAAAAAGTGAGAAAAGGAAACAATAACGAATAAAACAAAAAGCAATTTAGGAGAAATAAAAGTCATTAAAAGTGAAACCGAAGGAGAGAAAAAAAAAAGTGTGTGTGTGTGTGTGTGTGTGTGTGTGTGTGTGTGTGTGTGTGTGTGTGTGTGCGGTGTGTGTGTCTGTGTGTTTCGGGAGGGGGGGGGGGGGGGGGGGGGGGGGGGGGGGGGGGGGGGGGGGGGAGGGGGGGCACTGGGGAGAAAAATACAACTGTACAGCAAATGAACTTCCCCCATTTTTTTGCCCTGGAGGTGACAGAAGGATTTCTTCTTCAAGAATTGCTCTCTCTCTCTCTCTCTCTCTCTCTCTCTCTCTCTCTCTCTCTCATCCTCTGTGTCTGTCTGTCTGTCTGTCTGTCTGTCTGTCTGTCTCTGTCTCTCTCTCTCTCTCTCTCTCTCTCTCTCTCTCTCTCTCTCTCTCCCCCCCCCCCCCCCCCCCTCGTCTTAACCTCGTTTTCTTTCGCTCGTCCTTTCTGATTCCCATTCTTTCTTCTCCTTCATCGTCTCCTCCATCTCTCCTTCTTCTGCCCTGATCCTCCGTCATCATCATCATCAGCAGCAGCAGCAGCAGCAGTAGCAGCAGCAGTAACAGCAGCTTCTTGTTCTTGTTTTTCTTTTTTCAACAAGTTCACAAGGGAAATGGCTTGGTGTCCCACCCTGTCTGACTGACATAGCGCTGTACTGTCGCCAAGCAAAGCTGAAACTACACTGAAATCCATCCTGGAGGAATACAAAGCAGGGAAGATCA
>JADBJO010001548.1:47500-55000 GCA_016801955.1 Conus betulinus | reverse complement strand
GTAGATAATTTTGTCTAACTGACAGTATGTGCTTGAGTGGGTGAATGGGGAATAATAAATGCTTTTCAAAATGAGCCTTCAGCAGGTTTATAGTCTCAAGGGGGAGACAATTTCCAGTGGGGAGGAAACTCACTAACACATAACTCCATAGCTACCGGTATTTACATACTGGTCAGATACCGGTATTTCAAAACCTGATGTGTTTCTCCTCAGTGATCGCGGAAAGTGTTAACTAGACACCTCTGTCTTTTCCGTTTTAAGAAGAATGCTATCTCAGAGAAAGGCTGGTGTGCAATACCATAGTGTGTTTGTTGAGTAAAAAAAAATAGTGCACACCAGCCTTTTTCTGGTATAGCATTCTTCTTAAAACCGAAAAGGCAGAGGAGTCAAATTACCACTTTCCGCGGTCACTGAGGAGAAACAATCAGTTTTCGAAATACCGGTATCTGACCAGGAGTTATATGTTAGTGAGCTTCCTCCCCATTGGAGATGGTCTCCCCCTTCGGAGACTATAAGCTTGCTGAAGGTTCATTTTGAGAAGCATTTATTATTCCCCATTCACCCACTCAAGCACATACTGTCAGTTTAGGCAGAATCATCTACCACTGCAGATATGAAGGCTTATCACCCCCTATTATAATTATATATATATATATATATATATATATTTTTTTTTTTTTTGAAAGTGTGATTTAAAACGGAAGTCAAAAACCACAAAAATTGTTTCGAGCTATTGCTCTCGTCAGGGTATTCACTTGGGCACGCTAAGTGTTATATATAGTGCGTGTGCAAGCGTGAGTTCTGCATGTGTTTTCACGTGGCCTGTAGTTTTTTTTACAATTTTGATTTTTTGGGGTGGCGTTTTCAGGGAGGGTGTGTTAAGGAATGGTGTGTGTTGACAAGGATTTCCATTTGTGCCTGCAATTGTTTATGATTTCTACTTTTGAATTCAGAGTTGCTAGATGAGGGTTTGCATAATATCAGCCACTTTTCTGTAGAACATAGGTTGCATTTTTTTTAGAGATTATTATTGTATGGTAATTTTCCATGATATATTGTAGTGCTTTTTTTTATCTTTAAGTTTCCAAATGTGTTTACTTAGTTTCTGTTTGGTTTTATATTTTTCATTTTTGAAGGACTGTTTATGGTTTGCATATCTGGTTTTAAAATGGTTTTGCAGTAATCCCTATGTATGTTTCTTTGTCACTATCTGTTTTGTTACTGTGGCTTGGTATACAATATTATTGTAAAGGCATTTTTTATTCAGGGGCACTGATCTTTTTTTTTTTTTTTTTGCAGTGCAGTGACAAGATGTCCTTTTGTTACCCTTTTTGGCTGTGTTGCCTTTAGTTTTTGTTAGATGAGTCAGTTATTTTTTGAGGTTGGGCATACATGAATATGATAGCTTGATGGTATTTTTATTGAATATTTTAGATAGTACATGTTTTTTTGGAAATGATGTTATATAAGAATTTTAAAGAATTCTTTTCCTACGTTAGTCTTTATTCTTCCATCATATGGGGGATTATACCATATGATCTTCCTTTTCCTGTTTTTTTCTTATTACCGTTGGGTATGGCTTTTAGGATAGAAGGTGGATGGTCACTTTTGATGTCTACGTAGATGGGTATATCGTTCTTTTTATTTTTTATATGGTTTGTATACATGGTCATTAAGGTGTAATGTTATGTCTAGGTAGTTTACTACCTTCTTGTTGGCTTCTACTGTGATTTTTAAGTTATGGCTTTGAAGATTTTACAAAGTTTTTTTTTTCTTATTTTCAATGGTTTTTTTGTGTTATGTTTTAGCGCAGCGAGGCCGTCGTCTCTGTATAAGCCAACCTGTTTAAAAGCATTTTTTTTTTTTTTTTTTTTTTTTTTTTTTTTTTTTTTTTTTTTTTTACTGTGTAAAAAGATGTTTTTTTTTTTTTTTTTCACATTGTTTAATGTCAGTTTCGTTCCCTCCACTCAGTTCCTTCGTTTTCTCACACATTCATGGGCATTCAACATAAATTTGGCAAAGTGCTTACTTAAAACACATTAATAACAAATTCATGTACGTACAAATATTGTTGGTTCATAATAAAGAGTTCAAATGAATTCTTATCCTATGACATTTATTTGATGGGGGATGTATTTGAAGGAATGAATGGGAGAATGAGTATGACTTCACTGATTACCAGGTTTATATGTAGTTGGAATTAGCCATTTTTCAGCGCCTCTAGGAAAGTGCATTTGCAAAGACTTTCTCAATTTCCCCCCCCCCCCCTTCCCCCCCCCCCATTGGGTATGGTTTTTAGGATAGTAAACAGGATGGCACACTAAAGAAAAGACATATGTAGATGGGTGTATCGTTAGGTTTTTTAGATGGTCAGACACAATAAAAGAACAAAATGCATGTCTAGGTAGTTTACCCCCCTTCCCCCCTAATTTTTAAAACAATGGCTTTGGAAAAACAACAACAACAACAACAACAATTTTCAACAACAACAACAACAAAAGAAGAAGAAAGTAAAAAACAACCTCGCAGAAAACCAAGTGTTTTCTGTATACTGATAACATGATTAGTCCAACTAGTTCACATGTTTCGGCACCATCATATGAACCCATTGTGACATCAAATGTGGAATTGTTGCTTTTTTTTTCTATTTTTTTTATATCCAAGTACCATGACTGCTGTGGAGTAGGGTTTTTTAGTGTGGAAGATGATTTCCATCTCAGCCTCTGTTATGTTTGTGTATTTGTTGGCAACTTTTTAAAGCTTTGGTAAGCAATTCCTTATCTATAGATGGATAAAAATCCACTATGTCAAAAGTGATAAACACTGTGTTTTTTCTGTTTGTTAAGTTCCTTAAACCATTGGATAACTTCATAGCTATTTTTCCAAAGGTTGTATTCAGTTTTTTTTTTTTATGTCCTCTATAGCTTTTTCCAGAATTGGATTTGCTTATTTTGCCTAATTCAGACTTAGATGGGTTTATTAATCTACATGTTGGGTTGTTGGGTAAGTTAGGTTTGTGATCTTAAGTGTTATAAAAGCTTCTTTTATTGCTGTTGTTTCTATCCTATCGCTTAGATCCATACGGTGCACAAGTTTTTCTTTTTTTTTTTTACAAATGCTGTCATATGTAGTTTTATTTTTTTTTTTTAGTTTTATTTTTTTTTTTTTTGTAATTTTTCTGGATATTTTTGTTGAGGAGTTGAGAGTATTCATTAGGTTCCATTTTTATGGAAATTGCTTGTCTTATCAGCCTTTACAAATTTTTTTTTTTTTTGTTTTTTTTTGAATTTTGAATTTTTTTATTTCATTTTTTAATTTGTTTGGAAATTAGTGTATGATTTTCTGAATTCAATGTTGGCTATTAGTCTTTTCATATTGTCTTCAAAAGGTTTCATTTCCTCTATTATAGGTGGCGATCTCCATGACTGAAAACCGTATGCTTTTTTTTCTTTATCTTCAATTTTTGCATCAGGGTTCAGAAAGAACGCCTTCCATCTCATGTTGCGCACAAATTTCTCAGTCTGCTCTATCAGTTTTTTGATGTCAGGCCACAGTGCTCAATGTGATGAGTGATTATCACAAATAAAATCAGAGAGCCGCTAAGAACTCTAAGAATGCTTAACCAAAATGGGAGCGACATAAGTTTAAAAGTATGATTAAAAATGGAGGTCAAAATTCAACAAAATTGTTTCGAGCTATTGCTCTCGTCAGGGTATTCAGTTTGGGCACGCTACCGGTGTTATATAGTGCGTGTGCAAGCGTGAGTTCTGCATGTTCTCCCATTTTGGTTGAGCATTCTTAGAGTTCTTAGCGACTCTCTGATTTTATTTGTGATATATATATATATATATATATATATATATATATATATATATATATATATATAGAGAGAGAGAGAGAGAGAGAGAGAGAGAGAGAGAGAGAGAGAGAGAGAGAGAGGAGACAGAGACACACACACACACACACACACACACACACACACACACACACACACACACACACACACACACACACACACACACACACACACACACAGAGGCATATTCGTGTGTCTGTATCCATTATCTAACCACGTATCTGCGTGTCTCCGTATAATTATGTGGATGCATCTAATGTATCACTGCTCTTCTTTCCCTTTTAGTTCCTTTTTGTCATTTCTTTTTCACATTGTGTGGTATGAATTACAATCATTACAAAAGGTCATGTGCACCATAATTTGATAAAGAAGCAGCTTCCATCCCTGTTCCGGTTTGCGTTTGATTCGATGCCGGCCTGTCATTGATGGCCCCCGCTATACATTGCCATGCCACGCGGACTAGCTGGTCCAAACACATCATGATGATAGAGCAGGCCGACAGGTAATAGCACATGCGGAGATTATCGGGTCAGTTAGGACACAAACACGCAAAAGAGACACATTCCTAAAACAGGCTTTCAAACTGTGTTCATATACATTCTGTAATAGTCCACATGCTGTTTTCAGTGTATGAGCGATGGGATTATTAGTGTCATGCGTGTGTGTGTTCATGCGAGCGCGCGCGCGCGCGCGCGCGTGTGTGTGTGTGTGTGTGTGTGTGTGTGTGTGCTCACGAGCAGCGAGGAGGTGGCGCAGCAGTTGGAAAGAAAGAGATTAAGATAGACAGCAGGATGATAACTGAAAAAAAAAAAATTTGATGAGAGAGAGAGAGAGAGAGAGAGAGAGAGAGAGAGAGAGAGAGAGAGAGAGAGAGAGCATCTCATTCTAAGCCTACCAAGCAGAAAACCAGCCAGAACGAGAAATGGATGACGATGGTCATTGAGCAATCCAGACCGAAGCTGCAGGGCAAAAATAATGAATAATGAGAAGCCGGACACACAATTGATCCACAACAGTGTCCCTTCGTCCTCTGTTCTTTGATTCAGTGGGGCTCTGTTACTGGCGGGATGCAAAGATTTATTGACATGCAGCATGAAAAGGTGGTCGAACCTGGAAGGTCTAATGAAAAGAAGAAGAAGAAAAAAAGCTTATTGCAGTGCAATACAGAGACAAACATGAGAAGAATGTTTCGGTAATATGCATTTAACATAAATTCCGACGCAGTCTTCTGCATTGTGCCTATAGTATGATTGTTTAACGTTGTGATTTTCTTCAAGACTGGGAAATAAGGAGGTTACAAGAACATGTATGATGAGGTCAGATTAGAAAGGCCCCAAATTAATTGAAAATCAATTGATGAGAATTAAAAACTCTCTCTCTCTCTCTCTCTCTCTCTCTCTCTCTCTCTCTCTCTCTCTCTCTCTCTCTCTCTCTCTCTCTCTCTCGCACACACACACACACACACACACACACACACACACACGCGCGCGCGCGCGCGCGCGCGCACACAAGCAAATAAAGAAACAAACAGAAACAAACAACTGAACTTAAAAACTGGGGACAATTATTTGCAGGCAATGAAGTCATGTAATGCTAGATGGACACCATTCAGAAAGCAGCAGCTAAGGCCACACGGTACATGTCAATTGATCCAGAACTGTTTCCTTTCCCTCCATATGTTTATAACCGGTCGAGATCTTTCACAGGATCAACACAGTAATTCCCGAGTGCGGTTCAAGTCAGCACAGACAACGGGGGAAAAAAAAAAGCGATGAAAGAGCAGGTTCCAGAGATGGGTCAGAGAGTCAGGATATGTCAGGCTATTGGAATTCTCTCTCTCTCTCTCTCTCTCTCTCTCTCTCTCTCTCTCTCTCTCTCTCTCTCTCTCTCTCTCTCTCTCTCTCTCAAAGAGAAAGGATGATCACAAGTAACAACCAATATGACCGAAAGTGGCAGTGTATGTAGAAAGGGATGCCAGTTAGAAGCTATGGAAATGTAAAAACACTTGCTAGAATTGTTGCACCTGCCCTTACTTAAATTTCCAAAGGGATATCTTAGAATTGTTTATTCTTTTGTTAGCGGATGATGTTCTTTTAATGTCAGAAACAGTAGTGGGGTCTACAGCGTCAACTGAACAATTTATGCAGGGCGGCAAACTCTTTGGAACTTAAAGTGAATTTGAATAAAAGTAATATAGTTGTCTTTAGAAGGGGGGGGGGGGGGGGGGGGGGGGGGGGGGGGGGGGGGGGGGGGGGGTATCTGGCAGCTAGAGAGAGATGGATGTTCGATGGTATTGCTATGCCTGTCTCAAATGTTTATAAATACTTGGGGATTTATTTCTCGACACGTTTGAGCTTTACCGTCGCTTGTAAAGACCTTGCTAGTAGAGCAAAAAATGCGTTGATAACTGTTATGAAAAGATTGAATGCATTGAATAATAATTCTCTTGATTTATTTTTTAAAATATTTGATTCTCAAATACAGCCCATTTTGCTGTACGGTTCTGAAATCTGGGGATTGGAGAAAGCGGTTGTACATTGTGAAGCAGTACATTTGTTTGCACTTAAAAGGTTTTTAGGTTTAGATAAGCGCGTCTCTAATGATTTAGTCTATGGAGAAAAACACACCGATACCCGCTGTCCATTTGTTCAGCCGTAAGGTGTGTTAGATACTGGTTAAAGCTTTTGCACATGGATGATTTTAGGTTACCACGCAAATCGTATGATATGTTGCTAGAATTGGATGCAAGGGGAGGAAAAAAACTGGGTGTTGAATGTGCGTCTGATGTTGTGTGAATATGGCTTGGTGATGTATGGCTGAATGGGGGTGTTGGGGATCAGCGTTTGTTCGTGCGTTCTTTTCGTCAAAGGTTAATAGATTGTCGATGGCAGACATGGAATGATCATATTCAGACTAGTGAAAGGTATGATTTGTATAGAAACTATTCAAATGTTGGTAATAATCAATCGTATTTAAGGTTTGATCTAGATATGTATTTGAAAAAAAATGATAGTTAAGTTTAGACTGGGCGTATCTGATATAAAAAACTCACCAGTTAAGGTACAGGCAATACAGAGAAAACGATTTAATTTGTCCAATGTGCATGCAGGGAGAGGAAAATGAATTGCATTTTCTTGTTTGCTGTCCCGCTTTGGCAGACATCCGCCAGAACCTTATTCCACAAAAAATATTGTAGACATCCCTGCATGTTTAGATTGTGTGTTTTACTCAGCTCCAACAGTTATGCACAAATGAAGAGCTTTGGTCTCTTCTTGTAAAAGCATTTAAGGTAAGAGAAGCATTTACCTCCTAGTTGCCATTTTCGTTGTTACTACTCTAATATGTTAATCTGAAGCATTTTGTTTATTTCCTGTTTTGTGTGTAAAGCTTTCCCTTCAAATGGGCCAATGGCCTTTCTGAATAAATATCTTGAGTCTTGAGTCTTGAGTCTCTCTCTCTCTCTCTCTCTCTCTCTCTCTCTCTCTCTCTCTCTCTCTCTCTCAAAGAAAGGATGATCACAGGTAACAGCCAATATGACCGAAAGTGGCAGTGTATGTAGAAAGGGATGCCAGTTAGAAGCTATGGAAATGTAAACACTTGCTAGAACTGTTGCACCTGCCCTTACTTATAGTCACACCATTATT
>JADBJO010001548.1:15000-35000 GCA_016801955.1 Conus betulinus | reverse complement strand
GCACGCACGCACGCACGCACGCACACACACACGCACGCACGCACGCACGCACGCACGCACACACACACACACACACACACACACACACGAAAAAGATATTGAAAAAAAGGATGACAGTTATTTGGGGTCAATATATCCCTCATACCGCCGGACAGAATCCACCGGTTTTGATGAATAATGGCAAGTGGCACGCTGAATTGATTGAAAACCGTTTTCCCATGCTGGCAAGTGGGTCTGAAAGCCAGCTACGCCTGTCAGTTCAGTGAATGCACTAATCTGACATCGCTGTTGAGGACAGAACAGATGGCCCAAAAACAAAACAGGTTGTGAGACATTTTAGTATTTCTCTCTATGTCATCTGTCTCTCTGCCTGTCTGTCTATCTGTCTCTCTCTCTCTCTGCTTATCTCTGTTGGTCTGTCTGTCTGTCTTTGTCTGTCTGTCTGTCTGTCTGTGTCTGTTTCTGTGTCTGTCTCTGTCTCTCTCTGTCTGTGTCTCTGTCTGTCTGTTTGTCTGTCTGTCTCTCTCTCTGAAATTTTTGTGAGTTTTGTTTCTCTCAATTTGGGTTATATAATCTTTGTTTTGTTCAACAAACTTGTGAATTTTATTCAGAGAGAGAGAGAGAGAGAGAGAGAGAGAGAGAGAGAGAGAGAGAGGAGAGAGAGAGAGAGAGAGATTAGGAATATTCTAAGAGACTTTTCAAGGCAAGATCATCAACATCAGTCAGTTTAAAATGAAAATCGCAACTGATATTTTAGGCACTATACTATTGATGAACAGGTATTCCAAATAATGGCAGATATAGCTGGCATCGTGCTGCCAAGCTTTGCACAATCTCTTCTTGCATGCATGACCTTCCATCATGGCATCAATGCCCAAATCCCAATACTTTTCTTGTGCATTTGCCCTTTCATCAGGATTTCTATTTTAGGCTGTCTGTTGTTACCTGATTGATCATGCTGATTTTCGGATTCGTCAAATTACAAACCTCGCTGGATCAGAGGGTGCAGGAAATCAGGTAGAAAGAGGCCCTGTGAAACTGACTGAGTGCCACTTGACATTATCCACTGCCCAACACTGCCAAGTGGTTCTGTCTCCCACCCTATTAGCGTGTTATCTCGGACTGTTTTGCCATCATCGTCATCATTATTATGGTGCAATCTTTTATAGAGCGAATAACAAAGTCCCCTTGTGAGAGAGAGTGTGTCCAAATCAATCTCATACAATAATTGTAGTTCCAGTGATGCTTTAGTATGCAACAAGACCGTTAAATGCAGAGAGAGGAGAGAGAGAGAGAGAGAGAGAGAGAGAGAGAGAGAGAGAGAGAGAGAGAGAGAGAGAGAGAGAGTCGTCTCTTACTCTCTTGGTCTCTTAGAACAGAAAGTGACAACTTATTTCAGATGAATTAAAAAAAAAATAAAAAAAATAAAAAGTTAGAAAAATAAAACGTGACCAACACAAAACCTTCGCTCTTGTCAGTGCTCAGATTAAATCATTCCGCAAGAGCTTTTTACCAACGTTTCTGTTTCTGCCCATATATTCTGACCTACCAGTGACGTACAGTTACTTCATTCATGTACAATCTGAGTGCACTCGCTGGCTTATAGATCAGACAAGAACTGAGGGACTGTGTGTGTGTGCGTGCGTGCGTGCGTGCGTGTGTGCGTGCATGCGTGCGTGCCTGTGTGTGCGTGTGTGTGTGTGTGTGTGTGTGTGTGTGTGTGTGTGTGTGTGTGTGTGTGTGTTCGCGTGCGTGCGTGCGTGTGTGTGTGTGTGTGTGTGTGTGTGTGTGTGTGTGTGTGTGTGACAGCAAAAAAAAAAAAAAAAAAAGACAAACCAATCAGTTGTATCTTCTCTACGTTTTGGAAATCTTGCCTTGCCTTCCTCAAAGAAACGTATTTGCGTGTGATCAAGATTCAGAACACGTCGGACTACACCCTGGGCAAAACAAGGAGCATAACTCACATTTAAGACAAAAAAGGAAGAAATCCTACTGACAATTGACAGCTTCTCTCTCTCTCTCTCTCTCTCTCTCTCTCTCTCTCTCTCTCTCTCTCCTCTCTCTCTCCCATACTCTCTCTCACACCTTACTGTCTCACACCTTGCAAAAGCCCCCCCATGACGTGACAGTCCCTTTTAAAGAAGTGATTTTCTTCAATTTGACCTTTAATGGTTAAATGAACAGACTGACTTTAAGACCTGAATCTGGACCGACGACCCAAAGTCCGTGATTCCCCCTGGCGGTGTGTCTCTCCCATCCACTGGCTCACTGGCTGTTTGTTGACCCGGCAACAGTGAGCGAGGGACCGACAAGGGCCTGAGGACTAATGGAATCCAATAACAGGCCTCTGTCAAGACTTTGTCTTCGTGTCAGGCAGGGCAGTCAATCAGTACACGGTCAAAAACTGCTGGCAGAGAGAGAGAGAGAGAGAGAGAGAGAGAGAGAGAGAGAGAGAGAGAGAGAGAGAGAGAGAGAGAGAGAACATGGCACAAGCGTGTAATCATTCTTCATTAGGCATGAAAATACGTAGAAGGTATTTAGCAAGGTGACATGGAATTTGGGGGAAAAAAAAAAAAATAAGAGAGAGAGAGAGAGAGAGAGAGACAGAGAGAGAGAGAGAGAGAGAGAGAGAGAGAGCAGACAGAGAGAGAGAGCAGGAGAGAGAGAGAGAGAGAGAGAGAGAGAGAGAGAGGGGTGGAGGGGGTGGGGGGAGGGGAATGGAAGGGAGATGGGGAGCAACAGAAATTGAAAGAAGTAAAGCACAAAATGTAATACTTTTTGACACGGCATACACATATGTAAGAGGAATGATTAAAAAAAAAAAATTAAAAAAAATAGATATCTGTATGTATGTATATGTATGGATATATATATATATATATATATATATATATATATTATATATATATATATATATATATATATATAGATATATATATTCAATTATAAACAAAGCTTGCTCTGATCACTTAGCTTGAAGAAATAGGGGGAGATAAGCATTTATATTTTGCAGTGGTAGATAATTCTGCCTAATACTATATGCTTGTGTGGGTGAATGGGGATAATAAATGCTTCTCAAAATGAGCCTTCAGCAAGCTTATAGTCTCCAAGGGGGGGACAATCTCCAATGGGGAGGAAACTCACTAACATATAACTCCTGGTCAGATACTGGTATTTCGAAACCTGATTGTTTTCTCCTCAGTGACCGCGAAAAGTGGTAATTTGACTCCTCTGCCTTTCTGGTTTTAAGAAAATGCTATTCCCGAAAAAGGCTAGTGTGCAATACCGTAGTATGTTTGTTAAGTTAAAAAAAAAAAAGCCACCTAAGAAGCAAAAGAAAATGATAATTTTCTTTTGCTTGTTAGGTGGCTCCTTTGGTTGAGACCTTTACACCAGCAGTGTTGTCTTCCTGTGGTTGTTTCTAAGTGATTTGACACCCACCGCCCAGGGAATTACATATTGATCTTAAGATTTTTTCTATCAGACTAACGCCTCTTGCCTTGTTACTAAGACTCTGTCTATCTCTCCGTCTGTAAGCACGAATGTCTGTCTCCCTATGTGTGTCTCTCTCTGATCTTTCTCTGTCTCTGTCTCTCTCTCTCCTTCTCTCTCTCTCTCTCTCTCTCTCTCTCTCGTGTGTGTGTCTCTCTCTGATCTCTGTCTCTCTCTCTCTCCTCCTTCTCTCTCTCCTCTCTCTCTCTGTCTCTCTCTCTCTCTCTCTTTCTCGCCCTGTCCTCGTGTGTGTGTGTGTGTGTGTGTGTGTGTGTGTGTGTGTGTGTGTGTGTGTGTGTGTGTGTGTGAAAAACAGCATAAAAGGAGAATGCAGTCATTCTCCATGGCGCCCTACAGCAGATGAGAAGCTGGACGTGGCTGTCATGATGAAAGAGCATGGACATGAGTAGAGACCATGCACAACTCGTTAGTACAGTCCGAACCATACAACTGTCCAGTCAATATACTACCAATCAATCAATAGGTCTGTGGCGAATCATGCCAAGTGTCCAGTCGATGTTATTGTGAAATACCCACCGTCAGTCATCAGGTCTGTGACAGATAGCAGTGGCATTGATTGTCTGTATGTTTGCGATTGGTTCAGTTGTTATAAATATGATAACAATGGAATGTTTCTGAGCGTGTTTGATCTGTCTGTCTGTCTGTCTGTCTGTCTGTCTGTCTGTCTGTCTGTCTCTCTCTCTCTCTCTCTCTCTCTCTCTCTCTCTCTCTCTCTCTCTCTCTCTCTCTCTCTTAACATGTAGACTATTGTGTTTAGCAATGGGAATGAGTTGGCAGCTATGGAAAAAAAAAAAAAGAATCAGTTGTCATATCACTACACTAACGCCTTTTACATAATGAACTTGCTTTGTAATCTTTCTCTTCACATTTTTTTTTTGTTTTGAAATTACCCACAATGTCTCGTTATCCATGTGTGAGGACAAGCATATTGATGTTGGTATGATAAGTATACAAGTTTTCATGGTCAGTGTGTTTCTTTGTGGTAGATGCAGAGGCAAATGTCAAAGCAGTGCAATTTAGACTGACACATCTTCAAACACCAGATCAATTCCCCAGCTGTGCCGATGTATCACGATGCTCCGTGGGGGATTATAAACTGGCGTCTGGTTGTTCGCTCCCTGGGGCAGCCACAACATAGCAGACGTCAGTCATTGGTGTTCAGCTTGTCACTTTTATTGTGCTGATAGTTGGATCACAAGGCAGTCTGGCACAAAGGTTTGCGAAGACTAGAAATGCTCTCTCTCTCTCTCTCTCTCTCTCTCTCTCTCTCTCTCTCTCTCTCTCTCTCTCTCACACACACACACACACACACACACACACACACACATGCGCGCGCGCGCGCCTGGGCGAAAAGACACCGAAAAAGAAAAGGGTAACGGTTATTTGAAATCAATATATCCCTCAGACTGCCAGACAGAAACCACTGCTTGCAATGAAGAATGGCAAGTGGCACGCTGAATTGATTGAAAACCGTTTTCCCCATACTGCCAAGTGGTCTGAAAGCCAGCTACGCCTGTCAGTTCAGTGAATGCACTAATCTGACATCACTGTTGAGGAAGGACAGATGGCTCAAAACAAAATTCGTTATGTAAAGAACGTGGTGCAAAATATTGAATGCAAAAACATTTTATTATTTTTTGTTTTTCTCTATCTTTGCTTGTCTGTCTCTCTGTCTGTCTGTTTTTGCCTGTCTCTGTCTGTCTGTCTTGTGTGTGTGTGTGTGTCTGCCTCTCTCTCTCTCTCTCTCTCTCTCTCTCTCTCTCTCTCTCTCTCTCTCTCTCACTTGAGTGAAAACTCTGGAAATATCTTGTGAATACTGTATCCCTTTCTACATTAGAATGTGTGTGGTCTTTTGTCGAAAATGAAAGATGCAGATTTTGTTAGTTTTGTTGCATCTTTTGATTCTCTGTGTTTAGTAGAAAACTTGTGTAGAAAATGCTGATGCTGGCATTTTCAAAGATCATAAATTGTTCCTTAAACCTGCCGTAAAACTGACAATGCAAGGGAATTTTTCCAGGGGTATAATAGTCTTAGTTCGTAAATCTCTTCTCCCTTGTATCTATCTGCTTGATTGTGACTACACTAGGTCTTGCTGGATCAGAGGGTGCAGGAAAACCAGTAGAAACAGGCTCTGAGAAACTGACTGTGAGTGCCACTCGACATTGTCCATTGCTCAAGTAGTTCTGTCTCCCACCCTATTAGCAAGTTACCCCAGAATGTCTTGCCTTCAATATCGAATTATGCTGTTGTTTTGTTTATAGAGAGAATAACAAAGTAACAAAGGCCCCTTGTAACAGAGTGTGTGCAAATCAATTCCATACGATAACAATTGTATTTTCAGTGATGGTAGCATGCAATAAGACTGTTTTTATGCACACACACACACACACACACACACACACACACACACCACACACACAGAGAGAGAGAGAGAGAGAGAGAGAGAGAAGAGAGAGAGAGAGTTGTGTGTGTGTGTGTGTGTGTGTGTGTGTGTGTGTGTGTATGTGTGTGAATGTGTGTGTGTGTGTGTGTGTGGTGTGTGTGTGTGTGTGTGTACCTGAGTGTGTGTGTACCTGAGTGTGTGTGTACTGAGAGGTGTGTACCTGCGCGCGCGCGCGGTATGTGTGTGTGTGTGGTGTGTGTGTGTGTGTGTGTGTGTGTGTGGGTGTGTGTGTGTGTGATGTGTGTGTGTGTGTGTGAGAGTGTGTGTGTGGTGTGTGTGTGTGTGTGTGTGTGTGTGTGCGGTGTGTCGGTGTGTGTGTGTGTGTGTGGTGTGTGTGTGGTGTGTGTGGTGTGTGTGCGCGCGTGTGTGTGCGGTGTGTGTGTGGTGTGTGTGTGTGTGTTGTGTGTGTGTCTCTCTCTCTCTCTCTGTCCCACCCTCTCTCTCTCTCTCTCTCTCTCTCTCATATCTCTCTCTCTCTCTCTCTCTCTCACTGCGTGCGGGGTGCGCGCCCATGTGCGAAAGTGCACGTGTGAGTGTGTACGTGCGTGCGTGCGTACGTGCGTGCGTGCCTGTGTGGTGTGTGTGGTGTGTGTGTGTGTGTGTGTGTGTGTGTGTGTGTGTGTGTGTGTGACCGACCCTGTGGGTATTTATGTCTGAGTTATTGTAAAACACACATAGAAAGAACTTTTTTTTTTTTTTTTTTTTTGCGGACATTGAGAAAAAATGCCCCATGACGTGACAGTCCCTTTTAAAGAAGTGATTTTCTTCAATTTGACCTTTAATGGTTAAATGAAACAGACTGACTTTAAGACCTGAATCTGGACCGACGACCCAAAGTCCGTGATTCCCCCTGGTGGTGTGTGTCTCCCCACCCACTGGCTCACTGGCTGTTTGTTGACCCGGCAACAGTGAGCGAGGGACAAACAAGGGCCTGAGGACTAATGGAATCCAATAACAGGCCTCTGTCAAGACTTTGTCTTCGTGTCAGGCAGGGCAGTCAATCAGTACACGGTCAAAAAACTGCTGGCCAGAGAGAGAGAGAGAGAGAGAGAGAGAGACCAAGAGAGAGAGAGGAGAGAGAGAGAGGAGAGAGAGAGAGGAGAGACCAAGAAAGAGACGAGAGAGAGAGAGAGAGAGAGAGAGAGAGAGGAGAGAGAGAGAGAGAGAGAGGAGACAGAGAGAGAGAACACACATTTAAAAAAATAAATACCTGCGTGCGCACGCACACACACACACCACACACACACACACACACACACACACACACACACACAGGCAAACCACACACACACACACACACATACACACACACACACGCACGCACACACACATGCACGCACCGCGTGCACGCACGCACGCGCGCGCACGCGCACAACACACACACACACACACACACACACACCATGCACGCACGCGCTCACAGACCAACAGACACACACACACACACACACCACACACACACACCACATGCATGCATACACGTGTGCGCAGAGAGAGAGAGGAGAGAGGAGGAGAGAGAGAGAGGAGAGGAGAGAGAGAGAGAGAGAGAGAGAGAGAGAGGGGGGGTCAGAGACAGAGACAGAGAGACGAACAGGCAGGCCGACAATGAGCCAGAGGGACAGAAACAGACCCATCGGCTGAGAAACCAGTGTTGTGTATAGAGAGAGACGAGAGAGTGGAACGAAGAGGCAAAAGAGAGTCTGAAACAGACACATATGAGACAACACGACGGTAGCACAGTGTCAGAGTTCTAGATTCCCCGGGCAGATTCCCGCCGAGGAATGAAACTACAGACACCTCACTGCCTGGCCTCCACTGATGGCCAACAGTTTTGTGTTCAATCCTCCGTAATACCACCATCGGTCACTGGACCAGTGCTGGCCATCCTGCTGGTTGACAAGTACGTGTAACAGAAGCAAGTAAGACGAGGGTCATCATCATCATCATCCTCCCTCTCTCTCTCTTATCTCTCTCGCTCTCTCTCTCCCCAAGGGTTTTGTGACTGGAAATAAGATAATGAGAAGTTTGCATATGCCATTTTGCATATGGCTCGCACAAAACCTATCTTTTCAACTCTGGGGAAAACAAAAAGACTTCGTCACCAACCGTCTGAGTCATTCACACAAATGCCACATCCATTTACGGACAGAACTCTCTTTATTTCAAATGCCCAGTTCTGATGACCTAATTCTAATTGAGTGATAACTAATTCTAGTTGAGTAAGTGTCGTGCAGTATGCCTGTTTATCTACCCTTGTCACTGGTGATTTCAATAGTGGCAAACCAATATTCAATTATTTGACAACAGTTCTAATACATAAACGAATTCGACCACTTTCCCCCTGACGCGTTTTATTAGAGGCATGCAAAGGTGCATTCAGGAACCGTTTGATAGCAAAAAGGGTATATACAGTTTCCATTGCTCCTGTACGCAAAATGCCCCCAAGCTTCTGCGCCATATGTTACAACAGGTTGGATTTGTGTGCCAGTTGTTTCCAAAACAAAGACGGATCAATATAATTTAGTTTTCTCATACGTCGACAGATTTATTACACCCTTTTCCTTTTTCGGTACATCTCTGACCAGCCCATAATAAGACTCAATTTGATAGTAAAGATGATTCCTAAGTATCTATACGAGTTCGTAACTCTAATTTCATCACCCGGTACTGACATTTCTCACATGCAGCCAGATACCCACCCTTTCTAAATACACTGCATTCGTTTTGTCTGAGTTAACTTTCAGGTCCAGTCTGTCTGCTTGTTGTTTTAAAAAGTTTAACTGATTTTTGTGGTCCACCAGAGAGAGAGGAGAGAGAGAGAGAGAGAGAGAGGAGAGAGAGAGAGAGAGAGAGAAGGAGAGAGAGGAGAGAGAGAGAGAGAGAGAGAGAGAGAGAGAGAGATTACAGCGTGTGTCTGTATTCTGTCCGTGATGTTTCACTGCACCACAAAAATACACTGTGGACTATGCTGTGATCCCCGCGCAAAATGTTCACATGCAGAGATGTGGACAAAATGTGTGGCAGTTATTACAATTTTCAGTCAGACCGCTTGTTCAAGTTTGATTAATCGATAACGATTTACTTTGAGAGAGAGAGAGAGAGAGAGAGAGAGAGAGAGAGTGAGAGAGAGAGAGAGAGAGAGAGAGAGAGAGAGATGTGAAGGGATAAGGTGCAAAAACGATGCTGATGGGGAACAATGGATGAGAGAGAGGGTACTCCCTTCGCCCCCCCCCCCCCCCTCTCTCTCTCTCTCTCTCTCTCTCTCTCTCTCTCTCTCTCTCTCTCTCTCTCTCTCCTTCCCTCTCCCCCACTGTCTGTGAAGTCCTATCCTCTCTCTCCCACTCCTACCATCCACACAGTTTTCAGGTGATTACAAATGGACATTCCAGTCTACACTTCTCTCACGGGCAAAGTGTTGACGATCACCTGTCACTTCTCTCACGGGTGAAGTGTTGACGATCGCCTGTCACTTCTCTCACGGGTGAAGTGTTGACGATCACCTAGCACTTCTCTCACGGGCGAAGTGTTCACGATCACCTGGCACTTCTCTAAAGGGTGAAGTGTTCACGATTACCTTGCACTTCTCTCACGGGTGAAGTGTTGACGATCACCTAGCACTTCTCTAACGGGTGAAGTGTTGACGATCACCTGACACTTATCTGACGGGTGAAGTGTTCACGATTACCTGACACTTCTCTCACGGGTGAAGTGTTCACGTTCACCTTGCACTTCTCTCACGGGTGAAGTGTTCACGATTACCTAGCACTTCTATCACGGGTGAAGTGTTCACGTTCACCTTGCACTTATCTCACGGGTGAAGTGTTCACGATTACCTGGCACTTTTCTCACGGGTGAAGTGTTCACGATTACCTAGCACTTCTCTCATGGGTGAAGTGTTGACGATCACCTTGCACTTCTCTCACGGGTGAAGTGTTCACGATCGAAGAAGAGCTGTGTCTACACGTTGAGGATGACACAATGACTGGTGACCCGTGAGACGAGTGCAATCACTCGGCAAATGAAATCTCAACGACACACCTTTTCAGGGGACAAACATCGTCATCATTGCTTTCTGTTCTTGAGTGGTAAACGGAAAGAAGGATATCTGCCTCTCCCATGTTTCCCCCCCCCCCCCCCCTTCCCCTCATTATTTCCTTCCGCCCTGCAATACTCTGCGATAAAGCCTATCCTTCTAAAATAGTAAATAAATGAACGAATAAATAAATAAATAATTGAATAAATATTTAAAATAAATGTACAGATAGACAGATAAAAATATAGATAAGTAAACAATGAATAAATGATGGATAAAGGAATGAATAATTGAATGAACGAACACATAAACGAAATTAGATTGGGGAAAAAAAATTTAAAAAAAAAAAAGGGTGAAGACACTAAGAAAGGAACACAGAGGACAGGAGAAGAAAAGCATGGGAAATGATAAGACACGTGTGACTGAACACAGGGACAGAAGGAAAACACTGAACATGATCATGCATGTATGACTGAACACAGGGACAGGATAGCATTGACAGTCATCACACATTTGTGACTGAACACAGGGACAGAAGGATAGCATTGACAGTCATCATACATGTGTGACTGAACACAGGGACAGTAGGAAGCATTGACAGTGATTAAAATTGCGAAGTTGTTTGATGAGGTGTTATTTTTTACCACTAATTCAAAAAGTTATTGTCTTTCTTTCTCTCCCTCTCTCTTTTATCTTTGAGGTTAAGCTTTGTTAGTTAGAGATAACGTTTTAATTATTTTTCGTCTAATATCATGAATGGTGAACAGACGTTAAATAAGCCACTGCACTGCACTGAACTGACAGTGAGCATTCACGTGTGACTGAACGCAGGTTTAAAAAAGAAAGCATTGACAATGATCATTCACGTGTGACTGAACTGAACGCAGGTTAAAAAAAGAAAGCATTGACAATGATCACTCACGTGTGACTGAACGCAGGTTACAAAAGAAAGCATTGACAATGGTCATTCACGGTGTGATTCAACTGAAGATGCATGAGTACACAACAACACAGACAGAAAGAAAAGACAGCATAACAAAATGAACGTGAAAAAAAAAAAAAAATAACAGAAGAGAACAGATAATAAATAAAGCAAGCAACAACAACAAGCAACAACAACAATAATAATAAAATAATAATAATAATAATATAATAATAATAATAATAATAATAATAATAATAATACGATTTGACTGGTGTTAAAAAAATCTCTATGTTTCCATTTACTGTGTGTGTGTGTGTGTGTGTGTGTGTGTGTGTGTGTGTGTGTGTGTGTGTGTGTGTGTGTGTGGTGTGTGCGCACGCGCGCGCGCGCGCGCGCAGACACAACACTGCATAAAAACGAACTATGGAGATTTTCCTGTTTTGGAGGGTAACGAAGCTTGTGTTCTTCATGTTCCACCGAACTGTCCTGCCATGCAAGAGGAGCGATGGTTATCCGATCAGATATTCGATAACATCATTCTCTAGAACCTTTGAGTTTTATTGAATTTCGGTCTGTAAATGGGTATCCAACAATCCCCGCTCTCAACTCCTTCATCGCATTACATTCCTGTCCAAGTGAAATTTGATCTCCTGGTCCGAGGGGAACAGAATACATGAAATAGAGATAGAACAAGAACAACAAAGCTTGCTTTTTTTAAAATTGCTTGTTTTCCTGTAAATTTTATTTTCTGTGTAGTTTTTACGACGGAAATATGTCAGTGATGCATGGCTGAGTGAATGAAGTTACGGACACACAACATTACTTCATCGTCTCTCGTCCAAACACTACCATCCAGACCTTTACTTTAAATGGACGGGATGAGTTGTGTGTGTGTGGGGGGGGGGGGGGGGGGGGGGGGCTGGGGGTGTGGGGGGGGGGGGGGGGGGGGGCTGCAGCTTATTTGCCACTCCCTGTCGTACCCGCCCCCCCCCCCAAAAAAAAAAAAAAAAAAAAAAAAAAAAAAAAAAAAAAAAAAAAAAGTTACTGGCAGCCAGCCTGTATACGAGCGTGCTGGTAAGGCTGGGATTGTCCTGTGACAGATCGATTTTTGATTTGAATGCCCTGAGGGAGAAATGTGTTCTTTCCTGCCCCAATTTTCTCAGTGCTCCTCGTTTGATATATTTCGTTGCCCAAAATACGTACTTTTTAATGTTTTTCTACCGAGGGCTTTTCCAAGTTTGTATGTCCTTTTTTTTTTTTTTTTTTTTTTTTTTTTTTTTTTAAGGCTATTTATTTATTATATGCTTTGTGTATTTCATTTTCCTTTCCTTGTTTCCTGTGGTGTTTCTGCCTTAAAGGGACTGCTTTGCATGCATGCTCCACACAAAACGCAAGATGATTTTCATCAATCATTCGTACGCATCCTTTTTATGAATGGTACATTATAAGCCATTCTTTCATGCCAGTAGTGTGTTCTTAGAATCTATGAAGAGGTTCGTTGTTATTGTTGTGTTTGCTGTCGTCGTCGTCGATGTTATTCTCTCTCTCTCCTCTCTCTCTCTCTCTCTCTTCCCCCTCCCCCCCCCCCCCCCCCCCCCCCCCTGCGTGCGCGCGCGCGCGCGTATGTGTGTGTTTTGCGTGCGTGTGTGCGTGTGTGCGTGCGTATGTGTGTGTGCGCAAGTGTACAACCTCATTTGAAACTTACAACTTGAACGGCCCTGATTTGAAATGAGAGAGAGAGAGAGAGAGAGGAGAGAGAGAGAGAGAGAGAGAGAGAGAGAGAGAGAGAGAGAGAGAGACCAATGAGCAAGTCTGAAAGACTCTTGTTCGAAGACCTGGCCATACATCTCCACGCTGGGCTGGGAGAGATGTACCTTCCAGAGATACCAAATATGCAGAGTCCAGTCCCATTCTGTTTCTTCTGGTGAAGTCCGACATCACGACTGCATTTTATAACGCACTGCATCTTTCGTCGAAGGCTAGGTCATTCCGTGATGACGGGGTGGGTGTCACTGAAGTAAAGCTCTTGCACAGCGATATTGCATGCTGACATCGTTCCTGAAGAATTCCTCTAACACCCTGGATCGTGGCTTGCTTGGTTCATTGTGATCTACAGCATAACCAGCAGTGAATCGCACAACTCTCAGCAAGAATCAAGCGAAAAGAGGAAGGAAGGAAAAGAGTGATTGGGAAGGGAGAGAGAAGCGAAGAACGAGAAAGAGAAAGAAGGAAAGAAAGAAATGAAGAAAGAAAGTGAGAGAGAAGAAGAATAGAAATAAAGGAATATGACATAAGGAGGAAAAGAAGAAAGAAGAAAGAAAAAGAAAAAAGAAAGAAGAAAGAAAAGAAAGAAGAAAGAAAGAAATAAAGAAAGAAAGAAAGAAATAGAAAAAAAAGACCGTCTATATTTTTTCCCCTGAAGATCACCGCTCCACTCAGTTTCAATTTGCGCTCGTATCAGTTTTGTTGTTCTTACTTCCATCAAGGAAATACAGATTTACTCGCGGCTGTTGATTGGTTTATATGCCTGTCAGCAAGACTGCCGAAAAGAATTGGGAAAAAAAGCAAAAATAGGTTCATAAAAAAGTAATATAATTAAAAAAAAAAAAAAAAAAAACCGCAAGGACAAGGTAACGTTGCTTATAACCCAGCTGACCGCAATGGGCCATATCAGGGCTGACCAGAATAGAAAAAAAAAAGATAAATATAAATAAACAGGTAAAGAGATATGTTGCTAAATCAGAAATACTTTGATAGGTAATGATATTGATCCGATTTAAGCCAACTTGATGGGAAGCTATAACTGGCTTACGGGATCTTGCGCTGATTTGGATCAAGAGGCGGATCCAGGATTTTTGTTGAAAGAAAGAAGAACGAAAAAGAAGAAGAAGAAGAAGAGAGAAGAAAACGAAAAAGAAGTCGGAGAAAGAGGAGGAGGAGGAGGAGGAAGAAGGAGAGAGAAGAGAAGAAGAAGAAGAAATAGAGAAGAAGAAGAACAACCACAACAACAACAACCCGACAACAACAACAACAAAAAAGAAGAAGTACAGAAAAAAAGAATAGGGCAAAAAAAAGTAGAACAAGAATAAAACAGACTGTTCGAAGCCATTGGTATCTACGAACGTGACAGATCCAATTGAATGCTTGCATGTAACACTGTTTAAAGTGAGTGAACGCGCGCGCGCGCACACACACACCACACACACACCCCACACACACACCACGCGCGCGCACGCCGCGCGCGCCGCGTGCCGAAATCGTGACTGGTCAAATTTCCCGTTGCTATTAGCGGAGTAGATAGAGAGAGAGCAGAAAAAAAAAGCCAGATAAGTGGAGTCCTGTATTGCTGCGCTGCAGGCTAAACAAAATCATGGCAAAAGTCAGTTGCCCATCAGTTAGGACACTTACCGAGGCAGTCCGACCCAGGCAATGGGCCTGAGTAACGTTGGACTCCTCTCAAAATCACGCTTGATTGAGGGGGAGTGTGGGGTGGGGTGTTGTTGGGGGGAGGGGGTGTTGGGGGGGTGGGGGGTGTGGGGGGAGTGAGGGAGGGGGGGGGGGGGGGGGGGGGGGGGGGGGGGGGGGGGGGGGGGTGGGGGGGGGGGGGGGGGGGGGGGGGGGGGGGTGGTGGGGGGGGGGGGGGGGGGGGGGGGGGGGGGGGGGGGGGGGGGGGGGGGGGGGTGGGGGGGGGGGTGGGGGGGGGGGGGGGGGGGTGGTGGGGGGGGTGAGAGGGGGGGGGTGTGGGTGGTCAAATGTCCAACCTCGCACGAGATTTGTGCTTCCTCCCCACAACCTAAAACATCTTTTCCCTCCTGCAGATCATGTAGGCATTCTATCTAGTAACGCGCTTCAGTCATCAAGCCCCCACTCCACGGGGCCCCCACAGTCGCCATGTCAACCGCGCGACGCGCA
The DNA here is from genome assembly GCA_016801955.1 of Conus betulinus. NCBI lineage: Eukaryota > Metazoa > Mollusca > Gastropoda > Neogastropoda > Conidae > Conus > Conus betulinus. The sequence goes on along the minus strand of JADBJO010001548.1, from coordinate 20,174 downwards.
CGCGCCCCTGCATCTGTGCTGGTGTAGCGCCCGGCGCCCGATAGCAGCGGGCAGGGCCGGGGGGAAAAAATGTCCACCCTTCCATCTGCAACCCATCCACCCTGCCGCTGTATCATCCCACCCATGTCAACCCCTGCTCTGTGGCCGTGTACCCCCAATATACCCCACCATGTCTCACCCTTCATCTTCCCAAAAACAAAAAACCACCACATCCACCCTGATCTCTCACCCCATGGTCAACTGTCCTATAATCACCCACACCGATCCTCCCTCTCCTCTTGGCCTCTGCCAACAACACTAGCCTGCCACGCCCTTCTGTATTTTGACCCCCTCGGCCGAATACACCAAAACCACGTCAAGGTCCTTTTCGTAACGCCTCACCAACTGCCCAAATCGATACGCCCAGCATAATAACGCCCTTCATCCCCGAACCCCTCGGCCTACATACCTCCCATCATATTAAGCATCTTCATTGGCTCCCCGCTGCTTGAGTGCGACTACCCAACGTCAACTACGCCTCCCTGCGCCTGCCTCTGCCGCCTCTGCCCCAATGCACCCACCATTAATCGCACCCCCCCTTCAATTTTTGCCGCCCCCGGCTGCCCTAAGTACACCATAAGTAACGGTCACCCCTTTCGGCAGAGGCCTCAGTCAGCAATACCTCCACCAAGGCACGCCCTTCGTCAGAAGCCCCCGTCAGTCAAGATACAACACCCACACTCGCGTCCTCCCTCAGAGGATGCCACCCTCAAATCCAACCCACCACGTCGCGTATTCCATCAAGTGCCCTCAGTCAAATAACACCCACCACGTCGCGTCTTCCCTCAAGCCCTCTCAAATCCAAACCATAAACTACCGACGTTCGCGTATTCCCAGCAGAAGCCCCTCAAGTCAAATACAGCCACCAGGTCACGTCTTCCCATCAGAAACCCCTAGTCAAAATACAACCACCCACGTCGCGTCTTCCATCAGAGCCCCTCAAATACAACCACCAGCCGTCACGTCTTCCATCAGAGCCCCTCGTCAAATACAGCCAACCACGTCCGCGTCTCTTCCATCAGAGCCCCTCAACATCTGGCTTTCCTCTGTCTTCCACCATGATAGCCAGCAGCATCTCCTCAATCTGCTTTCTTCTTCTTTTCTCTGTATTTATTCACCAATGACACAGCCTGCATCTGCCTCAAACGTCTGCTGTCTCTGTATTTCCACCAACGACAGCCTGCATCTGCCTCAAAATCTGCTTTCTCTGTCTTCCACCAGTAACACAGCCTGCATCTGCCTCAAAATCTGCTTTTTCTCTGTCTTCCACCCAGTGACGTGACACAGGCTGCATCTTTCTGCCTCAAAACTTTCTTTTCTCTGTCTTCTCCCCACCAGTGACCAGGCTGCATCTGCCCCAAAATCTGCTTTCTCTGGTCTTCCACCAGTGACACAGCCTGCATCTGTGCGCTGTGCATCCACACCAATAATTACACCCTGCATCCATAGCCCCATTTTCCCTCAACCATGACGTGCCTCGTATTTGCCCTCCACCCCCCCCCCCAAACCCCCCCCCCCCACCCCCCCTACAAACCCCCCCCCCCCCCCCCCCCCCCATATGCACCCCCCCCCTCCCCCCCCACCCCCCCCCCGCCCCCCTCCCCCACCCTCCCCCATCCCCCTTTTCTCTTTTTTTCCCTCAACCATGGCGTCCCTGTATCCGCGACAGAAGCCGTACCCTCACCAATAATCCCTTTGCTGTATCCTGTATCCGTGTCCTGGATACTCGCCAACCATGCAATACAAAGCATCCACGACCCCCCCGCCGGACCCCGGTCCTGTCACACCCTGCATCCACGATGCCGTCCCCCGTGGTGTTCCCTGCGTCCTCAATCCCCGCTCCTATCATGCCCTAACCCCCCTTCCCCCCGCGTTTTACCCCCACTCAGGTCAGGCGAGGACATCAGCATCTCCCATATTCCCTTTTCATGTCCCACGCCCTTTAACCTACGCGCCCTTGCCGCCCCCCCAACCCCACCCCCCAGCCCCCCCAACCTATCTCATGATCTGAAACTCCGCGCATCCTACCTAACCACCACCCACATCAAGCTCTGAAGCCTATACTCCGACTTCTGTACACGCCTGCATTCGCCGCACCAATGCACACACTGCATTCGCCCCCATCAGCACGCCCACCCAGTTACTAAATCCTGCTTCGCGTCGCCCCACCACTACCCCAACCCATTGTTACATCCTGCATTCGCCCCACCACTACCCCTACCCATGTTACAACATCCTCCTGCATTCGCCCCACCACTACCTACCCCCCACCCATGTAAACATCCTGCATTCGCCCCAACCACTACCCCCCACCCATGTTACATCCTAGCATTCGCCCCCCACACTACCTACCCACACCATGTTACACCACCCCTGCATTTCGCCCCAACCACTACCCCCACCCATGTTACAACCCTGCATTCGCCCCACCACTACCCCCCCATGTTACACCCTGCATTTGCCCCACCACTACCCCCACCCAAGTTACATCCTGCATTCGCCCCAACCACTACCCCCTACCCATGTTACATCCTGCATTCGCCCCACCACTAACCCCCACCCATGTAACATCCTGCATTCGCCCCACCACTACCTCCACCCATGTAACACCCCCTGCATTCGCCCCACCACTACTAACCCGCCCTTCCACCCATGTTACATCCTGCATTCGCCCCACCACTACCCCCACCAAGTTACATCCTGCAATTCGCCCCACCACTACCCCCACCCAAGTTACATCCTGCATTCGCCCCCACCACCACTTTCTCCCCCATGTAAACATCCTGCATTCGCCCCACCACTTTCTTCACTCGCCCCCACCCATGTAACATCCTGCATTCGCCCCACCACTACCCCCACCCATGTTACATCCTGCATTTGCGCCTCACCCTTACCCCCACCCATGTTTACATCCTGCATTCGCCCCACTACTACCCCCACTTATATTACATCTTGCAATTCGCCCCCAACCACTACCCTCCACCCATATCACACGCTGCATTCGCCCCCCACACTACCCCCACCCATATCACACGCTGCATTCGCCCCACAAGTACCCCCATCATTGCTACGCCTTGCATCTTTCCCCCCCCCCTTCCCCCCCCCATGTCACCCTTGCCCCCCAATGTTAAGGCCCTAAAGTCCATGCTCCCTGTATCCCCCCCCCCCCTCTCCTATGTTATGCCCTACAACCTCCTCCCCCCGTCATCCCGCCCGTGTCACGCCCAGTAACCGTGACCGCCGTTATGCCCACCCATGTCACGCCCCAGTAACCGTGGACCGCCGTTATGCCCCCCATGTCACACGCCCAGTAAACCGTGACCGCCGTTATGCCCACCATGTCACGCCCAGTAACCGTGTGACCGCCGTTATGCCCCCCATGTCACACTCGCCCAGTACCGTGACCGCCGTTATGCCCACCCATGTCACGCCCCCCAGTAACCGTGACCCGCCGTTATGCCCCCCATGTCACGCCCAGTAACCGTGACCCGCCGTTATGCCCCCCCATGTCACAAGCCCAGTAACCGTGACCGCCGTTATGCCCACCCATGCCATACACTGCGTTCCGTCTGTATACCCGCAGCCATGGTGTACGCTTGCCCGCCCCCCGTACCCATGGTGCACCCTGCATCCACGTCCCACGTCCCCCCCACCCGTCATACCCTCTATTCGCTCCTCCCCCGCTCCTTCCACGTCCACGCCGATAGTTGTCACGATCAGCCACCGCGCAACGTGTACCCCCACCCATATCATGTCCGGCATTTGTGTCTCAGCATACGCCCGTCGACTGAACAACCGACAAAAACGATTGGGCGCGAATGAATGACCGACCGAATAAGTGAGCGAATGAATGACTGATCGACCGACAAACCGATTGAACGAATGAATGACTGAATGACCGACTAAATGAGTGAGCGATTGAATGACCGAATAAATGAGTGAGCGAATGACTGACTGATCGACCGACAAACCGTTTTGAACGAATGGATGACTGAACGACTGACAAATCGATTGAACGAATGAATGACTGAACGACCGAAAAAACTGATTGAACGAATGAATGACTGAACGACCGACAAAATCGATTGAACGAATGAATGACCGAACGACCGAAAAAATCGATTGAACAAAATGATGATGACTGAACGACATACAAACCGATGAGCGAATGAATGACTGACTGAACGACCGGCAAACCGATTGAACGAATGGATGACTAAACGTCCGACTGACCGAATGAATGAATAAATGAACGAACGACGGACTGACCCGAATGAATGACTGACCGACTGAACGAATGAGTGACTGAACGAGCGACGGACTGCATGGATGATTTGAACGACCGATTGACTGACTGAACGAATGGATGACTAGCCGACTGAACGAATGAATAACGGAACGACCGACGGACTGTATGAATGATTGAAAAACCGACTGAGCGAATGAACGAATGAATGATTGAACAATCGACTGACCGAATGAATGGCCGAACAACTGACTGAACGAATGCATGACTGAACGACCGACTGAACGACCGACCGACTGACCGATCTAACGAGTGAATGATTGAACGGCCGACAGACTGACTGATTGATTGTACGACCGACCAAACGAATGACTGACTGACTGACTGACTGAAGGGGAACGAATGACTTCAACGGCCGACCGACTGATGACTCATCGGATAAATGACTGAACGAGTAATTGACGGATTGAACGAATGGATGAATGACACGCAGAATGAATGAACGACTGAACGAGTACTGACCGACTAAACAAATGTATGATAAAGCGACCCGACTGACCGAACAAATAACTGAATGAGACCGAACGAATATACGAATGAATTACTGAAGAAACTGTCCGAGTGACTGAGAAAAAGAATGACTGAAGAAGCGGCCGACCGATTAAATTTACAAACGAATGACTGAACGATCAACTGACCATCTGAACGAGCGAGCGATCGACCCCACAATAGCACGAAGAAAGAAGAACAACAATAATGAACGCACGAACAAAGAAACGAATGTAGGAAATACAGGAAGAAAAAGAAAACAGAAAAATAGTGAGGGGGCGGGGGAGGGGGGGGGGGGGGAGGTCACATATAATGTACCAAACAATGAAAAGAACATAAA
>JADBJO010001548.1:0-7500 GCA_016801955.1 Conus betulinus | reverse complement strand
AAGAGGGAGGCAACGCGATTAGGATGACTGTTGACGAGGGAGAAGACGGTAGGATAGAGTATTAAGAAGAGGGAGGCAACGCGTATAGGGTCACTGTTGGACGATGGGAAGACGTCAGAATAAAAGCATTAGGAAGAGGGATAGGCAACGCGATTAGGATGACTGTTGGACGAGGGAAAAAAGCTGGAAATCTCGAATGCTTGACCGGGGGGAAACGTCAGAATAAAGAATGTTTGATTTGAATAATGAATGTTGGATGGAGGACACGTGAGAATAATGAATGTTGGAACGGAGCGGGAAGAAAGAAAGGAACATAGAACAGGTGAATGATAGATGGAAGGGTGGTGCGACACTCGAGAACGAAAAGATGCGGGAAATCCAAGGGGAAGAGAACGGCGTCCAGGGAACAGAATGGCGAACCGAATAGTAGTGGGCACACAATCAGACCCGACACGAAATGGAGGAACTCGAACGAGTTGATAATGAACGGTTGACACGATGAGATGAAGAGAAAACGTAAAAAGGCTGGAGGGTGTTGAGTGTGGGACGGGGACAGAACATGACCATAGTAAATGAAGAACAAGATGAGAAGAAGAGAACATGACAATGATACCTGATAAAAGACGGAACGGGACTGGAGACGTGATAAGGATAAATGGTGGACGACTTTAAAAAAAACAAAACTTCGGGTAGAGCGAAGATCAATGAATGTGAGGAGACACACAACGCGGAAACTGATGAATGATTGCTCTAGGAACAGAGCTTTAGATCATATATGATGGATGGAAGAAAGCATAAGTGTGATAAATGGACGGGCGAATAGGAAGCGAGAACTTGGATGGGCTGAACGTGGAGTAGGTCCATCCTACTGTTCAATACCGCCGAAAGAAAGAAAAAGGCTTACAACGGAAATGGCTGTGTTGTTAGGTTGTAGCACTCTCCACACAAAAATAAATATGGTGGTGGTGTTCAGAAGGAACTGTTCCTGGCAGAGAAGAATGAAAGGAGAAGGGAAAACAAAGTGGGAAAGCTCCCCCCCAACACAGGGTGGTGGGAGAGATAGACTTCAGAGATTCAGGGGGATTGGGGTATAGTGGGAAGAAAAGACCAAATACGACAGAAGAGAATGGGGAATATGGAAAACGTGAATAATGTGTAACAGGGGGCAAAGGGAGGTAATTGAAGGGATAAAGAATAACAGGGGGGGGGGGGGGGGGGGGGGCGGGGAGAGCTGGGCGGGGGCGAAGGGCATCAGGTTGAGATCTATGAAATACTCAACAGACAACTGCCAGTAGCATGAACTGCCTGCCCCACTGGACGGAGATGAATGACACACGGTGATGGTGTGTCCAGTCCTCCAAGCATGTCCACAGCCTGTTTTATAGGACAAAGTGAAGGGTCTCTGGAGATCTGAAGGAGTGAACCTGAAAAGTAGTGAAAGTACAAAACCCTGGTGTGAGAGAATGCAAGTAAGAAGCACAGGAAAGTCAGGAAAAAAAGTCGTGATCAGCCATAAGAAAATCCTACATGTGTGGGAATAGGGGCAAAAGCAGAATATTTATTAAGAGTCATAAGCCTTATATATCTGAATTGATGTATTTTGATTGGTCAGACGTAAACCGTATCAGGACCGTAGGCATTTATGAAAAAAAAAAAAAAACACGCCCAGTTACTATCAAGACCAAGATTTGAAACTCTCATGGATCAAAATGATGATGATTAAAAAATCCAAGATTTCTGCAATCAATGTGATCCAGTATAGTTTGCTCCAGGAACTCCAAACCCACCCCGCTCCCATCAATGTCCACACACACCACCATTTAACAGTAAGCTCAGGATGAAAGCACTCAGGCCGAAGAACCGAAGATGAGTTCACATACACCTAGGGCTTCATGTATTGATGTTATGATGGTACTAGTGTAGTGATGAATTAACCGTCTACCATTCCTCCCTTGCCCTCCATCCCCCATCCCTCCGAGTGGCCTGCTGAATGTTGCGGGTATTTTTACACGTCAGTCGGTAGTCCGTCTACCCACACCATGGTGACAGTTGCGGTTAGGGACGCCAATCTGGATATGGATATGACGTCACACCGAACCTGGCTCGTGAATCACTTCTCTGTACAGGGTTCTACACTGAGTCAGCTTTAGTACTAGTTTGAACGGATGTGCAAGATATTTCAGCAAACACTATAGCTGTTCACAAGCTTCACAGCCAATTAACAATACTAGCTGTATCACAAAAGCGAAATGTTTCACAGCACAACTTTGGCGCTAAACTTGTTACAATCAAATACAATTCAGGGCAGGAACAAAGCGAACTGTTTCACCAAAAACAACTTTGGTCACTGGAAAGTGACAAAGGCCACTTGGTCACACTCACTGAAAGAGCGCACGGCGGGCCACAAAGCCTGAACAAACGACCCTGTATGACCTATTGTACAGCCAGGCGGACGGCAGTCAAAACAGCATACATTATAACGAAACCCGTATGCAGAAATTTGGGTCACATGGAAAGTGAAAACGACAAAGGCACTGTGTCGACTACCGATGCTGAAGTGCACGGTAATAAATTGGGCACTGGTAGCACAGCCTGTTTACGACCTATTGTACAGCCAGGCGGACAGGCAGTCAATTTCCCCTAAGCAAACAATCTATTCGGTAAACCCAAGAAGCGAACTTAATAGCACCGTGAATTTCAGTTGGATAGCCGAACGTGTGGAAAATGACCGGGACACGGTGTGTGCATGCATGCGTGCGTGCCCGTGGTGCACCTGCGGTTCATAAATTTCAGGTGAAGAGGAAAGTATCTTTTTTAAGAACGGGTAAAGAACCAACAACAACAACAGACTTCATCAGACTCTAAATTTCAGTTAGAGAGCAAAGCGTCTTTTACGAACGGGTAAACAACAGCTCCAGACTTCACATCGGACTCTAAATTCAGTGGATAGGAAAGGGTTCGGACCACAACGGTTCAAAGAACAGCTCAAGACATCATCAAGACCTCTGGATGCCTGCCAACACAACAGAACAAAAGGGAAGTCACTTTGTCAGACCTTGTTGTCGTCGGGTATGTGGCGAAAAACAAACAACAACAACAACAACAACAACAGCCAACAACAACAACAGCAACAAAGTTTTTGGGCATACCGGCTCCAGCCTTCAACACTCACAGAGTTAGCTGGAGCTTTGAGGAGAAGAAAAGGGCTTACTCCAAATTGAAGGCGCTATCAGAAAGCAAACCTGCAATGGCAGTTTTTACCACAAGGGAGATGAGCATGGAGAATGTGTCTGTGTCAGTACCAGCTCGTGCAGACCACACAGAGCATTTTTCAGGGCTGTCAGCAAGTACCAAAAAAAAAGAAAAAACGCTCGCAAAGAAACACGCAAAAACACAAACAAACGAGAAAACAACACCACGGTCACTCCCGTCAAGGGTAAACTCAGATGTACAGACGGTTTACAGGTACACTTACTTGCAACATCAATGTTCCTGCTGAAGCCCTTCAGTCGGGTCACACTAAGCCATGCTAAGTGTACCAACCACTCTGGACATTCCGCTCAGATTTATTTTAACCGAAAGAAAAATCCTTTTTTGAGAATATTCCAATGGCAACCAAAATCAACCAAAATACCTTAATTACTGAAAAGCATCGCAAAACGGACAGCAAGTGCCGGTTCCAGTGGTAAACCTTTCACTGCCTAGTCACCAGATTACAAGGAAGAACATGCATCTAACAAAGTCTGTCAAAAAAAAGAAAAGAGAACATGTTTTCCATACCACAAGTAGACGAGCAAACCACAAATGCAGATAAACATTTGGCAACAGCACCAAAAGTCCCAAATTGAAAAAAAAAGAAAGCAGAGTCAGGGAGAGTGACAAAAAGAAAGCAGAGTCAGGGGAGAGTGACAGAAAGAAAGCAGAGTCAGGGAGAGTGACAGAAAAAAAAAGCAGAGTCAGGGAGACTGACAGAAAGAAAGCAGAGTCAGGGAGAGAGACTGACAGAAAGAAAGCAGAGTCAGGAGAGTGACAGAAAGAAAGCAGAGTCAAGGAGAGTGACAGAAAGAAAGTAGAGTCAGGGAGAGAGACTGACAGAAAGAAAGCAGAGTCAGGGAGAGTGACAGAAAGAAAGCAGAGTCAGGGAGAGTGACAGAAAGAAAGCAGAGTCAGGGAGAGTGACAGAAAGGAAAAGCAGAGTCAGGGAGAGTGACAAAAAGAAAGCAGAGTCAGGGAGAGTGACAGAAAGAAAGCAGAGTCGGGGAGAGTGACAGAAAGAAAGCAGAGTCAGGGAGAGACTGACAGACAGAAAGAAAGCAGAGTCAGGGAGAGAGCGACAGAAAGAAAGCAGAGTCAGGGAGAGTGACAAAAAGAAAGCAGAGTCAGGGAGAGCGACAGAAAGAAAGCAGAGTCAGGGAGAGTGACAGAAAGAAAGCAGAGTCAGGGAGAGACTGACAGAAAAGAAAGCAGAGTCAGGGGGAGAGTGACAAAAAGAAAGCAGAGTCAGGGAGAGTGACAGAAAGAAAGCAGAGTCAGGGAGAGTGACAGAAAGAAAGCAGAGTCAGGGAGAGTGACAAAAAGAAAGCAGAGTCAGGAGAGACTGATAGAAAGAAAGCAGAGTCAGGAAGAGTGACAGAAAGAAAGCAGAGTCAGGGAGAGTGACAGAAAGAAAGCAGAGTCGGGGAGAGTGACAGAAAGAAAGCAGAGTCAGGGAGAGACTGACAGAAAGAAAGCAGAGTCAGGGAGAGTGACAAAAAGAAAGCAGAGTCAGGGAGAGACTGACAGAAAGAAAGCAGAGTCAGGGAGAGACTGACAAAAAGAAAGCAGAGTCAGGGAGAGTGACAGAAAGAAAGCAGAGTCATGGAGAGAGTGACAAAAAGAAAGCAGAGTCAGGGAGAGACTGACAGAAAGAAAGCAGAGTCAGGGAGAACTGACAGAAAGAAAAGCAGAGTCAGGGAGAGACTGATAGAAAGAAAGCAGAGTCATGGGAGAGTGACAAAAAGAAAGCAGAGTCAGGGAGACTGACAGAAAGAAAGCAGAGTCAGGGAGAGACTGACAGAAAAAGAAAGCAGAGTCAGGGAGAGTGACAGAAAGAAAGCAGAGTCAGGGAGAGACTGATAGAAAGAAAGCAGCAGTCAGGGAGAAAGAGTGACAGAAAGAAAGCAGAGTCAGGGAGAGTGACAGAAAGAAAGCAAGCAGAGTCAGGGAGAGAGTGACAGAAAGAAAGCAGAGTCAGGGAGAGTGACAGAAAGAAAGCAGAGTCAGGGAGAGTGACAGAAAGAAAGCAGAGTCAGGGAGAATGACAGAAAGAAAGCATCACTGCACCGGATTTCCAGAAGGCAGGGGCACAATTTGCATTGAAGGGTCATCACCCACCCACCCCCTCTCTCCCTGCAGTCCTGTACGGCGAGTGTTTAAACTGCACATTAAAGACTGGGTCACACAGGTACCAAAAAAAAAAAGACACAAACAAAAACAAAAAACACGCGACAGTGAAGACCTGGAGACAAACAAGGTAAAAGCAAAACGAAAGAAACAGGCAATTACGAGCACAATATCGCAAGAAGAGACTGGAACAGTTTACTCTGAAAGAGCTCCCCACCCCCACCCACCCCATCTCACCCCCTTCTTTTGGCCTGGGGTTTCCATTATACAAGGTGAGTCCTATGTGAGAGGGTGTGCTGCAGATGGGCTCACAGGATGACCAAGATAACCGAGGTGAAAAAAAATACATAGATCAGAGGGACGTTCAAGCTGGTTTAGAAAAGTATCAAAGGTAAAAACCCTACGGGAAGAACCGTGTTCACATGATGGTAACACTGGACATTTGTTTCAGGATACTCGGAAAATGTACGCTCGTGCAGGAATGAGTTTCCTGGGTCTCTAGCGCGTCTTTCCTCCAGGATGGTGTGAACTGCGGTTTCACTCACAGAAAGACAGGTGCGTCAGTGAATGAGGGGCTAAGAAGGCACTGAGAGGAAGGGGGAGGGGCACACGTTCGGAAGGGATTAATTGGACTCAAATTTAATGACAGAATAAACGCTAATAACACCAGTTAAACGATGGTTAGGCCCGAAGACGAAAGACGTTCCACGTGACAGAACAAAGCGATCTGAAAAAAAAAAAAAAAAAAAAAAAAAAAAAAAAAAAAAAAAAAAAAAAAAAACAAAAAAAAAAAAAAAAAAAAAAAAAAAATATATATATATATATAATATATATATATATATATATATATATATATATATATATATATAACATGTGCATTTAGAGCATATGACGTCTAAGAAAACTTAAACAAAACAAACAAAAACCTCTAAAGATACCTCGCTTCGCACACACACACACACACACACACACACACAACACACACACACACACGCGCGCGCGCGCGCACGCACACACGATAATTCTGTCGATTCGCTTACAGCACAGCCACTTGCAGATTCATACTGACCGCTGTGTCTTATGCTGTCAAACAATAGAAGTGCCCAAGCGCTCTATGCATCTGTGTATATATGTGTGTGTGTGTGTGTGTGTGTGTGTGTGTGTGGTGTGTGAGAGAGAGAGAGAGGGGGGAGGGAGAGAGAGAGAGAGAGAGAGAGAGAGAGAGAGAGAGAGAGAGAGGGGAGAGAGAGAGTCTGTATACGTGTGCTGCGCGTGGTACGTGTGTGTATGCGTGCGTGCGTGCGTGCGTGTGTGTATGTTGTGTGTGGTGTGTGTGTGTGTGTGTGTGTGTGTGTGTGTGTGGTGTGTGTTTGCGTGCGTGCGTGCGTGTGTGGTATGTGTGTGTGTGTGTGTGTGTGGTGTGTGTGTGTGTGCGTGCGTGTGTGCGTGTGGTGCGTGCGTGCGGTGTGTGTGTGCGCGCGCGTGCGCGTGCGTATGGCGTGTGGTGTGTGTGTGTGTGTGTGTGTGTGTGTGTGTGTGTGTGTTTGGGTGTTGTGTGCATGTGCGTGAGCGCGCGCGCGCGCGTTGTGTGCGTGTATGCGTGCGCGCGTGCGCACGTGCGTGGGCGCGCGGAGCGCAGTGTGTGTGTGTGGTGTGTGTGTGTGTGGGGGTGTGTGTGTGTGTGTGTGTGTGTTGTGAGTGCGGCGTGTGTGCGTGCGTGTGGTGTGTGCGTGTGTGTGTGTATGTGTGTGTGTACACGCGCGCGCCTGCCGCGCGCGGCGCGCGCGCGGTGTGTGTGTGTGTGTGTGTGTGTGTGGTGTGTGTGTGTTTGTGCGCGAGCGCGCGCGAGCGCGGATGCGCGAGTGTGTATATGTAAATGCACGGGGTTAACGTGTTGTGCATGTGTGCGTGTGTCATGTGTGGTCAGTTCAATGTGTGCGTATGGTGGTGGTGTGTGTGGTGGTGTGTGGCGTGTGTGGGGTGTGTGGTGGTGTTGTAGTGTGTGCGCGCGCGCGCGGCTGCGTGTGGTCGGCGGGTGCGCGCTGAGTGCGAGGGTGTCCGAAGCGTGTAGATGCGTAGAGGCGTGCACGCGCTAGCGTGCGCGTTTGCGTGTTTTAG
>JADBJO010001547.1:409930-412430 GCA_016801955.1 Conus betulinus | reverse complement strand
GGGAGTAAAAATGGCTTTCTCCCCTTGAGAAATACCAGAGACCAATACTTCTATTACTTACTAGCTTTCTGCTTATGTGAAATGGTTGTGCGACTTTTAGATAGAATAACTTGGAACAACCGCAAAACATGTCATTTGGTTCTTGTTTATATGGTAATTGATGATTTTTTTTTCATTGAAAGAAACAAAACTATGAATGCATGGACAGACCAGGAGAGTTGGGTAATAAGGGCAGGGGGTTGGCCATATGTGCACACACCCCTTGTAAGACAGACAGGGTAGAAGATCGTGTGTGTGTGTGTGTGCTGCGCGTGTGCATGCAGTGACAGGGAGCTGCTGATGGCAGAGACATTTCTTCAGTAACAACAGGGAGGGGAGGGGGGGGGGAGAGACGAGGGGCACACAAGAAACATCTGCCTGGGCAAATCGACACGCTTTCAACAATGACGCAGTCAGTCACTTTCAAGGGCTGTAGCAGCAGCAGAAACTGAACAAACAAGAGAAGGACGGGGAAGAAGATGAAGACAGAAAGCAAAAAGAAGCAGACGCTACATTAACGTCCCATTAGATACTGAGCATATCATCAGGCGTTATCATCCCCTGGTTATTTTCCAGAACAGGCGCGTTGCACACAATCATGGCACACAATCCATGAATTGGCTTTTTGTGGGTAACTATACTGTGCACATGGAAGATGCATCCCCTAAGAAGCCTCACATTCATGACGAATCTGCAAATAGCCAGAGACAGCTAGCTAGTAGGTGTCCAACATGTGGAATTTGCTGTATAATCTTTGAAGTGACCAGATATGCGTATGTGTACACAACAACTTCATTAGTTTCAATTCATCGCTAACCAGATTCTATGACAAATAACTAGAAATGGGTTGGACAGGTGGAACTAATTGTAAAAACTTTGAAGTTAACACATATATGTATGTGTACATCATAACAAGTTCGTTGTTAATTTCTAAACAATTCATTATTATGACTAATGGTCAATGAGTGTCCTATAAACGTTTTTGTTTTAAAAATGTACACACGATAACAGGCTATGAACATGAAATAGAGGACTCAATTTACAATAATTGTGGTAAGTGGTTACGCTTAACTTGCCGTATATGTGCAAGCTAGCAAATATATCACTTTGTGAAAGAAATAGCTTTAATTTCCCATAATTATCGTCAATGGATACACTAAACGTGTGATTCAAAACTGAAAGATAGCTCTACGTGTTGTGTCTTCAAAGTTCATCACACATCTCTCTTTAAAACTTTTGGCCTGGATACCCCAACTGGGTATTCGGGACACTGTTGGGGTTATCTCATTCCTACCCAGAAAAAGCGTATGTGTGCAATATTAATATGCATGAATATCACAACGATGTCAACATCGAAAACGTCAGTTAAATGCTGTATTCAATTAAAAGAATGGTGAATAAATAGAGTATGGAAAAGAGCGAGGTTGAGGGGTAGGGAAAGGGGGAGGAGTTATTGAGGTGTGCATGGGAAGGGTGGTGGTGGCGTGAGGGCAGCGCGTGTAGTGGTTGTGATGGTGACAGTAGAATTGCTCTGTTATGAAGTTTGTTTGTGTGCTGTGTACATGGGACTGGAAAAGGAGAGAGCCGGGGGTGGTGGTGGTGGTTGGAAGTGAAAAAGACAGTGGAAGGCGAGGCGAGAGGGGGAGGGGAAATAGTGGGGTGAACGATGGACGGATGTTTCTGATCTGTTATGCAGTGTGTATGAAGATCGCGGCACATGCACAAACATGCGTCCGCGCGCGCGCGTGCACACACACACACACACACACACACACACACACACACACACACACACACACACACACACATTCACACACACATGCGCGTACACACACACACACACACACACACACACACACACACACACACACACACACACACACACACACTCACTCACTCACTCACTCACACACACTCATCAACAGGCGAACTCTCTCTCTCTCTCTCTCTCTCTCTCTCTCTCTCTCTCTCTCTCTCTCTCTCTCTCTCTCTCTCCCTCTCTCTCCTCTCTCTCTCTTCTCTCTCTCTCTCTCTCTCTCTCTCTCCTCTCTCTCTCTCTCTCTCTCTCTCTCTCCCCCCCCCCGCCCCCTGCCCTGCTACTTCAAAAACGAATTACTCTTTAATGGTTTTCGTCTACCAGAGACCCTGCCTGCGTATTTACTGCTGTATTGTGAATACTATCGCGTTGCTTTTTCATTGTTTAGTATCAGTTTCAGTTGTATTAGTCATGTAATTTTGAATACACTCCAAATCGGGCGATGATCTTATACTATCATTTCATTTCATTCCTCTCTGTCTCTCTGTAATATACTCCTTCAGATCAGGCGAAGATCTTTTTGTATAAAAGATTTCATTTCATTCCTCTGTCTGTCTGTCTGTCTGTCTGTCTCTTTTTTTTTCTCATGTGCCAACAGCAAAGCTAAACAAAATCATGATTAGATACCATTGACAAGAATACAAA
>JADBJO010001547.1:402430-404930 GCA_016801955.1 Conus betulinus | reverse complement strand
ACAGACAGATGTGTACATGATAACACGTTGATTAACTTCTAATGAATTCAATATGATGATTATGGTCAATGAGTATGCTATAACCATGTTTTCACATATGTATACACAATAACAGTTATAAGTCCACGAAACATAGGAAAGAAATTTATAATGATTATGTGATAAATGATTACACTTAACTTGTCTTATATGTGCGAGCTAGCAAATTTATTACCTTCTAAAATGAACAGTATTTAATTTGCCATGATTACCATCAATGAATACACTAAACGTATGATTCAAAGTTAAACAGGATTGTAGATAATGCGTAGATAATAATTTTGTATAAAAGATTTCATTTCATTCCTCTCTCTGTTTCTCTGTTGCTATGTCTGTCTGTCTGTCTGTCTGTCTGTCTGTCTGTCTGTCTCTATCTCTATCTCTCTCTCCCTCTCTCTCCCTATTTCTCTCCTCTGTCCCTCTCTCTCTCTCTCTCTCTCTCTCTCTCTCTCTCTCTCATGTGCCAACAGCAAAGCTAAATAAAATCATAATCAGATATAATTGACAGGAATACAAATTCCGTTCTCCATACCAGGGGAGTCTATTTGTCCACAAATAAAGGATATGTGTTTCGTCTCACACGTTTAACTGACGTTTATTAAGGTATTTTGACGTGTACATAGTACCAAGGAATACTGTATTACAAAACCAGTACCACTTTGCATTTTGTCTCACAAATTGCTCAGCCACATTGGACATTTGATCATAAACAAACAAAATAATAACCGTTTTTAAATCTGCGAATCGTGCGGATAATTCGCCTCTTCACACACCAGTGAATTTCCACACCATCACCACAGTGAAATACAGACAGGTGCTGTGACAATCATCGTGATGACGTCTAGCGCCTGTGTTGAAGTGTGAACAGGATGTCTTCGTTTTCCGGAGACTGGTCAGTGCATCAGTGAATTGAATCTGGCACGGTCTAGTTCTCAGAATTTGAAGGTATCCACACTGTTCACATACATTTTTTGTCAAAGGGGAGTAAACCGGCCGGTTCCCCTTCAGAAACACCAGTAAACAATACGTCTGTTTCTTACTAGCTCGCTGTTCATCTTAAATAGATGTGCGAGTTTAAACTAAAGATAACTTGGAACAACCACAAAACATACCATTTGGCTCTTGTTTATGTGATAATTGATGATTTTTTTCATTAAAAAGAACAAGCTATGGATGCATGGACAGACCAGGAGAGCTGGGTAATAAGGGCAGGGTAAGCCATATGTGCGCACGCCCCTTGGAAGACAGACAGGGGTAGAAGATTGTGTGCAGTGACAGGAACTGCTGGTGGCAGAGACATTTATTCAGTTACAACAGAGATAACGAACGAACGAATTTTATTTTAAAAGGGTAGTGGACTAAGCATGAATGCTTTTTTTACTTCCAGCCCTCTGGGCAAGAAAAAAATCGATATATAGTAAAAAGCAAATCAAGCAAACACACATGAAAAAATGCATGAATTGCTTGCATGAGAACCTTTGACAAAAGAAGAAAGAAGAAAAAGAAACCAATAAACACCATCACCACCACTACCAACAAGAACAACAACAAAATGATCAGCGCAAGGGGGGGGGGGATGAAGAGAGAGAGAGAGGAGAGAGAGAGAGAGAGAGAGAGAGAGAGAGAGAGAGAGAGAGAGAGAGATGGACCGACCGACTGGCGACAGATAGGCAAAGATAAAGGAAGAGAAAGACAATGAAGCAGACATGGAGAAACACTCGCGAAAACCTTTGAAAAAAACACATTAATGGCATAGGATGATCAGTGCAATTTGCGTAGACTTGAGTCAGCTTCAAACATCACATATTTGTTAAATTAAATCTGAATTGAGAATTTTCAATACATTTTCGGGTATAGTGCAGTCAAATCTGAAACATTCATCAGATATTTTTGAAAATTAGACTGGATTTTTTTTTTTAAGTTTGATTTTGTTTTAGTTCTTGAGGAATATGGTTCCATAGCCAACCTCCAGAATACGCTAAACTAGACTTGTATAGATTAATCATTGCAAACAGGAGGTTTATTTTATGTGAATGTCGATGAGAGAGAGAGAGACGTGGGCACACAAAAACATCTGCCTGGTCACCCATCGACACACTTTCAACAATGACCCAGTCGCTTTCAAGGGCTGCAGCAACAGCAAAAACAGAACAAACAAGAGAAGGTCGGGGCAGAAGATGAAGACAGAACGCAAAAAGAAGCGGACGTTACGTTACGTCCCATTAGATACTGTGCATATCATGAGGTGTTAACATCCCCTGGTTATTTTTCAGAACAGGCGCGTTGCACACAATCATGATACAAATTCATGAATTGGCTTTTTGTGGACAACTACACTGTGCACATGGAAGATACATCCCCTAAGAAGCCTCACATTCATGACGAAGTCGCAAACAGCCAATCAGGTTCTAATACAGATAGGTGTTAGGGGTCGGTCTGGTGGAATTGGTTGTAGAATCTT
>JADBJO010001547.1:382430-387430 GCA_016801955.1 Conus betulinus | reverse complement strand
ACACACACACACACACACACACACACACATGGACGGACAGACAGACAGACAGTCACACAGACAAGGGGGGGGGGGGGGGCAGGAAAGAAGATAGAGAGACAGACAGTCAGACGAAACAAAACTTAGATTTAGCATACAGTTCAAGATGCAGAAGTAGCGAAGTAAACATAATTTGTTTCATAGAATTTTTGAAGAGAGGATGACTTGAACTCCTTTCGTTTTATGCTGCTATACCCCGTATGACCCGAGAGCTAAACTTATCCCACACAGTGACACTGGCAATCAGAGTATGCCTCGATTGTGTCGTTAGAAAATGAACAGATGTTTTGTAGTAAAAAAGAAAATGAAGAAAGAAAAACAAAATGAATGAAGGAGAATAGAAAAAGCGAAAGAAACAAACGCAGAGACAGGAGGGAAAGAGATAAACGAAAAGATATAAATCAAGAATGAACAGACAGATGAAAAAAGAAAAGAGAGGGGGGGGGAGAGGGGGGAGGAATCACAGGAGAGGAGATAAGGAAGGTAAAAACAAAAAAAAAAAAGGCAGGAAGAAAAGATGAATAAAGTCAAATTAATTACTGTTTACATTTTTGTCTTGTAGAATCAATCTACTTCTGCCACTCAAATGCTTTTCCTTTGAAATTTCGACTTGGTCGTCATTATCTTCGACGTCGTCATCATCAACGTCGTCATCGTCCCCATGATTGTCTTCTGCAAGTCACGAGCAGTCAGCTTTTTTTTTCTTTTTTTTTTCTGAAAGTGAATCACTTATGACAGCCAATTAAAACATTATCTATGATCGCCGTAATAACGTCGTCAACAATCAGCTATACAAACTTTTCGATCGCACAAAGAACCACAGTATCCTAACATTTCCCACTCCAAAGAACCCACAGTATCCTGTCGTTTCCCACTCCAAAGAACCCACAGTATCCTATCGTTTCCCACTCCAAAGAACCCACAGTATCCTATCGTTTCCCACTCCAAAGAACCCACAGTATCCTATCGTTTCCCACTCCAAAGAACCCACAGTATCCTATCGTTTCCCACTCCTAAGTACGCAGCAAAATGAGGTAGACAGGGGAGAGAGAGGAGAAAAGGATGGGGGGAAGAACAGAGAGAGAGAGAGAGAGAGGGAGGAAGAGAGACAGACAGACAGATACATAGAGGCAGAGAGACAGAGAGTGGCAGAGGGGGGGGTGAGAAGGATTCAGGCAGAGATGAATGAGAGAGAGAGAGAGAGAGGGTGGTGGTGTTCAGGGGGGTTCAGGGAGGTGGGTGATTGAGAACCTAGCGTCTCTCTCTCTCTCTCTCTCTCTCTCTCTCTCTCTCTCTCTCTCTCTCTCTCTCTCTCTCTCTCTCTCTCTCTCTCTTTCTGTTCTTCTTCTTCTTCTTCTTCTTCTTCTCTTTCTTCTTCTTCTTCTTCTTCTTCTTCTTCTTCTTCTTCTTCTTCTTCCTTTCCTTCGTGTTTGCATTGTTACATTCTTTTCTTTCATTCATTTTTCTTTCTTCTTTCTTTTTCTTTTTTTTTCTTTCTTCTCTTGCACCTCCTCCTCCTTCTCCTCCTCGTCCCTTTTTTTTACTTTCTCTCTTCTTCTTCTTCTCCTCTCTTTTTTCTCCTTCTTCTTTCATTTTTTTTTTTCTTTCTTTCTTACTTTTTTTTTTTCTTTCTTTCTTCTTTCCACCTCCTCCTCCTTCTCCTCCTCCTCCTTTTTTCTACTTTCTCTCCTTCTTCTTCTTCTTTTTCTCTTTCTTCTTCTTCTTCTTCTTCTTCTTCTTCTTCTTCTCATCATCATCATCATCATCATCATCATCATCATCTCATCATCATCATCATCATCTTCTTCTTCTTCTTCTTCTTCTTCTTCTTCTTCTTCTTCTCTCTTCTTCTCAGCCCCTTCCTTATCGCCTCTCCCTCTCCCTGTAATTGGATAACAACAAATATTCAGAGCTCACTATGTCCAAGAGCTTCCTATCGCACTGGCATTTATTTCATCAACCTCATATCCGGCCGATTCCATGTCGGTGCCAGAACTGGGCCGGTGTCAGAGCATGCAAAAGCCTCTCCCCTAAACATTGGTCCAACCGTATAATATTCCAAATCATGCCTCTCCCTTCACATTGGTCCAACAGTATGATATTCTAAATCAACCCCTCCCCCCTCACATTGGTCCAACTGTATGATATTCCAACATACAGATCAAATAATCAGAGAACCAAATGAATACGTCAGATGCTGTTATTCCAGACTTTATTTTTCCAGTTATGCTTTACTATTTCTTTTTTTCTGTCCAGAAAATGGTAACCGTACGCACACAGTGAGTAGCCTTCTTTTAACTGAGTGACTTGTTTAGTCTGGTAGCCACTATGGTATCCGTAGTGTTGTATGAGAAACTTTTTTTTTTAACAAAAACTAAGATAAACAGATAGCATATTTTTTATGTCTAAAGACAACAACTAGTCACAGAAAAAATCAGAGAATGAAATCGAATCAGCAAAAGAAAATAATGACAGAAAATCAACGAACTAAGCCAGCAAGAGAAAAAGTCCCAGAAAGAAACTAATCAGAGACAACCAGACAGAGAAATGATAGGAAACAGAGCAGAAACGAAACTTACTTACTGCCCATTATGCCCGGTGGCATGTAGGGCAGCAACAAAGGTCCTCCATTCTCGTCTGTTTCTGGGCCAACCACACATGGGATTGTGGTTCAGGGTCTTCAACTCTCCCTCTACAGTTCGCCGCCAGGTGTTTTTGGGTCTCCCCCTCTTCCTCCTTCCTTCAGGCGTCCAATGGAGGGCGACACGAGTGATGTTGTCTGGCTCTTTCCTGAGTATGTGCCCTATCCACCTCCATCGCTTTTTCCTGAGAATTGTTTTCATGCTTTCTTGATGGCATTGGGAGAGTAGTTCTTCATTTGAGATGGTGTTTGGCCAGAAAATTCTTAATATTCTTTTAAGGTTCTTTGTGTGGAAGACTGATAGCTTATTTAGGTCACTCTCTGTCATTCTCCAGCATTCTGAGCCATACAGAAGGGTAGAAATAATGCAGCTCTGATATAGTTTGAGCTTGGTTTTGATGCTGTATTGTTGGGACCTCCATACATTGCTTTGCATTCTGAAAGCATTTCTGGCTTTGTTTAGACGGTTCTTGATGTCATTGCCTGCTCCTCCGTCGTGTCTGACAATGCTGCCCAGGTAGGTGAATTTCTCAGTTGTAGGGAGGGTTTCTCCATTCACTTGAATTGATGAGGGGTTTGGGACATTCAAGGTCATTACCTCTGTTTTCCTTTGACTGATCTTTAGTCCAATCTGTTGTGCAAGGCTGCTGAAGAGATGGGGGATGTCTTTTCCTGCATGTGTTGGTGAGTGTGGGAGAGACCAATGCCAGATCATCAGCAAAGTCAAGGTCTTCTAAGGACTGAGAAGAGTGTCCATCGTATGCCTCTTGTCTGGTCTTCAGTTGTTCGACGCATCACCCAATCTATGGCAAGGTTAAAGAGCATTGCTGACATCACACAGCCTTGTCTCACTCCTGTTTTCACTTCAAAACTGTGGTCACTGTTTCCGACTCTGCATGTGAAGTTGTCATAGAAGCTTTTGATGAGAAGGGACTATCTGCTGCGGTATCCCATACATTCGTAGTATGCGTGCGCCATAAGCTGTCTCTGTGGATGCTATCAAAGGCTTTCTCAAAATCCACAAAGTTGATGTACAGTTGTCTCTGCCACTCTGTGCACTGCTCAATTATGTTACGCAGTACAAATATCTGGTCAGTGCATCCTCTTCCTTTTCGAAATCCTGCTTGTTCTTTCTCAGTTGTTTATCCACTGCATCTGATATTCGCTGAATGATGATCTTTGCAAGGATCTTGCTTGGAAGTGACAGGAGGGTGATTCCACGCCAGTTGTTGCAATCTTTAAGTGTTCCTTTCTTGGGGATCTTCACAATTATTCCCTCTGACCAATCATTTGGTATCTTCTTTTCTTCCCATATAGTTATAAAGAGTGGCAGAAGTATTTGGGCCGCAAGATCTGGATCTGCTTTGAACACTTCAGCACTGAGGTTGTCTTGTCCAGGGGCTTTTCCGTTTTTTAGAGCTTTAATGGCAGTCACGATTTCTTCTTTTGTTGGTGGTTCAGCATTGATGTCAAGGTCATCTTCCGCAGAAATGTTCTGCCCATAGAAACGAAACTTACTGACACACAAAAATGACAGGAATCTAATCATAATGTAAAAAAAAAAAACAGACAGAGAAAAGGTCAGGGACCGAAAGAAATATGAGAAAACTCAATAATAAGAAACGGAACGGAGAAAAAAAGTTTGAGAATGGAACTAATGACAGAAAAGTCAGAGAAAGAGACTGATCGGGGAGCAAGGAATAGAAATAGAGTAATCTGAAACAAAAGTAAGATGAAATGGAACAAAGAAATAGGTAGGAAAAGATTCATCAGACAAGCCAACAGAATTAGGTCAGAAAAGGAACTGCTAACAGAATAATCAGAGAAAGAAATTAATCAGGGAACTAATAAGAAAAAAAGGAATCTGTAAAAGGTCAGTAATAAGAATTTGAACAAAGACATGGAGAAAAAAATCTAACCAGAGAAAGCAACAGAGGGAGAACTTTTCAAAGATCATCAGAAAAAAAAAAAGTAGAAAGTATTCAGAGCAGAAAACCAATGGAAAGAAATTAGTCCGAAACAATCAGCGAAAATAAAATCAATTAGAAAAAAATAAAAATTTAAGAATGAAACTTATCAGGGAAAAACTCAGAGAAATAAAATGATTACAGGAAAATCAATAGAACTTTAAAAAGAATGAGAATCACCAGAGGAAAAAAACTGGTCAGATAAAAAAAACTGTATGAGAATCACCCAGAGGACGAAATTGGTCAGATAAAAAACCAGTATGAGAATCACCTAGAGGACGAAACTGGTCAGATAAAAACCAGTATGAGAATCACCCAGAAAGAAAACTGGTCAGATAAAAAACCAGTATGAG
>JADBJO010001547.1:367430-374930 GCA_016801955.1 Conus betulinus | reverse complement strand
AATTCACAAAGTTCATTGCTAAAGGTAGGGTGGGGTTGTTAGGAAAAATCTACCGCTAATATCCAGTTTCAATGGGTTATAACTCGAAAACGAGTTTATTGTTAATTGTCTATGGTCTATGGATCTCTCTCTCTCTCTCTCTCTCTCTCTCTCTCTCTCTCTCTCTCTCTCTCTCTCTCTCTCTCTCTCTCTCTCTCTCTCTCTCTCTCTCTCTCTCTCTCTCTCTCTCTCTCTCTCTCTCTCTCTCTGACTATTTTTTTCTTCTTTTTTTTTTTCTGTCCCAACCCCTGCGCCACCTCAGAGGCAGTGCACCCACGCCTCTCATTCCGACACCCAGTCCACAGCCACAGCCCGGTCGGCCCCGCTGCAGCCCCAGCACCGGCAATCCACAGGGAGCAGTCAATGTCAAGTCGTCAAAAGGCAACCCACCGGAGGAGACACTGCACTGCTGCCGAGTCACTTCGGTGGTGTTCAGTGGCGCCTGTTCTGATCTAACATACGCAGGACACCACCTACTAAGCCCCCTACTGACGACAATAATTGCTTAGTCGCGGAGCCGGCGTGAGTGAGCTCTCCCTCCGGAGGGCGCCACCACGTCCGTCCAACGACAGCCCCATGGACTCGCCGATACCGGTGACCCCGACGGAACCAATCCAAGGCCACAGACGTGGAGAGGACATCGAAATTGAGGTAACCATGAGAGCAGGGCATGAAGGGCCACAGAATTTGAGACTTTTTTTTTTTATACTGATCGATGAGAATGAGGATGATTAAGATGATGCTACGGATTTCCATTCGGTCTGAGACTACATGACAGGGCTGTACTCTACGCTTCCTTTCATAATATATCCTGGCGTCAACCAGGCCCGAGAGATACAGACACCTGCTGTGTTGGTCATGAAATTTGAGCAACACTCTCAGAAATGCATCCATTAAGTAGATGAAACTCGACTGTGTGGTCCCAGTCTTCCCAACTGAGTCCGCAGCAAACTCTACTCCGGGTAGGAGCCGGTCAGTGGGATTCGAACCCACGACCTCCCCAGCCAGGAGTCCGCGACGCTAACCACTTCGCCACGGCGGCTGGTCTCTCTGACTACTTTTGCTTGTTTTGCCTTTTCTGTCATGAGTCTGTTCCTGACGTAGTGTTCTCATTTGAATTTATCAAGCGGAAGCCCAGTGATTCTGTTTGAGTCCACTTTTTTTTCGAGAGAGACTCTTACACTACCGTCGCGTTTCCTTTTTTTTCAGTGATAATCCCCTGTTAACCTCCCTTGACAGGAGGGTAATTGGCCATTGTCAACAAGCGTCAATGTCAGTGTCAATGTCAGTGTCAGTGTCACTCTCTCTCTCTCTCTCTCTCTCTCTCTCTGTCTGTCTCTCTCTCTCTCTCTCTCTCTCTCTCTCTCTCTCTATCTATCTATCTATCTATCGCTCTCCTCTCCTTCTTCTTCTTCTTCTTCTTTCTTCTTCTTCTTCTCTTCTTCTTTCTTCTTCTTCTTCTTCTTCTTCTTCTTCCCTGCTCTGTCTGTGTCTCTGTCAATTATCGCTTGAAAATCGGACGACCAGTCTTCTCACAATGCTTCGTTCTGTTGAATATCAATCTTCATCCTAACCTCATGCTGTGTAGGTTTATATCGCGGCACACCTTGCATGGGAAGACTCATGTTATATGTCTCCTGCACGCAGACAAATTGCTGTCAAGCAGGATAATGTTTTCCGTCCTGTGTAATAATAATAATAAAATTGTTAATTTTTATAGCGCCTATTTCCTATAGATTAGGGCTCTAAGCGTTTTGCATACAATATAATAAACTCTCGTTTACACAACGGGCTGCCTACCTGGGTAGTGCCGACTGAAGAGCTGCCTGCCGGCGCATCATTTAGTTGTTTCCCGTGTCATCAGGTCAATATCATGCATTCAATTTTCTTATTTCCTTCATTCTTTCCATTTCTCACGCAGGGTGCATGCTATGTGTAACGTGTCATCCATACCAACGGCCAAACTGGCTTCTCTTCCGAAAGTTGGTGATGGGATTTTACGTGGGTGCAAGATGTTATGCGTGCGTTCACACACGGAACCTCGGTTTATAGTCTCATTCGAACGACTGTATGGAAAATGGAGTCAGAACCAATGTTAACTCCGAGGGAAAAGTCCCCCTGCACCGAAACGGCCCAGCGGAGATTCGAATCCGCAACCCCAGGATCACCGAGATTACGAGTCCTGCGCTCTACCAACTGAGCTATTCCGGCTGTGTGTCTCTCCGCAATGCAGCTTGGATAATTCATGGAGCGTAACGTCATCAGTTTTTCACAGGGTAGATCACAGATTTGTGTGTGTGCACAAGTACAAACTCAATTTATGTTTTGTTTCTTTTTTATCTCTGGGTGTCAGTACTGATGAATTGTTTGTCTGTTTCTTACTTGTGTCTGACTGCTTCTTTTCTCCGAAAATATACCTCTGTAACTATCACCAGATCTCCATGAAAATTCATATGGTTGTTTGTAAATCAGTATCTAGCTGAACATTTAGAGGTCCAGATATTCAAAATGTACGACATGTCGTAGTGAAAACCGTGAACGGATATAATTCATTAATATAAATACAGTAGCAGGATATGAGTCCGAAACATCCTTCACCGGTTCAAGAACAAGGTAGGTCAGCGCGCAGGATTCGCGTCCCACTCTTTAATTTGTTGCTATAGTCTCACCTTCCCTTTTTTCCACTTCAAAACGTTTCACCTCTATCAGGGCCTCTTGAGTTTTTATAGGGTGCTGTGCAAGCAAGCAGAAGAACACGGGTATCATTCTCTGCCTCAGCCAGCTCCTTGATTCTGTGTGGCCTCCTGCTGTTGCTGCTGTTGCTGCTGCTGCTGATAAGTTCAGTGTGAGACAGGCTGTTACTGGCAGTAGACTTAGTCAGTGTCTGCAGAACTCAGGCTGACAGAAATCGAGGGAGGAGAGGTCGAACGGAAGAGAAAGAAGGAAAGAAAGAAAAGAATACTGATAGACGTGGATAAATAAATCAAGTAAGATTTATCTGAATGAATGAATGCGTAGATGGATGAAAGGATGAACGGATCCATGAACCAGTGAATCGGGTTGGTGAACGTTAAGAGAGGGAAGAATGGAAGAAACTGACACAGAGAGAAAAAAAAAAGGGGGGGGCGGGGGTAGGGGGGGGAGAAATGAAGAAATGAAGCAGAACAAGACACGAAGCTGCTGTTGTTGCTGTTGTTCTTGCTGCTGATACTCCTGCTGCTGCTGCTGCCACCGCTGTTCCTGCTGCGCTGCTGCTGCTGTTGCCTGCTGGCTGCTGCTGTTGGTGGTGGTGGTGGTGCTGTTGCTGCTGCCACTGCTGTTCCTGCTGCTACTGCTGCTCCTGCTGCTGCTGCTCCTGCTGCTACTGCTGCTTTTGCAGCTGCTGCTGCTGCTGCTGCTGCTGCTGCTTTGATCAAGGTGATTTTGATGATGATGATGATGATGATGATGATGATGATGATGATGATGATGATGATGATGATTTGATAATGACGAAACCAATTAGAGGGGGTAGGTAGGCATCTTCTGTACTGGAACCATATGGAAAAATGATGATTAGGAAAAACAAAGATAGAGAGAGAGAGAGAGAGAGAGAGAGAGAGAGAGAGAGAGAGACAGACAGACAGACAGACAGACAGACAGACAGACACACACACAGACAGACACGTGGACGGACAGGCAGATGGAAGGGACAGATGGAAGGACAGACAGAGACAGACAGAAGGAGAGACAGCTAGACAGCCAGGCAAACGGACAGACAGAAAGACGGACAGACAGGGAAAGACAGAAAGAGAGACAGACAGACAGAAGGACAGAAAACAGACACACAGAGACAGACACACAGACAGATAGACGGACGGACGGACGGACGGAAAGAGACAGACAGAAAAAGAGAGAGACAGAGACAGAGAGAGAGAAATACAGAGAGAGAAAGAGAGAGAGGGGGAAGAGACAGAAAGAGACAGACAGACAGACAGACAGACAGACAGACAGACAGATAGTCAGAAACAGACAGAGGGGGAGACAGAGAAAAACAGACAGATATAAGCAGACGAACAGACGGAGAGAAAGGGGGAGAAGAATGACAAAAGGAAGAACAAGAAAAACTCAAAACACCTACACCTAAAATACACACATGGTTTTTAACATGTTACTCTCGGCTCTAGTCTGGTGGAAGTCTTCGGGGAAGCCAAATATTGCCAAGACTGGGTCCTTCCGCTTCGATGCCCAATCCCTTGAAGCAGACGATACGCAACAAATAACTTTCTGAAAAGCATGACAGCCACAATAGACAGTTATTCTCGTCTTTCTCAACTCTGGCATTTTGGCACGGGCAAATCGCCTACAGGGATTCTGTTTTGTTTATTGTTGTTATCGCTGTTGTTTAAGGCATACTTTTAAAAAAAATCTAAACGGTATAATGATATACGTGTATATGTATATATGAAATTCTGTGTTAGGAAATACGTGGGGGTGTATGTGTGAGGGTGTGTGTGCGGGTGTGTGAGATAGAGAGAGAGAGAGAGAGAGAGTGTGTGTGTGTGTGTGTGTGTGTGTGTGTGTGTGTGTGTGTGTGTGTGTGTGTGTGTGTGTGAGAGAGAGAGAGAGAGAGAGAGAGAGGGGGGGGAGAGAGAGAGAGTGCGTATGTGTGTGTTTGTGCGCGCGCATATGCGCGCGCGCATATGTGTGTGTGTGTGTGTGTGTGTGTGTGTCTGTGAGTATGAGTGTGTGTGTGTGTGTGTGTGTATGAATGTGTATGCATATGTGCGTGTGTGTGTGTGTGCGCGCGCGCGCGCGCGCGCGCGCGTGTGTGTGTGTGTGTGTGTGTGTGTGTGTGTGTGTGTGTGTGTGTGTGTGTGTGTGTGTGTGTGTGTGTGTGTGTGTGTGTGTGTGTGTGTGTGTGTGTGTGTGTGTAAGGATGCCCAGTGAGTAGGGAAAAGGCGCTGGATCTTTTCTGATCTCTACGGTCATCATAAAATGGTCGTCATCGTCATCATCATCATCATCTTCATCATCATCATCATATTCATCTTCATCTCTTTCATACACCGCAATAGCCCATAACACCTGCTCAAAGCGCACCGAGCATGCATGGCCACAGATTAAAGTGCACACAAGACACAGCCCAGCCCATCCTGAGGCAGGTTTGATCAGTTCAATCACAAGTTTCACGAAACAGGCAAGTCTGAAGTTCAGTTTTCAAGGTGCTCAAGCTTTGAACTGCTTCTCAAAAGAGCATGGCAGCGAATTCCAGACAACAGGAGTCTGGTAATGAAATGATCTTTGGCCAAAAGGTTGAAGATTAGTTGGTTACGTGCAAATCCCTAAAATTGACTGAACCTCCTTCGTCTGTGTTATTTGTCCTTCACAGGCGAAGATGACCACGACCTCTGCTATCACTGGGTGGTGGTGTGTGTACGAAGATGGTTGATCAGGCCGATCCTGCCAATGAACAGTCTGTCGCAGTTTGGACAGGGCAGACTTGGGGGTGAGCTAGGCTGAAAGGTGGTGCTTGCTCTGTTGTTCTGTTTTCTTTTCGAAACTGACGTGTTTGCTCCTGTGCCCCCACTCGCCTCGTTTCAAAGTCTTTGATTCCGGATTTGATCAAGGTGCGCCAGGTTGAGCGATTTTACCTTGCGCAGCTTCTTCCCAGAAGGCAGGAGCGATGCTACAACACTTCAGTGAGGCCGTCAGTGTGTCTTTGTGGCGCTTCTTTTGTCCTCTATGGGATCGCTTGCCTTACAGCAGTTCACCATAGAAGAGTCTCTTTGAGAGACGATTTTCAACCATACTGTGTACTTGTCCTCCTGCCCACCTTCGTCTGTACACATACACACTACATAAGATCCACTCGCTACAGGACCTATTACTGGTCTCAGCCATACGTGAATTATAAAGAAACACCCACACACACAAAAAAAAGTGAATGCACCAAGAGATAGAAGAAACAATCCGGGAAAAAAGCAAGGGGGAGATAACATATGTCTTTCGGTTGCAAACGGAGTTAACTCTTCAGTTTATGAGTCAAGCAAATAGATTGATACACAGAGTCAAATACTTGATCTGAAGCGCACGCCAGGTAAACAAGCGGAATGTGGACTCTGTGTATTACAGACGCATTATTTCACATCCTTATTTTGGCATTTTCTCTCTCTCTCTCTCTCTCTCTCTCTCTCTCTCTCTCTCTCTCTCTCTCTCTCTCTCTCTCTCTCTCTCTCTGATTGAAGTGTTCGTAAATTGCTTTGGGCGTGCCCACCGACGAGATCTGTCCCATGGAAACGTCGGGATCACTCTAGCTGAATGCGAGCGCTAACACAGATTACTTCCCTTGCAGATTTCTGAACATCGTGTATTGGGGAGAGAGTGGGCGCAACCCAAAATTCCCTTACAGCTCGGCGAAATGCCGTGATGAATACAAGAGAAAAAAGGTGCAAGCTCATTCTTCATAAGTCTGTTGTCACAGTCTATGTGAGATCTGTTCGTCTGGTAATGCTTTGATTGCGACGGCTTTTTTTTTGTTTGTTTTGTTTTGTTTTTTTTTTGTTTTTTTCTTTTACTTTTTTTTTTTAAACACAAACTGGTACACTCACACAGAACTTATAGAGACCATGAAAACTGTAACGGTAAGAAAATAGAAAAGGAGAAGAAATATGAGATGATGAAGAGGTGACAATAAGAAGACAGAAAGACAAACAGAAAGAAGAATATAAAGAGACTATCAAAGGAAGACATGAGCAAAGTAACAACAAAAAGGAGAAAAGGAAACACAAAATGAAGAAGAAGAAGAAGAAAGAAGAAGAAGAAGAAGAAGAAGAATGATGATGATGATGATGATGATGATGATGATGATGGTGGTGGTGGTGGTGTGG
Organism: Conus betulinus; assembly: GCA_016801955.1. NCBI lineage: Eukaryota > Metazoa > Mollusca > Gastropoda > Neogastropoda > Conidae > Conus > Conus betulinus. The sequence continues at coordinate 368,022 of JADBJO010001547.1, read as the reverse complement.
TGGTGGTGGTGGTGGTGGTGGTGGTGGAGGTGATGGCGGCGGTGGTGGTGGTACTGACAACGACGACAACGACGACGACTATGATGATGACAATGAAGAAGAAAGAAGAAGAAGAAGAAGAGAAGAAGAAAGAAGAAGAAGAAAGAAGAAGGAAAGGCACAACAAAAGAAAGCCAGGAAGGCGAGGCAAAGCAAAAAGTCAAACAAAAACAAAATGGGAGGGGGAGGGGGGGGGGGGGGGGAGGGGGGGGAGCCGTTGAGAAAACAAAACGGTGTTTTCCTGTAATCTCTTCCAATTCACGTCTGTCGTCTCACATTCCTTTTCTGACTTATCTTCTTCTGATGCTTTGTGTGCGCAAGTGAACTGAGACACAGAGCGATTGAGAGAGACAGAGATGGAGACAGAGAGAGAGACAGAGACAGACAGAGACAGACAGACTGACAGACAGACAGGAAAGAGACAGACAGACAGACACAGACAGACAGACACAGACACAGACAAACAAACAAAAACAGCTACGAAGGAGAGACAGACAGACAGACAGACAGGCAGACAGACAGACAGACAGAGGGTACTATTGTTAGTTCATGGG
>JADBJO010001547.1:362430-364930 GCA_016801955.1 Conus betulinus | reverse complement strand
AAAGGGGAGGAGGAAGAAAGAACGAAAGTAAGAAAGAAGAAAGGAAGGAAGGAAGGAAGGAAGGAAGGAAGGAAGGGAGAAGAAGGAAGGAAAGCAAAAAGCAATGATCTTAAGACAAAGGAGGGGGGGGGGGGGTAAGACAGAAAGAAAGAAAGAAAGAAAGAAAGAAAGAAAGAGAGAGAAAAAAAAATAAAAATAAATGAAGGGAGAAAGAAAAAAAAAAAGAAGAAAAAGAAAGAACAGAATGTTCGTAGTGGGTCAGATGGATGGTCACTGGAAGACAGAACGGCAGAGAAACCATTTATATGCGATTGTGATACATCTATCAACAGGTGAAAAGAAATTAGAAATGAAATGAGGCAGGGAACAGCAAACAATAAACAGTAAACAAGTGGGTAGTTTTTTGCTCCCATAAGGAAACCTAACACAGAGTAACTTTTTATTCAAGACTGGCACACAGCCTTTTAAACTTGAATAAAGTCAGACAAATACAAAGACGAACAATCTAATAGTGTGGGAAAAAAACAAGCGCAGGCCAACAACTAAATTGTCTTCATAGTAATGACTTGGCAGAACTTTGAACTTAAGGAGGGTGGAGGGGGGGGGGGGGGGGCGGCAGGAGGTTGAAGATGTAAAAACTGGGAACATGAAATAAGAAAATATGAAAACTCTTCACTGGCCGCATAAGGGAACCATCGCAGGTGAAAAGAAATCAACATAGAAAGAAATGGAATAGACACAGGAAAAAACACACACACACACACACACACACACACGTAGAATGAAAGACAAAAAGAAGAAAGAATATCAGATAGGAAAAAAGGAATGAATTTAAAAGAAAAGAAAAAGAAAGAGAGAGAGAGAGAGAGAGAGAGAGAGAGAGAGAGAGAGAGAGAGAGAGAGAGAGAGAGAGAGAGAGAGAATGCTTGCAGTGCGGTAAACTGCAGGTAATTGGTGGCGGAAGAGAAACAGACAAGGTGCGGCTGTGATGGTGGTCCTGCTGCTGCTGCAGCTGCTGCTGCTGCTGCTGCTGCTGCTGCTGCTGCTGCTGAGAGATTGAGCACGACAAGAAAGACAGAAAGAAAGAGCAACAGAAAGAAAGAACGAACAGAAGATAAAGAACACAGAGTTTGTTGTGAAGTACGTCGAAATTCAATGTGTTGAAGAAAGACAAGAAAAATGTGGTTTAAGCTACAAGCTGTTGTTGTTGCTGTTTTCTGCTGCTGCTGCTGCTGCTGCTACTGCTGCTGCTGCTACTGCTGTATCCGTTCTACTACACAAAGTGGCGAGGTAAACAAAGAAAGACAAAAAGAAGTAATAAAACCTTGAAAAAAAATCAGCACAGGGAACGACAGAAAGACAGAAAACACAAAATAAGACAGAAAAAATCAGAGGCAGAAAGAAGGAAAAGATTAAGAAAAAAAGACGAAGGACGTAATATTGACTGTGCAGCAGACAGGAGATAATCAGAGCATGACAAACACGTACAAGATGCAGTTGTGAAGGTTGGATACGGCTGCTAATACAGTCTGTGAGTAGAACTCTGGAATAAGATCACAGAGGAAGATGTAACCATTGGAGTATTGACAGAAAGAAATTGATGTAAGGAGATATAAGAAATGTGTGACGTAATAGAAGAAAGAAAGAAAAGAAAGAAGGAAAAGAAAGATAGATAGAAAAGATGAAAGTACACAGAAGGAAAGAAAGGAAGAAAGACAGATAGATACAAAGGAAAGAATGAAAAAAAGAAGAAGAGAACAAAGAAGAAAGAAAGAAAGAAAAGGAGGGAAGAAAGAAACAAAGAGAAAGTAAGAAAGAAAAACAAGGAAAACGAGAGAGAGAGAGAGAGAGAGAGAGAGAGAGAAAGAAAGAAGAAAAAGAAAAAAAAAAAAAACAAAAAACGAAAGACTAAGAAAGAACAAACAAACGAAAGGATAGAAAGAAAGAAAAGAAAAGAAAAAAGGAAGAAAGAGCGAACGGAAGAACGACAGAAAGAATGAATGAAATTAGAGAAGGTGAAAACAAAATCTAAGAAACAAACTACAAAAAAAAAAAGAAAAATATAAACACACTAAGAAAGAAGACAAGATAGTAATAAAGAAAGAAAAGAACCAAGACTAAAAGACAGAAAGAACGCAATAGACCAGAGAAACAGCATCAAGGTCGTGGTGCCGCAGACAACAGGTAGCCAGGAGAGGAAAGATGACAGACAAGGTGAGCATGCGGCTGCTGGTGCCAGCTGTTGTTGCTGATATCTCTCCACAGACTGTAAGGATGGGGAGGGGATGGACTACATATCTGAAACTTAAAAGGCGTTCAGGAAAGGGACGCAACCGCTCCATGCTTAAGCCATTCCCTGCACAATGCACAAATTGCGTGCCCCTTTCATGGATGATGCGAACTTTGTTTCTGTTGTTTTCCCTGTTTGTCAGCGTTGCCTGCAGAGACGTCAAAATGTTAGTGTGTGTAAATACTGCCACCCCCTGCCAAAAGGCAAAAA
>JADBJO010001547.1:354930-357430 GCA_016801955.1 Conus betulinus | reverse complement strand
TCTCTTCAATGGCACTGTAGAGGTTTTCGTTCTCCCCTTCCCCCATACAGAAAAGCCTTACAAAGAACACTTAGCAGACAGCGGGGAGGGAGGGAGAGGGGGGTTGAGGAAAGTGGTGGTGGGTAGAGGGGGAGGGAGGGGGAGGAATAATCTCTTTCACACCGCCATTCTTTAATAGTGTGATTATTTCAAGACAATGAGGGATCTGTTTTGAAACGATTCGTTTTCACGTGGACGTGGTAACGGGTGTTTGAGAGCTTTCTATAGTCTGGTGCGTTTGTGGAGATACAGGAGGTGAAAGAGTACTTGCGAGAATGGGGGCGTGAGAAGTCATACAGTCAGACGATCAGAGAGAGAAGGAAAGAGGAGGGGGAGATAGGGCACAGAGAGAGACAGAGACAGAGACAGACAGACAGACAGACAGACAGACGACAGACAGACAGAGGCAGACACAAACGGAGAGACAGACAGACAGACAGACAGACAGACAGACAGACAGAGACTGAGATAAACATACAGGCAGACATAGACAGACTGAGAACCAGAGAGAGACAAAGACAGAGAGACAGACAGGCGGACAGACAGACACAGACAGACGGACACACAGGCAGACAGACAGACAGACAGACAGACCAGACAGACAGACCGACAGACCGACAGACAGACGGCAGAAAACCTTTCATCAAAGATGTACGACTTGCACCATTCGATGACATCTTCGCGAGTTGGACGGCTGGAAAGATCTTGTCAATACTTACATTCTGTCCTTGGATTGGGTTTGAACTTCGTTCGTACTTGCCAAGGAAATCTCTCTCTCTCTCTCTCTCCTCTCTCGTCTCTCTCTCTCTCTCTCCTCCTCTCTCTCTCTTCTCTCTGTCTGTCTGTCTGTCTGTCTGTCTCTCTCTCTCTCTCTCCTCTCTCTCTCTCTCTCTCTCTCTCTCTCTCTCCACTGAATCTGTGGCCTATGTTTCTTCTTTCTTTGAGTGGTCCACATTCATCGAGTTGAAGATTCTGATACCTTTCTGTGTGTAGGGCCGTTTTTTTTTTTTTATCCCGCCATTAAGGCAGCCATACTCCACCTTCGGGTACGTGCATCTTATGTGTAACGTGTCATCCATACCAACGGCCAAATTGGCCTTCTCTTCCGAAAGTTGGTGATGGGATTTTTACCGGCCCCAGCATTTGTTTCTAGCTTTATGAGGATTCGATCCAGACCAGAAATCTGTGATTTTTTTTCTGTCTCATCGTCTTTGCCACTTCACTGCCATGACCTCCAGCTTAAAATACACCGGTGTCAACCAGGCCTGAGAGATACAGTCACCTGAAGTGTTGGTCAGTCTGAGAGACACACTCATGACATGAATGAACCCGACTGAGTGATTGGTCTTCCCAACTGAGCCCATGATAAACCTAGCTATGGACAGGAGCCGATTAGGGGCGAAGCCCATGATAAAACCTGGCTATGGACAGGAGCCGATTAGGGGCGAAGCCCATGATAAACCTGGCTATGGACAGGAGCCGATTAGGGGCGAAGCCCATGATAAACCTGACTATGGACAGGAGCCGATTAGGGCGAAGCCCATGATAAACCTAGCAATGGACAGGAGCCGATTAGGGGCGAAACCCATGATAAACCTAGGTATGGACAGGAGCCGATTAGGGACGAAGCCCATGATAAACCTAGCTATGGAACAGGAGCCGATTAGGGGCGAAACCCATGATCAAACCTAGCTATGGACAGGAGCCGATTAGGGCGAAACTCATGATAAACCTAGCTATGGACAGGAGCCGATTAGGGGACGAAACTCATGATAAACCTAGCAATGGACAGGAGCGAAAAGGGGCGAAAAACCCATGATAAACCTAGCTATGGACAGGAGCCGATTAGGGAAGAAAAAATTCCTCAATTGAAATGGGCTCTGATGGAAATTCAATCCACGACCTCCCAATATTATCTTCATAATCCTCACCTTCATTGACCATCATTCAAAAGTCTCAATTCTGTGGTTCTTAGTGCCTTGTGTCCTTGTGTAAATACACTAGATCAGAATAGGAACCCACCAGACAGCATCCAAGAGACGCAGTAGTAGCACGGTGTCTCATCTTGTGAGTGGCCTCGGACAACTTTTAGCTCCCTGTGGACTGCCCGCGCTGAGAGTCCCACTAAACGGCGCCCTGAGTGTAGCTGTGCACGTGAGAATGGAGGATGTGAGGGTAATGTGGCGCGGAGAGAGAGAAAGAGAGAGAGAGAGAGAGAGAGAGAGAGAGAGAGAGATAGAGAGAGAGAGAGAGAGAATGAATGACTGAATGAATGAATGAATGATAATTTATTCAAAAAAGGCCATGGCCCCATCTGAAGGGGTCAAATTATGAAGTGTGGATAACATAATAAATCAAAATCAAATCATCATTTTAACACACGCTATGTCTCTGTAAAACGTACAAACATATTTGCTCGTACTTTGCTCTAGTGCGTTTAATAATTTGTACAGGTATATTG
>JADBJO010001547.1:332430-342430 GCA_016801955.1 Conus betulinus | reverse complement strand
AAGATCTGTAAGGCAACAAATATCACTGTTGAAAAAAAAAATCAAACATGTATTTCTCTATGGCTTTTATGTCCATTCCGACTCGCTCTTTTTACCGCCATCGACATGAGCTTGCAAGGTTGCTGTTTCGCCTCTCAGCACACTCAAAGAACACTCCACTTTTCATGATCTGTTTCAATAAAGATACTCAAAAACCAACTCTTCATTTGAACGTTTTCAAAACAAATGCATCCTGGATGCACACAACACACATGAAATCAGGGGCAATTATGGTATGATGAAGCAGTCTGGCTTAAGTCCTGCTTGTTTGCTTGCAGCTGAATTTTATGACAGTGTGCGCTGCATCCATCTGGAATGATAAAGACACATCTTTAATAAGGCTGACACAGTACAGAGACACATGTACACACGCACGCACGGGATTTCAAATGCGCGCGCGCGCGCATACACACACACACACATACACACACACATGCACGCATGCGCGCGCACACACACACATGCATATGCGCACACACACACGCACACACACACACACACACAACACACACACACACACACACACACACACACACACACACAAACAGACAATCAGACTGCCTGAGAGAGAGAAAACAAGGACAAATAGAGCGTATTGCATAAGCAAAGCGACGGAAGGAAGGAAGGAAGGAAGGAAGGAAGGGAGGAAGAATGGATGGGGGAAAAGGAAGAAAAACGATTTGTTTTCAAAGCAGTCGGCTTGGCAGCCACAAAGCCCACACCCAAGGAAAAGCCCTGTTGCGTCAGTGGGAGGAGAGATGAAAGAAGGCAGAGGAGAGATAGCGATGACAGAGAGAAAACTCACAGTTCTCTTCAACACCGTCATTTTCCTCCGCCAAACTGTCACACCGCTAACAGACAAAGGAGAGAGCTGAAATAGAGTAGGATAGGGAGGGAGGGAGGGAGGGAGGGAGGGAGGGAGAGAGAGAGAGAGAGAGAGAAGATGAGAGAGAGGGAGAGATAGAGAGACAGAGAGAGACAGAGGAAGGGTGAGAGACAGACAGTGAGAAAGAGAGAGAGTGAAAGAGAGAGAGAAAGGGGGGGAAAGAGAGATAGAAGAATTGGGAAACAGCGAGAAAGAGAGAGAGAGAGAGTGAAAGAGAAGAGAGAGAGAGAGAGAGAGAAGGGGGGTGAAAGAGTAAGATAGATGAATTCGGAAAGACAGAGTAGAGAGAGAAAAACAGACGTGTAAAAAAATGAAAGGAGGAAGAAGAAGAAGAAGAAAGGGGTAGGGAGGAGGAGGAGGAGGAGGAGGAGGAGGAGGGGGGGGGGGGGGCAGATAGAGAATTTGTAGAAGCAGAGAGAGAGAAAAAAATAGGACAAGAGGAGAAAAAATAGGAGGGGGCAGACGGAAAATCTGAGAGAAGAAGAAGATGCAGAGGAGGAGGAGGAGGAGGAGGAGGAGGAGGAGGAGGAGCAGGAGCAGGAGCAGGAGAAGGAGAGAGGAGGAGAGGAGGAGTGGAGGAGGAGGAGGAGGAGGTGGTGGTGTGGTGGTGGTGGTGGTGGTGGTGGTGGTGGTGTGGTGGTGGTGGTGGTGGACGAGGAGGAGGTGGAGACAGACTGACACAGACAGACAGAAAGAAAGAAAGAAACTGAGAAACAGACAGAAGGAGACCGACAGGTAGACAGACAGACATAGATAGACAGACAGGCAGACAGAGAGAAATAATCAAATTGACAAGACAGACAGTGACGCAGAGTGACGAGAGACAGACTAAAAGACAGAAAGGCAGAGAGATGAAAAAAAAGGGGGGGACAGACAGAGGGGGGAGTGTGATGAAGGTGTGGCACAGCCTAGAGCACAGAATAGACAGACAGAAATGAACACACATGAAAAGATAAAGAAAAGTGGACAGAGAGAAGCACTGAAAGACAGATAAAGAAAAGGAGAGAGAAAAGAAAAAAGAAGGGGGGGTTTGAAAAGAGGGTGGGGAGGGGTGAACAAAACAAACCACACATAAAGAGAAAAGAGACAGTGAAATAAGCAAATAGTCGTGGCAAAGAGCTATTTGAAAAGTTAGAGAGAGGGGCTGGGAGACAGGGAAGAAGAGAAAGAGAAAACTGAACAATGAAAAAGAAAGAAAAGAAGAGAAGAAACTACAGCGAGAAAAATACAGAAAGAGAGGCATGTCGAAGGCGGTCGAAAAACTAAAGAGACAGAAAAAAGCAAAGAGACAGAAAAAAGCAAGAGATGAGAGAGAGAGAGAGAGAGAGAGAGAGAGAGAGAGAGAGAGAGGAGAGAGAGAGAGAGAGTTTCATCAAGGAGGTATCAATGCGTGCAAAATAGTCCATACGCTACACCACATCCGTTAAGTTTCGAGACCATACTGCACATGATTGAAAAACTGATGGATAGATGAATTAATAACTAAGATGAGAGAATTCAAGAAGAGGGCCTCATGACTACAACTTGGCAGATGTCTGACCACGCATTAGCCCAATGCGCTGGTCAGACCTTGGGTGAAGTAGAGAGAGAGAGAGAAAGAGGGGGGGGGGGACATACAGACAGGCAGACAGACAGACAGACAGAGCGGAGAAACGAAGAAACAGAAGGGAACGGTATGGGAAGAAAGAAAAGGCTAGAAAAACAAAAACGCGAAAGGAAAAAGACAAAAACGTTCTACAGACACGCTTTAAAAGGCAAAGGCAAGTTGTACTGCTCTTCTTTCTCAGTCACATATCACTGGCTGTGAGGATGGCGAGAAGACGTTTTCACCTAAAACGTGCGCTACGCTCTCTCCTTCTTCCCAATGACAGCGCAGTCTCACGTGGAGCAGAACATGTACATTTTGTTCTAGCAAGCCACTGTCGGAGTCCATTGCTTAGACGTCATGGGAGTGGGGCAAGCAATAAAGCTGAAAGAGAGACATTGGGGGGGGGGGGGGGGGGGGGGGGGGGGGGGGGGTTTGAGAGAGAGAGAGAGAAAAAAAAAAAAAGAGAGAGAGAGAGAGGATATGTATCCATATGAGTGTGTTTCTATGTGTTTGTGCGTACGTGTGTGTGTGTGTGTGTGTGTGTGTGTGTGTGTGTGTGTGTGTGTGTGTGTGTGTGTGTGTGTGTGTGTGTGTGTGTGTGTTTGTGTGTGTGCATGCTTGCGTGCGAGCTAAAAATGCTGGGATTCCATAATTAAAAAGCAATACATACAGAATGTAACAGGGCTTCGTGCCAAAATCTTGTGATCCAATCAAATCAAAAGTGACCCGTAGCGAATAATGAGACATGGCATCATACTAGAGAGACTACAATTGAAAGGGATCCACAGCGCATACAACATGGCATCGTAAGATGCTGCAACGCTATACAATTAAAAATGATCCATAGCGAAATATGGCATGAGTTACGATATTGTGATCCTCACCAATTAATAGTGATCTACAGAGAATATGCCGTGTATGTTTTGTGACCCATCCTATGATTCTGTTTCCTTTTGGGTGTTGCGTTGGATTAAAGAAACTGGTCATAGCTCTTTGCTCTTGATCTCTGGTCTAGTGTATTCATTTTTGAAACCGTCGAAAGTATTGACAAGAGCAGACCCCATGCTTGAAATGAACCATTTAATTTCATTTCCTTACCTTGTGCCTGGTACACACCTAGCGACATTCCTGCAAACAAACGGACGGATGGAATTTCAAGAAAAAGGCGCACTGAGTATTGAAGAATGTACAAACTTGTGTACGAAAATTCGAGCGGAAGGTGGAGAGATATAGTCTTTTCAATCAAATGAGTTATGAACACAGCAATAAAAATAATAATAAAAAAAAAACACCGCTGGATTTTGTCCCATTACAGAAACAACAACTGTATTTTCTTCTTAATACTCTTCTTCTTTTTCTTGTGTTGCTTTGAATTATATTATGCCGTATTGCATAGTATTTTATTCACAGAGGGTGAGAGAAGTGATACGAATATGAATACAAATAATACGTATGAGAGAGACGAGAGAGAGAGAGAGAGAGAGAGAGAGAGAGAGAGAGAGAGAGAGAGAGAGAGAGAGAGAGAGAGAATCGAACCATAGGTCAAAAAACTAAACGTTTAGTTGTGAGCTGACCTTAATCTTTTTTATAACAACCACCAATGATTCTTTCACGTCTGTATTTGATGTTTTCATTACCGTGGCGGTGGTTGGTGTCGTGGCTTGTTTGTTGTTTTGTGTTTATTTCTTTCTGTCTGTTTCTACGTGTAAGATTTTACACACATGATTTCGATTTTTAAAGTCTCACCTGAAGATTTGGAGAAGAGCTGATACCTATACTCCACTTTAAAAAAAAAAAAAGAGATCTCTTTCGTTGTATTCTATTTCATGACATTACAGTGTGATTCGTTTGCTTGATTTTTGCCTGATGATAGCCCGAAGAGGAAAAACCTGAGAGTAATGTTTTACGTATGGATATGTGTTTGATGTATGAAGAAAAGCTGCTTCATTCGCCGCAAAAGCGTTGGAACCAAATTGAAATCGAACCTTACATGTTTTAATACATAGCCTTCAAGATATGAAGTTTTCCGACACATTGTTGGGGCCAAATGGAAGTGATTATATTTGTCTGTCAATTCAAAACACTTTGTCTCATTTTCGTACTCAAAAAATAATCCACAAATACAAGTAAGTATCTAATCTGTAATAAATCCCACAACCGTCACTTCAATATTCAGACAGAATTTTTTTTAATAGAAAAAAGATGGAAGAAAAAAGAAAGAGGAGAATAAAGCGATTTTCCTCTCAAAAACTAATCATCATCATCATCATCATCATTGTCAACAAAATTATATTGATCATGATGATGATGATGACAAAAACAGTAATAATTGTCATCGTCATTATTATCATCATCATCATCATCATAGAAGGAAAAAAAAAAAAAAAAGAAGAAGAGCACAACTTAATATAACAGTTTACAGCAACGCAACGACCTCAAAACAAAAACTAAACAAAAAAATCATCTAAAAATTGACAGACACGTGTGTTAGAAGCTAATACATAAGGCAGCACAGTACAATATACATACAATATAATCATAATCAATTCTGCTCACCTTCATTTATTAATAGTCACATCTTGGGGAAAAAACAATAATAAAACTGCACACATTTATCACCACCATGGTCAACAACATCAACGGGGGGGGGGAAAAAAAAAGGAGGTAAAAGGGAAAAAATCCTGATTTAAATAAACTCCATTGTCTTCACCAGCGAAAAATATCACCACCTGCCACATACGAGTTGATTCACAGCCGGCTAAAAGAGGGAAGGGAGGAATAGTCAACTCCAAAAAAACCTTCACACCAAAATAGAAAGCACTCGCCACAAGTTACGCTGACGTCAAACCTCCAGTTAGAGAGGGGCAGAAGCCGCAGGAGGAACGAGGCCTAAATGAACGCTTGTGGGGAGAGAGAGGGTGATGAGAAGGGGGGGGGGGGGGGGGAGGGGGGATAGAGGAAGGGGGAGGAGAGGAGAGGCAGAAAGAGCGAGTGATCTTTTTTACGCCAACTGGAGGAGTTAGGAGTTAGGCGGTTGACGGGTTTGTGGGAGCACGCGCGAAATTCTCTCGTCGTAAGTCGTTTCGTAAGAAGTACATTATATTAAAGACGAAGAGGGAACTGGTTCAGTTTCGTCGCTTTTCGCCACTTGGAGCTGCATTACGCACATTGAAGGTGTGTTTCCCTTCCTGTTGGTTGTAAATGGCTCTGTGGGTGGCTCCAGTTAGGATTCTGCACTAAAAACACTATGTCATCCATGTAAGCGTTTTGAGGCCTGCCATAAAATTGAGCCAGCATTTAATGTTAAAACTGATAATTGATCAAAAAGAACAACTCCTCACTAATCACTTTTTTCTTGTTTGGGGGGGATTTTCATCGATGAAATCACAAACAATTTTCACACCATGACCTTCCCCTTAGCTGACTCACATTTTTAAGCCTTTGCACTCACCAGTGACCCTATCTTTGCGCCAGATAGTTTCACCAAAATAGTCCCATTCATAAAATTTTAATATGTCTGCTTGAAACCACCTGGCTTGTACCTTGATGGCTATTTGAAAGAATATGAGGAGAATCAACTTTCAAACACAATGAAAACTCTCAAATCAACTTAACTGCGCCAGTCTATAAATACTCATATCCTTAAGCAAGGCCAAGGCGCATTAATTTCTGGTGTGCAGCCACACTACATATCACAGCTGATAGTGTCAAACCATCAAATGCGAAGCACACACACGGTGGTTCGCTCACAAGCAATGGTTATGTGCATGCAGTATGCCGCCCTCGCTAAAACAACTCACAAGAAGGAACTGACATACATGATTATAGTAGAGGGAACCCAGCCCACTGAACATATCTCTCGCTCAGACGTTGTTAGTTGCCTGGCACAAACGAATGGGATAGAGATGTGTAAGAAGGTTAACCAATTTACCAATCCTTCTCCCTCAACATCTTTGAATATGCACAAACACAACTGGAGTTTTCTATGATGTTGTATTGTATCTGAAATTTCATGCCAGCTCTCTGCATTACTGCTGTCTCTATATGTTCTACATGGCTCCAAGCACACATTTAAGCTGCAAGAGCATTGTACAGGAGCTGTGAATGAAGCAGCAAAAGCAGGTGCTATGACGTGATGCGGCACTTGGACGCAGAATGACGTCAGAGGAGGTGCTGTGAAGAGTATTTGTAATTTGTTAGTCATATTATCAGCCAATTTTTTTTGAAAGGTATTGACAAGATGAGATAATGAATGCACGGGGTGCTTGGGGAAAAGGGAGGGAATGGTGATGGGAGGGAGGGAGAGAGCGAACAATGTATTGAAGAGGGGGGGGGGGGGGACACTGGTTAAAGAGCAGCTGACATGTAAATGCATAACCACTGCGACAAGCATATTAACGAAAAGGCAGCGGCTGTTCAGTAAAAAAAAAATGGGGAAAACCTGGGCGGAACCCATCTCCTCTCTAAGTGCATTGGCGCTCATTTGGCTGGTACGCGCATTGAGCAGTCAATCAAAGATACAGAATCACAGGATCTGTAATCTGTACATCCGATTATCCATGTCCGTATGCACATGAACAGGCGGGTAAAAGATGTGTGTTGTCTTGTATCATATGGTAGTGTATGCTGTTGTGTTCATACGTACAGAAGCGTAATTGTGTTTTTTTGCATTTATATTTGTTGTATGCTTTGTATTGTCGTGTAGAGTAGTGTAGCACACTGTATTGTGTTGTAGTGTAATGCAGTGTTGCTTATTGTGTTGCATTCTGTTACGTTGTATTGCATTGTGTTGTTGAAGTGCAGCTTAGTGTGGGTGTTTTGTTGTTGCTGCTGCTGCTGCTGCTGCTGCAGCAGCAGCTGCTGCTGCTGCTGCTGCTGCTGTTTTTTGGTCATTGTTGATTTTGTCCTCCAACCTCCTATTTTTTTCTACATTTAAAAATACGTTTCCTTTAACATTTTTTTTTTTTTTTTTTTAGAGGTGAGACCCTCTATCCTCCTCGCTTTCCCGCCTTTTTTTCCCCAACTAGTAACCACAACTCTCGTGCACCGAACAAGTTTGTACGTTCTATTACTAATGGACATTCTCAGGTGGACTTTTAGAGTTTTGGCGTTTGATATAAAGCGATGGGGGGGGGGGGGGGGGGGGAATAGAGAAAGAGAATGAAAGAAAGACAGACAGCCAGATAGAGAGAAAAAGGAAGGAATTAAGAAAGGAAAGAAGGCAGAAAGACAGTAGGAAGGATGCACGGAAGTTTACGAAGTTACTATAGTCTATAGTACATTTGCTTCTGACTCTGTATTATGTTTTGTTTTCTTATGTAGTGATTGTCGTGTGTTGTTGTTCGACTGGAGTGGAGTGGAGTGGTAGGAATAAAGTGTAGGGAGAGGCTGAAAGCAGATCTTCAGGAAAGCAACACTCCTCAGACTGGAGTTTAGACCTTGAACTCTAGACACTCATGACTCCGAGATGTCCCCTTTGCTGGCAGAATTTTTTTTTTCTGAACTAGCAACATGTGGATGGGTGGGATCTCATGGCATTGCCTTTTTAGATGGATGTCATAGCCACAACATTGTGGGACACCTTGGGAACTTGAATCCTTATAAAGTTCACCGTTGTTCCTTCACGACAATCAGCTGGAACTCTCAACAGCTGCCTCTGTTACTGCCTTTTGGGCACTGGCCCTCTTCTTACCAGACATCGCGAGCTGTTTCATGAGATCATAGGTTAATGAGCCTACAAACCCTTGAGCTTTGACTTACATGGCCAATACCTTACGCAGATGGTGCGTAGAGTAATATTTCAAATGCAGGCGTGCGGCCCAGTACATCTAGTTTCTAAGTGCCTTGGCGTGGCTTCTGGCCGCCGGGTTGAGAGCAGGACGAGGTCATGTGTGGTGGAGAGAGTGCGGCGTTTGCTGAAACTTACGGTGCGCCAGTGCGTGGGGTGATTAACACGGAGTGGAGAGGGTGCTTGGATAATTAACGGGATTAGCTGATTGGCTAGAAAAAGTAACACCTGTCAGTCTGTCAGTTGATCTAATTCTTTCTTCATTCCTCTGTATCTGTCTCTGGCTTCGTCTCTGTTGAGCATCTCTCTCTCTCTCTCTCTCTCTCTCTCTCTCTCTCTCTCTCTCTCTCTCAACCACACACACACACACACACACACACACACACACACACACACACACAACACACACACACACACACACACACACACACACACACACACACACACACACACACACACACACACAAACACACACAAATACGTGCACGCACACACTCATAACTTACAGCACGTGCGCATGTGTGGACGCACGCACACGCACACATCCACGTCTATCAAACAGCGTACAGAAACAAACTTGTCTATCGTCACTTCTTTTCAAGCTTGCCTGTTTCGTTACGTCGTCTGTTCTCTTTCTGACAAAGTGCGTCCATGCCTTCAAACGGAAAAAAAAAAAGGTATTATGTAAAGAAGGGGAAAAAGCAAATGACAGAAGGAGAAGGATAAAATGTGTATGTGTGTCTGCATGTGTATGAGCAAACAAAAAAGTGCAAGCAGTCAAGTCAAAATGTTTGTTTTCACTATCCGTGGATTCCCCAGTACCGGCATTAAGATGCTCTCAGTCGCACCACAGCTGCGTCCAGAACAGCTGCCTTGGAAGCCCAGCCTCCACAAGAAACAGACATCCGCCTGCCTCGTCTTCCGCCCACCCACTCTTCCCATCTGCAGAATCTTTCAGTCAAAGTGGCACTTAGCAGAAGATCGTAACCCTGCCTCTGCCCATAATTATTTTTAGGCATGGCAAAAACCTACTTGTGTGCTCCAAACTGAACAAAAATCACCATACATAAGTCACCTGGTACCTTTCTTTCTCAAAAACCAAGTGTAAAATTTGTCTTCTCACCAAGCAGACACCATCCTACATGGCCACAAAGGTCCCGTTCAAAATTCAACGTACTTTCTCCTGTCAGAGCCGCAGCATTGTATATGCCATCCACCGTGAACTGTGCGGTAAGATCTATGTAGGTGAGGCTTTTCGCACACTCGATGCGTGCATTTCTGAACACCTGGTAGACATCCACCATCGCCGACCCAAACCAGTCTCTCTGGACTTTACCAGCCCCAACACAACATCAACCATGTCAAAGTCCCGGCGCTTTGGCAGTCACAGAGTGACGACTTGGCGCGCACCATGCAGGAATCCTGTCTTATCACCAGACTGGGGACCCTCAGACCACTTGACATCAGCATCCGATTATTTGCATTTTCACCTTTCCACTCCCAAAACACTGGCCTTGAGTTCTCTCCACGGACACACTACCACACTACTCATTGTTTACCTCATCTGTATGTTACAGCTAGTCTCTGTTTTCTTCCATCACTGTCTCTATTTTCTTTATCTGTCTATTCTTTACTGACTTGTCTATTCACCCCCCTTTTCTTACTCTGATTTTCTTTCGGTCATATTTCCTTCTTCTTT
>JADBJO010001547.1:324930-329930 GCA_016801955.1 Conus betulinus | reverse complement strand
AGAGAGGGACAAAGAGGCGAGAGTGGGTGCGGGAAAGAGCGTTAGAACAATCTGACAATCAAAACATTCCAAGGAGATGCAAGACAAGCAATTTGAAGCACCAGGGGGAAAATGAAAAATGAAAATAAGCACAAATCGGGGGGAGATGCATAATGATGGCCCAGTCACCACGTCGGGAGGGGGGGGGGGGGGGGGGGGGAGGGATGTCATATCGATAATAAATCAAGTCATTCCAACAGAACTGTGTAACTGTGTGTGTGTGTGTGTGTGTGTGTGTGTGAGAGAGAGAAGAGAGAGAGAGAGAGAGAGAGAGAGAGAGTCGCATAAGAATACAAGCATACAAGCATAACAACATAATGAAAGATTGCAGGTAAAAGTAGGAAACACACACGTGCGCGCGCGCGCACACATACATACACACACACGCGCGCGCGCGCGCGCACGCAGCAGCGCGCGCGCGTACTCGTATACAGCATACTTATTAAACGGAATAACATGTGCATTTTCAAGTACAAAACACTTTCTAAATAGTCAGGGTCATACAAAAGGCAAAGAGGGTGTTGGTGGTTGGTGGTGGATTTATGGCGAAGTATGCAAGTATGGGCACATAAGATGGTTGAAATAATGGTGTTTGAAGGTTGCTATGCATTGGTGTTGTTTGGTTGATTCAGGGAGCGAGTTCCATTGACAGGAACCTGAATATGTTAAACTGGATTTGAATAAATCAATTCTAGGAACAGGGACATGAAGTTTGGGTAGAGTCCTTGAGGAATTAATTGAGAATCTGTGAACTAATGTTGAGGGTGCCTTCCCAGACACAAATCTTGTGCATTATGATCCCTTTGTTGTATTCTAATCTCAGACTTAAGGGGAGAACTTGAATCTTTATATAGTCCGAGTCCAGAAGACTACTGCTTTTTAGGAGGACTAATTTGAGTGCTCGCTTGTGTAGGCTTAGCAATGGTTTGAGGGTGTTAGCGCTAGCAGAGTCCCATAGAGTAGATCCATAGTCTATGTATGATTGGATATGAGACTGGAAAAAGAGCTTGCGTGAATGCAGGTCGAGGAAGCGTTTGATTCTGGAGAGTTGATAAACTTTCTGCGAAATTTTGCTGCACAGTGAGGTTATGTGAGTTTGCCAACTAATATTGTTATCAATTGTTATTCCTAGCACTTTGAGGAATGTAACCTGTTCAACTGGTACATTTTTAAGATGTACAGGAGGGAACTTAATAGTGAGATTTGTCTTTTTTTTGCCTAGTTGTGATAAGCATGGATTTAGTTTTTTGAGGGTGAAGTGACATGTGATGTGATTTAATTCAGTCCATCTTACGAGGTCATTTGCACTTTCTTGTAAAGTTTGTGCAAGAACAGTAACATCAGAATGATTTGTGTGTATTATTGTTGTATCATCAGCAAAGAGTTCACAGGTGGATGTAATATAGAGAGAGGTAGATCATTGATGTAAATGGTGAACAGTAAGGGACCCAGGATAGAGCCTTGTGGGACGCCATAGGAAAGTGTTTGAAATGAAGAGAAATTTGTATTAATTTTCACACATTGTTGCCTATTTGTGAGATATGAGCCAAAAAGCGTAAGAGTTTTTTGTGGATAAGCCATACAATTTCAATTTTCTGAGAAGAAGGTTATGGTCTATCACATCAAATGCTTTTTTGAAATCAATAAATAGGACACCACAATATCTGTTGTTGTTAATGCTATTTAGCCAGTCATCAACGAGGTTGATTAGGGCTGTGTGGCATGAATGGTTGTGTCGGAACCCGGACTGTCTTGGATGAAGCAAGTGGTAAGTATTAAGGTGGTGTAATGTGTGTTTGTTTATGTGTTTTTTTTCCAAAGGTTTGGAAAGAGTGGAAGTGATTGAGATTGGTCTGTAGTTTGCAGGGTCTGAGTTGTCACCTGATTTGTAGATAGGTATGACTTTCGCTTTTTTGAAACTATCGGGAAAATGATTTTTGTCGATGCATAAATTGAAGATGTATGTTAACGTATCTGTAATTGCTGGAGCTGCTAGTTTGAGGATTTTGCCCATCTAGGCCATCCACCCCGCAGGCACCTGACTGTTTTAGGGTGCGTTAGTAGTGATAAACTTCAAAGACTGTTACTGGTGGAATATAAAGTTCAGACGTGATGTTTTTATCTTGGCAATATTGTTTCAGTTTTTGAAGGTCGTTTTGATCTGGAAGAATCTGTCGTGACAATGTTACTGGCTATAGTGCAAAAGTGGGAGTTCAGCTGTTCGACAGAGATGTCTTTAATTACAGTTGATTTGGAAGAAGATTTATTGTTTGTAAGTCGTTAATAGCTCTCCATACCAATTTTGGGTTCTGGTTTGATGATATAGTCTCGATAATATTTCGTTTTTTTCTCTGCGCTTCTGTGAATTTATTGCATTTCTCAGTTTTTTAGATTCCTCTTCATAGCCATGTTGTTTAAGCATATCTCTAAGGTAACCTGCCTCCTGTAACTCTTTAGTGTACCATGCCGGCTTAGGATCATGTCGTACTCTAATCGTTTTTAGAGGGGCGTGTTTGTCATATATTTCTGTAAATGTTTTAATCCAAAATTCACAGCAAGATCTGGATGAGTTATGTTGAAAACTGAAGAGAGATTTGAGTTAAGCAAGTCATGCAGAAAATCTTGGTTGTTAAAGTTTGTAAAGCAACGGTAGGTTATTGTCTTGTGTCCCGTTTTGGGAATTTTTACTCCTTTTTTGGACCATGTGATACAAATTGGGTAATGATCACTACAGTTTAGAACAGGGACGCAGGCTTCTGCTACGTTAGTTTTATCTGAAATATAAATATGGTCGATAAGTGTCTTCGAGTTTGGTGTGACTCTTGTTGGAGAATCGATGAGTTGATGCAAATTAAATAGGTTGAATGCTTGTGTCCATTGGTTTTGCATTTTCAGAAGATCTATGTTAAAGTCTCCAAGTAAAATGATTTCCTTGGATTCTAGCGAGACTGCATCCATCATTGTAATAAATTTGTCGACCCAGTTTACCCTTTCAGATGGGTTCCTGTAACAGAATCCAACCAAAATGGGAGGGTTTCTTTTTCAGCTTAACTTCTATCCAGACACATTCTACATCTTTACTTTCTAGGTGTAGAAGTCGTTTGAAGGTAAGGGTTTCGCTGATGTAGATAAAGACCCGTCTCTTTCGGTTGTGTAGTAGGATCTTTCCGGATTGTGTTATATCCTGGAATAGTTACATCATTGTCGCTAATGCGTGCAGCTAATCTGGATTCAGAGAGTCCTAAAATATGAAAGGGTTTTCCATGATTCCAAATCAGTGTTGATATATCTGATGTCTTGTTAACTGCATGTTGGATATTAAGGTGACAGATTCGGAGTCCTTCTTTGCATGGCCATGCAGACTGGTTCTTGCTCATTTCTAGTTGTGTACTGATGTGATGATAATAAGAGACGGCGATTTTGCTCGTTGGGTGACGTTATGATGTGTATTATAAAGGAACAGAATAAAATCACATAAAAGAGCGAAAATGGGGCTGGTTTATACACCGTAACAACTTTTAGGAAACCAGAAGGGTATGAGAAAAAAAAAAAAAAAAAAAAAAAAAAAAAAAAAAAGGAAATCTTTACAGTATCTGTCCGTAACTCCTCGGCCAGATGGTATACTTATGGATACACGTTTTCTGAAATGAAAATATACACTTCCTCACAAAGGAAGCAGTTTTAAAACAAGATTACACTTAAGGGGATACAGAAAGAGGTGAAAAAAGGAAAATGAAACTTAAGACAAAATATCAAGAACCAACAACTCAAAATGAAAACAAAAAAAAAAAAAAAAAAAAAAAAAAAAAAAAAAAAGCCACTCACTCACAAATACACAAGTCACGTAGCCGCACTTGTAGTTACGAGTTGGCAATGCACAATATGCCTCGCTTGCAGTAAGCAGTAGTCTTTTTTTTTATTTGCAGAGTCTGCTGCTGTAGAGGCTTTGTTCAGTCTCTTTCTATAAGGCACACAGTCTTGCGCTTTTACAAAGTCTTCTGTTGTATACTTTTTTTTTTTTCCAGCACACAGTCTTGCGCTTTTCCAAAGTCTTCTGTTGTTTACTTTTTTTTTTTTTTTTTTTTTTTCACACACCACTGAAGGCACTTCTTGATACGAGAGTAATATGTCGTATAGTATGATGCAATACATATGACAGGCACACGACAGACTGCAGCAGGCCATACAAAGAAACAAACAAACAAAAAAAACACGTAAACACACACACACACACACACACACACACACACACACACACACACACACACACACACACACACACACACACACACACACACACACACACACACACACACACACACACACACACACACGCACGCGCGCGCGCGCGCGCAGACACACATACACACACGTGTGTGTGCATCCACACACATGCATGTAGAAAACTATTAATGCGCTCACAACAATTAGATATGCGCAGACACACATAGCACATGGATTATGAAATAGCTTATTGCAGTACATATCTATGTGCTATGCATTGGATATTAACATTATGCAATGACATACAATATATAAGGATGCATACAGTGACATATCAATTCAATTCAATGAGGACATGGGAGAGGAGCTGGTTGGTGTTGCTGTGACAGGAACTGAGCAGTCATTGTGTTCAGCAACTGAACAGCAAATGGATGTAGCGGGCTGGGGGGTTGTGCTGACTGCAGTGGGATGTGCGTGATGGTGGTGGGGGGTTCGGAAGTGTAATGTGTTGGATGGTGGTAGGAGTGTTGTGTTCGGAAGTGTAAGGTGGTCATTGTCTGGAGTTGGTGGATTGTATGGGGTATTAGAGGGTGGTAGTTGTGCTGTGCTGGAAATTGTGGCCAAGCTGTGTTGTGAGGTTGCAGCTGAGATGTGTTTGGAGGTGGGGTGTGTTGGTTGCTGCTAGTGTGTGTTTTGGACATGGAAGGGGGTGATGTGCTGTGTGGGTGGAGGGTGCA
>JADBJO010001547.1:314930-319930 GCA_016801955.1 Conus betulinus | reverse complement strand
ACCTCTTTGGTTAGTCACCTTCCAAAGCTTCGAGAGATTCTGTTTTATGAAGAAACTTGTCACCAACATATACAATAATCATTTCACTATTTCCTGTCACTGCTACATATTCTTTACTGTGAAAACAAAGTGGCATTCCTTTGCTCATTTAATCCCCTGTTATTGTTCGACGATAGATTAACAGTCATGCAAACTGCTTGTTTGCTGCTTGTTCTTATCGTTATTATTGTTTTATATCTAGTTCATGAAACTCGCACACTGGTTTGCACGTTCACTTCTCTCCAGACGTCACCTCCACATTCCTCCCTTCATCCCGCCGCTTATCCCCCTCCCGCCTCCTCCACCCTTTCCTCCACCCCCTCTCCCTGCCCTAGCCCCTCTGCCCTGGCCCCTCTGCTGTCTCGCTTTCTTCCTACTTTCCTCCAGCTCACACACACACTGACAAACACGTGCATAGACACACTGATACCTACACACCCCCTTCGATAACCTCTATCCCACTCGCCACACATACTCTCTGTCTCTGTCTGTCTGTCTGTTCCTCTGAGAGAGAGAAGGGGCTGGGGTGAGAGAGAGACGTGTATGTGGGCATGTGTGTATGCACGAATGTATGCATGTGTATGTGTGCGCGCGCGCGCGCATGTGTGTGTGTGTGTGTGGTGTGTGTGTGTGTGTGTGTGTGTGTGTGTGTGTGTGTGTGTGTGTAAGAGAGAGGAGAGAGGGAGAGACAGAGACAGAAAGAGACACAGACAGACAGACAGACAGAGGCAGACAGAGAGATAGAGAGAGAGAGACAGAGAGTAAGAGCGAGCGGAGGAGCAATGGCACTTAAGAGCGAGAGAAAGTAACAGGGAGGGAGAGCAAGATTTTAAGATACTTGTGAGTTAAAATATCACCTTTTCTCTCTCTCTCTCTCTCTCTCTCTCTCTCTCTCTCTCTCTCTCTCTCTCTCTCTCTCTCTCTCTCTCTCTCCTCTCTCTCTCTCTCTCTCTCTCTCTCTCTCTCTCTCGCAGCTTATTTTTCCTTTTGTTCAACGTCCGTACAATCTAAGGTCAAACCTACGTCAATCAGTGAGTCATCCGCGCGTGTGTGTGTGTGTGGTGTGTGTGTGTATGTGTGAGTGCGTGCACGTGTGTATGTGTGTGTGCATGCATGCGTGTACGTGTGCGTGTGTGTGTGTGTGAGAGAGAGAGAGAGAGAGAGAGAGAGAGTGTGTGTGTGTGGTGTGCGCGCGTGTATGTACGTGTGTGCGTACGTGTGTGTGTGAGCGCGCGCGCGCTTGCATATGTTCATGTGAATGTGCCTGTGTGAAATGTGCGCGCGCATGTGGGGCCGTATATGTCCTCGTGTATGCGCGTGTACGTTTGTGGATGCAGCAGTCAGCGCCACGTTAAGCCCATGTGACACTGGGCGAGTCTCTTCTTCCATCGCTCCATCCTACACTGGGCTGATTGACGGTCGGCCGTTGTGACCTCTCAGCTAAGCCAGCACAGGAGCGAGTGCTCGCCCGACTTGAGGGCAGTCAGACACGCTCAGCTTTTCAGGCAAGACACTTAAACATTGATCATCGATTCTGAGCTGATTGTGGTGGCAATGTGTTTGATTGAATGTGGTGGCAATGTGTTTTGATTGAATGTGGCGGCATGTGACCGCTGCCCTAAAAGTTAAGACATACATATTTATAGTTACAAACGTGACACTGGAAATGAAAATTACTTACAAACAATAAAACATGCGTGTAACACCAAAATGGGAATTTCAATCTTTCTTCTTTTGGTAGTGCAAATAAAGTACACACTCAGCCACTCTTGATTATATATACATAAATGTGTGTGCACGTATGAGAGAGAAGTGAGAGAGAGAGAGAGAGAGAGAGAGAGAGAGGTGGTTTTATCATTAAAAATCATTAGTCAAGAGTTCGTTTTGCTTACCAATTCTGTGTCAGACCTGATTCTTCTAAAATTTGGTTCTCTTTACTAACACAGGGCAGTTAGAACACCTCAATGTGCATTGAATAACCAGCATGGTGTGGAAGCAACAAACAATTTTCTTTTAAGTTTCGCTTCAGAGTCACGTGACCGATAGATGTGCGAAGTGATTTACTGCTAACTCACCTTGAGCGCAACTGGTGAATTCTTACCAGTGGCAAGGAAGTCTAAATAAACCGGCGATTCATGTATATATGTTAATGTCTGCAAATCCAAAATACCAAAAACAACAACAACAAAACCCACCGACCCAACACGAAATTATAACGGCCTACTTTCTACTTCAGCTTCTTACCGTACATTTACAACAACAAAAACAACAAGAACAACAACAGCAACAACAACAACAACAACAGCAACAACAACAACAAAACCACCGACTCAACACGAAATTATAACGGCCTACTTTCTACTTCAGCTTCTTACCGTACAACAACAACAACAACAACAACAACAACAGCAACAACAACAACAGCAACAACAACAACAACAACACCAGATGGTTTTTGAGGGCTGGTGTCAAAAGGAGACTCTCGTTCAGAGACGTTATTTCATTTCCCAGGCACCAAAAATAGCACCACCCTCTGATAGGAAGGAAGAACAGTCAGAGTATTTATTCTCGTGACCCCAAACTAGCAATACTAATGAAACAGCGAGTACAAGAACAGAGTCCTCTTCTAGCAGTTGAGCGAGAGACTCGACTAGTGTGTCATGGGCTTTATCGCCCCTCTCCGCTGATTGCTCTTCATCCTGCAGCATGCAGTTATGGCAGGCATATCTCAGTCGCACGACGGGAACGGTCTTTGATTTTTTTTTTTCTCTCATTTTTTTGCCACCATAAAAAAAAAACGCTGAGATAACGGACATACAGACTGATAGCTGAGCCGTCATATTCCGGCTTTAAAAAAAAAAAAAAAATAAAACCACTCTCCCGTATCTAAACATCCACATGCGTGTTTTGTATTTCAAAGATTCTCCTTTTTTTCCCTCTTATTTGTCTTTTATAGTCTTGTTTGTTTGTTTGTTTGTTTGTTTGTACGTTTGTCTCAACATTCGTGGCCTCGTAAGCGCAATACGATTATGTTGCTCTTCTCAGCTAACTTATTCACATTCACACCCAAACCATTCTAATATTTAACCACCTAAAAGGGCTGTACTCTAAGCTTGCTTTCATAATGTGGCCTGGCATCAACCAGGCCCGAGAGATACAGACACATGCAGTGATGGACGAGAAATTTGAGCGACGCTCTCAGCAAAACATCCAATCCGTGGATAAAACTCTTGTGTGTGGGTCCAGTCTTCTCATTTGACCCTAAAACGGACTTAGCTCTGAGCAGGAGATCTGCCGTAGCTGAATACTCGCACACATCAGCAGTGCCTCTGACGCGATTCAAACTCACGACCTTCCAGCCTGCACCCCGTGATAATAACCACCGCGCCACGGCGGAAAGCACAAGAGTTTCCAGTAGACTCCCGCAAAGTTCTGACAGGGCGAAGGGGAGGGGAGGGATGAAGGGGGGAACAGGAGGAAGTCGAGCACACGACTCAGCTACCTGAGAGCTATCGCGGAACGCATACTTAATAATGCAGCTCGAGATAGGCTGCACGTGCGCCATTGATTTATAATTGTTGTCTGATAACACTGCGTACACAATGTATTTTGGTTGTGACGAGGCCGCCTTATCGGCTGCGTATGGCCATTGCGGAGATAATGAGGTTGTTGACCCACCATTGGCTCTGAATGCTATGAATCAAAAACAGCCTCCATTCTCTGCAGAAGTCTTACAACTAAAGCTCAATCCTGTTTTATTTTTGTTGCTTTAATGATAATTTCTTTTTCTTTTACAGCTTTGGGAAGGGGAACGGGAAGCACAAAGAGACAAATCACTGTTTTATATTCGGGCATGAAAATGGCCAAGGTTAAAGGTGTTAAGGATTAGATTCCCACAAATTTCATGGCTGTGAGGGCATTGAACTGTTACAGCTTCACCGCGGTGTTTGGCCACAGCAAATTATGGAAAGTGGAACCCACACCCCTTCTTCTGCCGCCGCTTCCTTCTGCTTCCCTGAACTGAATCAAGTAGTCCTTTACTGCTAGGTGTGGACAGAGAAGGGTTTTCAGCCTTAAAATCCGATGGTTCGAATGCATGACAGTCAGTTGCACAGCTGAACGCTACAAGTACTTGAAACTGAGGGGCCCCCTATTGTGAAAAGGCCTTCTTTCTAAATGTCTGGAAATTGAACATATTTTAACCGAATATTTGCTCCTTGCACATTTTTGTTAAAGAGTAATGTTTTCAAAATGCCATCGGACACAAAGAAAATATAAATGGAAAAGATTGTAATAATCCGGTATATCCTGAACTGCGTATCACCATTTACAGGACGAAGAGGTGTCGTGATTTGTATAAGTTCATTGATGAACACTTTGGTATTGCAAATGTAGCGTGTTGGCATTTTTTGTCATTTGGGGACCAAATCTGGAAGTGTTCACTTTACGGAGAACAGGACACTGGTCAAGACAGCCCTCAGACCGCCATACCCAGAGACATCATCCACCGTCTTGACCACTCAGAGCAGGTGGTGATTATGTGTCTGCAAAGCGAAAAACAGTGTTGACTCGTGGTCATATGTTATGGTCGCTCACAGCAGTCAATATTTTCTTTTGATATTTTTGATAGATCACAAGCGGAAAAATTACTAGAATTGAATTTATTGTACAGTTTTTTAAAAGAATGCTCGAACTCTGTGCCGTATTCGTACGTTTAAAGGAACTGAAAAGCAGGTTATACTGAGTGGTCCCATAATTATATTGAGTTGTTAAACTGAGTGGTCCTATTGAGTGGTCCATCTATTGAGTGGTCCTATTGAGTGGTCCATACATTCCTTTGAATCGGACACATAAAACAGCATCATCCACACGTTTTGCTCCGGTCATGTGAAGGTTTTCAGAACTGCCCTGCTCGTTTTCAATTGTCTTAGGACTCTATCAAAACCTTTTAGGTTTAAAAC
>JADBJO010001547.1:297430-309930 GCA_016801955.1 Conus betulinus | reverse complement strand
TGATCTCATTGCGCCAGTCTATAGATACTCGACTCCTTAAGCAAGGCCGTGGCGCCTTCATTGTTGGTGTGCAGCCCCATACACACAACACTTCATCACCAACATCTTTCTGGCAGTGAGATGCAGTCCTTCCAGCAAGCCAGCCGTTCCAGACAGAATGAAACCATGAAGGAAGACGATGTGGCTGATGTGCCCATTCAGTAGACGTCTTCCACTTCACTTCCAAAGACACGTAACGTCTTTACCTAACTTGGTGGTGTGGAGAAAGAGAGACGGGGGGGGGGGGGGGGGGAGATGTGGGGAGATAAGAGGGTGGGGGAGAGAGTAGGTGAGTGAGAGACAGATAGACAGATAGACAGACAGATGGAAGACAGACGGGCGGATAGAATGAATGAATGAATAAGTTGGTGAATGAACGAAATGAAATGAATGGGAAGGCGATGGAGAGAGAGAGAGAGAGAGAGAGAGAGAGAGAGAGAGAGAGAGAGAGAGAGAGAGAGAGAGAGAGAGAGAGAGAGATTAATCATGTTTTCGCCAGTGTGTGTATGTGTGTGTGTGCGCATACGTGTGTGCGAGATAGTGTGTGTGTGTGTGTGTGTGTGTGTGCGTGTGTGTGCGCATGCTTGTGCGTGCGTGCGTTCCAACGTGTGTGTGTGTGTGTGTGTGTGTGTGTGTGTGTGTGTGTGTGTGTGTGTGTGTGTGACAACACATATCCAAATCAAGCAGCATTCTATATACTTTGTCACTTACCAAAATTCGTCTGTTTCCTTGGTTCTAGCTTCTAACATATTTTGTAGCCAGTTTGTATGTGAACACACCTCTTGAAAGAGAGAGACAGACAGAGATAGAGGCGTGGAGGTGGAGGGAGGGACGGGAGAGAGAGAGAGAGAGAGAGACAGAGACAGAGACAGACAGACAGACAGAGTGAGATAAAGAGACAGAGAGCTCAAAAAGCTCAGGGCACCGCTTCACAGCAACTCGCCACTCGGGTCATTTGCACCACAAGACAACGAAGATTACAGCACGATTCCTATGTTTGACTGCGACCTTCACCCAGTCACTTTATGACAAAGCTTTCGCCTTTTGGCTTGATCACTGGACAGATAAGACGTGAGGTATCTGTCTGGTTATCTGCCTATCTCTCTTACTGGCAGTCTGCCTCTATTCCCTCCCTGCCCCCCCCCCCCCCACCTCCCTCCTTCCCCCCTATTTATCTCTCTCTCTCTCTCTCATGAGGTATCCTCTTCATATACAAATTGGCTGAAAGATGCTGAAAGATGTTACATACCCCCCCCCCCCCCCCCCCCCCCCCCCCCCCCCCCCCCCCCCCTTCCTTTCACTTTCTCAACCTCCCCTCTTCTTTTTTTTTTTTTTCTTTTTGTGTCTCCAGTGTTTTATAACTCTGGTCCTTGTTGCTTTTTTTTTTCCATTCATGTCTTGTCTGTCCTGTAATCAAGTAAAAGGCGAAAGCAGTATAATATGTAATAAAGTCCTTGGGTGAAGGCTGTAGTCAAGCACATGAATCGTGTCATTACACACACACACACACACACACACACACACACACACACACACTCACATCTGAGTAAGTCTTAACCCAGATCCTTCAATTCGTTTCGCCTACTCTGATATTACCGATAATAACAATACACCTAGTTTCAGTTTCAGTTTCATCAAGGAGGCGTCCCTGCGTGCGGACTAGTCCATATACGCTACGCCACATCCGCCAAGTTTTGAGACCACACAACGCATGATTTGAAACTGATGGATAAATGAATGAACAACAAAGATGATAGAATTGAAGAAAAGGGTCTCGTGGCTACGACTCAGCGGGATGTCTGACCTACGCATTAGTCCAACGCGCTGGTCAGACCTTGAGTGCCTACCTACCCATTTTGTGTGTGTGTGTGTGTGTGTGTGTGTGTGTGTGTGTGTGTGTGTGTGTGTGTGCGCGCATGCTTGTGCGTGCGTGCGTTCCAACGTGTGTGTGTATGTGTGTGTGTGTGTGTGTGTGTGTGTGTGTGTGTGTGTGTGTGTATGTGACAACACATATCCAAATCAAGCAGCATTCTATATACTTTGTCACTGATCAAAATTCGTTTGTTTCCTTGGTTCTAGCTTTCTAACATATTTTGTAGCCAGTTTGTATGTGAACACGATACCTCTTGAAAGAGAGAGACAGACACAGAGAGAGGCGTGGAGGTGGAGGAGGGAGGGGAGAGAGAGAGAGAGATAGAGACAGAGACAGACAGACAGACAGAGTGAGTGAGATAAAGAGACAGAGAGCTCAAAAAGCTCAGGGCACCGCTTCACAGCAACTCGTCACTCGGGCCATTGCACCACAAGACAACGAAGATTACAGCACGATTCCTATGTTTGACTGCGACCTTCACCCAGTCACTTTATTACAAAGCTTTCGCCTTTTGGCTTGATCACTGGACAGATAAGACGACGTGAGGTATCTGTCTGGTTATCTGCCTATCTCTCTTACTGGCAGTCTGCCTCTATTCCCTGCCCCCCCCCCCCCCCCCTCCCTCCTCTCCCCTCTCTCTCTCTCTCTCTCTCTCTCTCATGAGGTATCCTATTCATATACAAAATGGCTGAAAGATGTTACATACCCCCCCCCCCCCCCCCCCACCCACCCCCCCCCGCCTTCCTTTCACTTTCTCAACCTCCCCTCCCCTCTTCTTTTTTTTTTCTTTTTTTTGTTCTCCAGTGTTTTATAACTCTGGTCCTTGTTGCTTTTTTTTTCCATTCATGTCTTGTCTGTCCTGTAATCAAGGTAAAAGGCGAAAGCAGTATAATATGTAATAAAGTCCTTGGGTGAAGGCTGTAGTCAAGCACATGAATCGTGTCGTTACACACACACACACACACACACACACACACACTCACATCTGAGCAAGTCTTAACCCAGATCCTTCAATTCGTTTCGCCTACTCTGATATTACCGATAATAACAATACACCTAGTTTCAGTTTCAGTTTCATCAAGGAGGCGTCCCTGCGTGCGGACTAGACCATATACGCTACGCCACATCCGCCAAGTTTTGAGACCACACAACGCATGATTTGACACTGATGGATAAATGAATTAACAACCAAGATGATAGAATTGAAGAAAAGGGTCTCGTGGCTACGACTCAGCGGATGTCTGACCTACGCATTAGTCCAACGCGCTGGTCAGACCTTGAGTGCCTACCTACCATTTTGTGTGTGTGTGTGTGTGTGTGTGTGTGTGTGTGTGTGTGTGTGTAGTGGATGTACACGTGTGTGTATGATGTGTGGACATGGGCCCATGTATGTGCGTGGGCGCATGTGTGTGTGTGCGTGTGTGCGCGCAGGCATATGTGCGCGTTTGTGTGTGTGTGTGTGTGTGTGTGTGTGTGTGTATGTGTGTGTGTGTGTGTGCGCACGTGTATGTGTGTGTGTGTGTATGTGTGTGTGTGTGTTTGTGCACGTCTGTGTGTGTGTGTGTGTGGGGGGGGGGGGGGGGTGCAAAAAAGTGCGCGCGCGCGCGCGCGTGTGTGTGTGTGTGTGTGTGTGTGTGTGTGTGTGTGTGTGTGTGTGTGTGTGTGATTTGTGGGTTTGTGTGAGCACACGTATCTGCATATAGGCTATATGTGTACATATCTGTGTATGTGTGTGTCTTCGTATGTGGACGTGTGCATATGTGCGTGTGTGTGTGTGCATTAATCCAATACACCTGATATAGATAAAACCCGAATATCTTAATGAAGAAATAACGAGATAAATCTAGCATAGTCAAAAACCCTGAATTAATATTTATAAAAGAAAAAAAGGATATATATGTATATAATATGAACAAAATCCAAGCACACTGATAACAAGAAAACAAAAGGGAGATTAATCCAGTATGGACAAAACCCCCAAATGTAAACATTCCAACTTCGTTACGAAGCAAATCTGTATAGACAAAAGCCAAACATGTTACAGACTAAATCCTTTATTGAGAAGTTAATCGAGTACAGACAAAAGACAAACATGTTCTCGACAAAAGCCTTTATCGAGACGTACATCGCGTATAGACAAAAGGTAAACACGTTACAGATCAAATCCTCCATTGAGAAGTAAATCTCTATAGACAAATGACAAATATGTTCCAGACTAAATCCTTTATTGAGAAGTAAATCTAGTATAGACAAAAGTCAAACATGATCCACACAAAAGCCTTTTTAGAGAAGCAAATCTGTATAGACAAAAGACAAACAAACATTTTTTTAGACAAAAGCCTTTATTGAAAAGTAAATCCGAAAAGACAAAAGACAGACATGTTCCATAAAAAGTTTTTATTGGGAAGCAAAACTGGTATAGACAAATGGAAGATACGCTCGCGACAAAGGCCTTTATCCAGAAATAAACCTAATACAGATAAATGGCAATCATGTTCGAAAACAACTATCAACTGGGAAGTAACTCTAGTACACACAAAAGGCAAAAATATTTCCAACAAAAGACTGTTTCAGAAAGCGAATCTAGTACAGAAAAAGTGCCCCCAATGAAAAAAAAAAAAAAAAAAAAAAAAAAAAAACAAAGTGTTTTGGGAAATGAATCGGTATTAGACAAAAGACAAAAATGTCCTCAGAAATTATCTTGTTTAGACAGAAGACAAAAATTTCACTGGAGAAGTTTATTGGTAAATAAATCTACTTTAAAGACAAAATTTACCCTGTAAGAAAAGAAAATCAATCAGAAATAAATCAAGTATGGATAAAAGACAAAACTGTTCCACACAAAAAACAAATCTTCAAAGGGAAAGAGCCTTTGCTGGTGACTGAATAAAGCATAGATGGAATTAAATGTACCACAAAAAAGGAGAAAACTTTTTAGGGAGATAATCTTGACAGGTGGATAAATCTAGCGCAGAGAAAACACACAACAGAAAAAAAAAAACTTTAAATTGAGTTTTTTTGGCACGTGGAGATAAAGGTACAAATGTTTCGGTAAAAAAAAAAGTCTTTAAACTGACAGAATTTACTTGTAACCCTTATGTCCTTTCCTGTGAAGTACATCTTGAACAGAACAACCAAAAAATACAGACTGCAGAGTCCCAAAGTTTTTCTTCTTTTTTTTTTCCCGTAAGGGAGAGAATCTGTAATCGGGTGTTCTTTCATTTGTTCCGATCAAAAAGGAATTCTAAACGGAGAATGTGTTTTTTGAACAGTCCTCTATTGAGAGATTCCATTGTTATATCTTGAAAAACAAAAAACGGTGTATGTGAAGTGCACAAATATTTCTACGTCAAAACTTAAAAATTTGGGACCACTTTTGACATCATCGCCGCCTTGAAACGTGCGTCAAAGAACCTAGAACAATGAAGTGGATCTCTCACGTCAGCAGAAAGGTTACCAGCAGTTAAAGGAATACACTTATCTTGGAGATCAGCGCCTTAAAATTCTTTTAACGGCACCTCACCTGCGTGCCCCAGTCATAGTTAAATCATCTGATGCCTGGTTCCCCTATATATCGAATAATCGGTGCTGAAAACAAAATCAGCTCCAGTATCGCCTGAATACGGTGTTCAAGGTGTAGAATCACCTTAACCAGTTCGTCTCATTGTCTGGAAGAGACACATTTTGTACACATTTTTCTTTTATGCAAGGACCTTTTTCATGGTGAAATGTAAACTCCAAATCTACACCTTGCGACACAATTTATTACCCGGTCCATTTTTTTTTTTTTTTCCCTAAACCATAATATTCGAGCTTCGTGACCTCATTCCACTCTGCGACGATGCTCGCGTGCTCCTCGCGAGCTCTTCGTGCTCTGCCCGATGCGCACGCGCCAGCGGAACCACGCGCCGCGCGCGCGCCGGACAAGCCTCCGCGGGTAGCTGAGCAGACGACGCCGGGTGGACCAGGGCGACGCGACGGACGGCCTCGCGCCCTCTGGATGGGCGAGAGTTCCAAGCCAGCGGGTCGGTGGACGGTGGTGGTAGCCGAGAGGGTCAGAGGGCAGGAGCGACCACAAGGCGTTGTCCCCCCAGCGCCAGCACGTCCACGGGCTGGGTGGTGGTGGTGGTGGTGGTGGTGGCGTGGTGCGGTGGTGGTGGGTGGTGGCAGGGGTGGCGATGGTTGCGGAGGCTGTCGCTGGGAAGGAGGGTGCAGGGTGCTGGGGACGTCCGCTGGACGAGGTTGGAAGGTGAGGGTGGGGGTCGTGGCGGTGGTGGCAGGGGTGGATCGTGGGGGAAGAAACTGTGAACCAATCGTTTGTTTGAAATGCTGTGTAGTGAACGTCTCGTGTGGGTGTCAGTCAACGAACAAAAACAAACGCGCAGAAGAAGAAGAAGAAGAAGAAAAAAGAAGAAAAAAAAAGAGAAGAAGAAGAAGAAGAAGAAGAGAAGAAGAGAAGAAGAAGAAGTAGAAGAAGAAGAAAAGAAAACGAAAAAACAAAAAATCCGATGGCTCTTTCAATCACAGAAGACCGATTACAAAGTCGGATTTTGCTTCACAGAGCTGAGCCTGCTGCGACCTGAGTGACAAACTGACAAGTAAATACATGCGTACATGTATACATACGTACATATATACCAAACATACATACATACTTCCATACATACATTCATATATACATGCAAATGCACACATATACAGTCAAACAGACAGATAGACAGACATGCGTATGGACTTACATACACATACATAAACACAACACTCTCTCTCTCTCTCTCTCTCTCTCTCACACACACACACACACACACACACACACACACACACACATGAATGAGATAGTTGATGTATGTGGTATGTCAGCCTACCCTCTTCAGAATGTTATCGCCTCCATCCTCATGAGCCGCCTCCTTCCCCTGGTCCTTCTCCTCCCCCCCTCCACCCCCTGGTCCTTCTTCGCCTCCTCCGCCTCCACCTCCTGTCGCCTGAAGACTCCATCTTGAGCAGACAGCGGACGCAGCTGTGACAGGAGGCTGAGACCTGCAGAACACTGACCAGGCGTTGGAGGAGCGGGCAGAACAACGTCGGGCATGGTGCTGCCCAACATCACAGCGGCTGAGGCGATCACCAGGACCCCAACACCACCCCTGACGAGTCTCCTCCGACAGTTCCTCCCTCGGCTGCTGGAGAACACGTCAAATCTGGGGGCTGTGTAGGTTCTGAGCTTTCATTTAGAATCCCAAGTTCTCCGTTCGATGATGTCACCGCTGCTGCTGCTGCTGCTGCTGCTGACTGACTGACAGATTTTGCACTGTTGTTCTGGTTCTCATCGTCGTGAAAGTGCTTCGGAAGGTGGTAGCCTTGGAAGTAAACGCCAGGGCGGTGAATATAGTACGCTGCTGCAGCTCTCAGTTTGGTTATCCAGTTAGTGGAGACCTTGTAAGAGTTCTGCAGTTCAGGTTCTGTGAGTCTGTCGTAGCGTTGGTGACTCTCGCAGCTTTGGTGTGTTGGAGCACGTCGCGTTGCTTCAGTGCCACATTCCTGGCTTCCATCATCCTGTGACCAGCTCTGCTTTTTAAATAACGGAGACACGACCGCCTCAGACCTGTGCAGCAAAAAGGTTCTGCTTTTCCGGAGTTCCCTCCAGCATTGCAGTTCCAGTTGAGGCGCCAAGTCCCATCAACCTGCAGACATCACTTTGTAATCGCATCGAAGCAGCAGAGGTACAGGTCTTCCTATGCATCCACATAAATCATCTGAACAGCCATCCTTCATGGACACTGAACAGCGCAGCTGGTTGACATTCTCTGAAACTTCACTGGTATTCTGTTCCATTTCTCGTCCACAACCACAGCTCACACTACATGCAATACCGTTGTGTTGGCTGCTGCTGTTGCTGTTGTTGCTGTTGCCGTTGTTAGCCCCGCTGATGTTGATGGGGTCGTTGAGGTAGCAGCTGACGTTGCTGATGTTTCCCAAGCTGATCTCGTCCAAGGGAGCGTGACGGAAGCGGCGATGGCGGTTGTATCCTCGACGACTGTTGTGTTCAGCTGACTGAATGGGCAGATACAATGGGTAATTAGTTTCAAGTATAAATATACTCATACAGTACACTTACTTCACCATATACAACAGCACAATGTGAAAATACATACAGTTCGTGAAAGTTTTACCGTGCATAGATAACATGCAATTCATTTTATTCACCAAGAGACACCATACTTTACTTTGTGTAAATAAATATTGTTCGTGTTGTTTTATCATGACCAGTCATGTTTAGATAGATTTACTGCAGCTTTATTACTATAAACAATTATATTTTATACAAATAACGTTAACACAGCTTATCATAAAATGACAAAAATTAATGAGCAAATGGAGGAAAAAAAAATACAAAAAACACATCCAACGCATTTTGACCTATAGGGTCTTCTTCAGGAAGAGCACGTAACATTCAAAACAACTGAAACAGGGTACAAGCAAACAGTCACTTGTTCGTCCTCTGTTTTTCAATATTTTGAGTGTTGTTTGTCTTGCCTGAAGAAAACCCAAAAGGTCGAAAAGCGCCGTCTCTCTGTTTTATAATTTGTTTGTCACTTCATTCGGGAGCTCGGTAATTCTACTTTCGCGTTAATCTTTCAATTTCGCCCTGTAGCCTCCCCCCCCCAATCTGAAAGTTACCACGAAATTTCAAGATGTGTGTGAATCCATACAGCACATTAAGCTTACTATGAACAGTCATACTGTCTGTAAATACATACAGGTTATTTAGCTTACCATGACCAGCTGTACTCTGTGTAAACGGTTCGTGTAGCTTACAATGAACAACCGCAGTGTGTATGAGCAGATACGTTCATTTTGTTGCGTAATAACATTAAAACCCACACTGTGAGTACAGTGTTGTATTATTTTTTTTTCGCTTACCATGAACAGCCATTTTCTGTGTAACTAGATACAATTCATTCGTTGACCTGCACATTCATGTCGTTTATAAATACATACAGTTCATATTCGCCAATCATGAGCAGTCATAACAGACACAGCTACTTTAACTTAACATGAACACCGATACGCTATTTAAATACAAACAGTTCATAATGCTTACCAAACACAGTCATATTGATGCGAACATTTCACTTCGTTCAAAATGAACAGCCGGACTCTGGACACACACACACACACACACACACACACACACACACACACACACACACACACAACAACACACACACACACAGCACGAACACACACATATACAGAGAGAGAGAGACAGAGAGAGAGAGATTTAATGAGTGAGAGTGACAAAAAGAATGGACGACCGATATATAATCATGGGGTCTATTTGTTTGTTTTACAAAGGCAGTCACACTGAAACTCTGCTGAACACCAAAAAGAAAATGAAAAGAAGAAAGACTATCATCCAGATTAAACTCTATCCAGACGAGTTTTGCACGTGAACTTCAGCACTAACGATGCAAAACAACAGAAGAAAACAGACGAAGAGCACACCTGATTGACGTTATTGTTGGGATTGTACTGTACTAACGATGCAAAACAACAGAAGAAAGACGGAAGAGCACACCTGATTGACGTTATTGTTGGGATTGTACTAACGATGCAAAACAACAGAAGAAAGACAGAAGAGCACACCTGATTGACGTTATTGTTGGGATTGTACTAACGATGCAAAACAACAGAAGAAAGACGGAAGAGCACACCTGATTGACGTTATTGTTGGGATTGTACTAACGCAAAACAAGAAAAAGACAGAAGAGAAGAAGAGCACACCTGATTGACGTTATTGTTGGGATTGTACTAACGATGCAAAAAACAACAAAGAAGAAGAGACACCTGACTGACGTTATTGTTGGGAAGATGCAAAACAACACCTGATTAACGACGTTATTGTTGGGATTGTACTAACGATGCAAAACAACAGAAGAAAGACGACGAGAGCAGCACACCTGATTGACGTTATTGTTGGGATTGTACTAACGATGCAAAACAACAACAGAAAGACGAAACCTGACGGAAGAGCAAAACAACAGACACCTGATTGACGTTATTGTTGGGATTGTTGCTGGCAGCGGCGTTGACGGCGGCGTTGAGGAATTCCACACGCAGCAGCATCATTTGCTGGATTTGCTGGATGCGGCCTGCCTGGGTGATGGAAGATGGCGATGGGGCCCGACCTCGAAGTCCCCGTGGCGGCAACGGTTGGTGCCAGCATTCTCTGGAATGCCTGACAGAGCGAAGACGTGACTGGTTGTGTTGTTGCCCAATTACTTTGTGTGTGATGATTAAGAGTTTCTGCTTCGTCTACGGGAGGCCGTTGAGTACAAACTAGCCCATACATGTACACCACATCTGCTGTACAAAAACGTGGTGCAAAATGTGATTAAAAAAGGAATCGGACAGCTGAAGAGAAGTTGAAAGCCACAAACAAAGGCTTGAGGGGAAAAAAGAACATGGCGGATGTATGGTGAGTACATTGCCTCAGTGTGCTAGTCACACCCTTGGATGGCCGGTTATTGATAATGCTGATCCATGTTTGAAGATGATGGCCAAGAGGCCTCAAAACCATGACCAGGTCTTCAGCATGGAGACAAGACCCAAGAGACAAAAAAAATAAAACACGACCAGGTCTTCAGCAAGGAGATTAGAGCAAGAGGTGAAAAGATTGACCAGGTCTTCAGCATGGAGATTAGAGCAAGAGGTGAAAAAAATGACCATATCTTCAGACAAGGAGATTAGAGCAAGATGCAAAAGATTGACCAGGTCTTCAGCATGGAGATTAGAGCAAAGTGGTGAAAAGAAAATGATCATATCTTCAGACATGGAGATTATGAGCAAGAGGTGAAAAACACTGACCAGGTCTTCAGCATGGTGATTAGAGCAAGAGGTGAAAAGACTGACCAGGTCTTCAGCATGGAGATTAGAGCAAGAGGTGAAAAGACTGATCAGGTCTTCAGCATGGAGATTAGAGCAAGAGGTGAAAAAACTGACCAGGTCTTCAGCATGGAGATTAGAGCAAGAGGTGAAAATACTGACCAGGTCATCAGGCACGGAGATTAGAGCAAGAGGCAAA
This sequence comes from Conus betulinus, assembly GCA_016801955.1. NCBI lineage: Eukaryota > Metazoa > Mollusca > Gastropoda > Neogastropoda > Conidae > Conus > Conus betulinus. The sequence continues at coordinate 298,933 of JADBJO010001547.1, read as the reverse complement.
AAAAAAAAAAAACATGACCAGTCTTCAGCATGGAGATTAGAGCAAGAGGTGAAAAAACTGACCAGGTCTTCAGCATGGAGATTAGAGCAAGAGGTTAAAAACATGACCAGATCTTCAGCATTGAGATTACAGCAAAAGGTTAAAAAAAAAAAACATGACCAAGTCTTCTTCAGCATGGAGATTAGAGTAAGAGGTTAAAAAAAAAAAAAACATGACCAGTCTTCAGCATTGGAGATTAGAGTAAGAGGATAAAAAATGTGACCAGTCTTCAGCGTGGAGATTAGAGCAAGAGGTTAAAAAATGTGACCAGGTCTTCAGCACAGAGATTACAGCAAAAGGTTAAAAAAAAAAGTTACCAGGTCTTCAGCGTGGAGATTAGAGCAAGAGGTTAAAAATTGTGACCAGGTCTTCAGCATGGAGTTTAGAGCAAGGGAAAAAAAAACAAGACCGGTTCTTCAGCATGTAGATTAAAGACAAAAAAAACCCAACATGACCAGGTCTCACAGCACAGAGATCAGAGCCAAATGACAACAACAAAAAAAAAAACATGACCAGGTCTTTATCACGGAGATATGAGCCAAGGGGCCCCAAAACCATGACAGGTCTTCAGTACTTCAGTATGTAGATAAGAGCCAAGAGATAAAAACTATGACCAGTTTTTCAGCAGGAAGACGAAATCCAAGAGTGAATTAAAAAAAAAAAGCTATGACCAGGTCTTCAGCATGGAAAGAAGAGCCAAGAGGTAAAACAAACAAACAAACAAAACAAAACCTTTGTAATCTAGAAAGAAATCGAAGGAGAAGGCCCAAAATGTGTATGTTGTCGAAAGGACCCAAACCACATCAACTGTCGTGACAGGTACACGTCCCTCACTTCAGAAGTCAGGCTCATACGTTCTTCAGTCACCGCCAGAATTATTTACGCATATGAAACTTGGACATTTCATCTCCGGTCTGTGTGTGTGTGTGTGTGTGTGTGTGTGTGTGTGTGTGTGTGTGTGTGTGTGTGTGTGAGAGAGAGAGAGAGAGAGAGAGAGAGAGAGAGAGAGAGAGAGGAGATTCCAGATCCCGGAGGTGAGATTTTAGCACAAACATCTAGGACGTCTTGCATCCAGATCTCTCCACAAATATGCCAGCCTGCAAAGAATCCGATGAGTCACTGGAGCAGAAGACGATCTGCTTGCTGTTGTTTACCAGAGAAAGATGAAGGATGCAGGTATGTTTCAGAATCCGCTGGCCTGGAAAAACAAAAAACAAACGAAACCCCAAAAGAAATCATAAAAAAATCTAGTCTGGCGCAGTGCCAGACGAACAAGGAAGAGGCAGACAGAAAAAGGGGTGAGTGGACAACATCTGAGAGTGGACTGCCTGTCCTTCACCAGCTCTCAGAGAACCACAACTGGTGAAAGGACTGTGTCAGAAAGTCATCGGACGGGATTCGTCAAATCCTGACTGGGATTAAAGAAAGGCAAGGCAAGGCAAGGCAAGAAGGATGGTAGGATGT
>JADBJO010001547.1:212430-289930 GCA_016801955.1 Conus betulinus | reverse complement strand
AAATGTCCATTTGTGTGTGTGTGTGTGTGTGTGTGTGTGTGTGTGTGTGTGTGTGTGTGTGTGTGTGTGTGTGTGCTTTCAGGGCGACAGCTATAATGGAGAAAAAAGAACCGCTTACATACTTACTGGAGTGGATTATGATGGGCTTCAAACTTTCACGGTAACCAATTATCTTCTTCATACCTCTCCATAACACACACACACACACACACACACACACACGCGCGCGCGCGCACACACACACACACACACACACACACACACAAACTCACACATACACATACACGCGCGCTCTTGAATGCATCGATAGTGTGGTGAGAGGAGTCGAGGGCGTGTATATTTTTTTCAGTTTATTTGGTTATATTCTGTTTATTGCACTCTTGATTGTTTTGGAAGGGGGAGGGGGGAGAGTGGTCTATTTGGTCTGGGGTCGATCAATGATTTGGCTCGATTCTTAAATTCTTTCCAAATTTCCCGCACGTCTCCAAAAATTTTGTACATCATACGTCGAGGGTCTTCGTTCAAGACACCCATGTGTTTTTGTTTTTGTTTATTTTGTTGTTGTTTTTTTTTCTGAAGATTAAACTTTACACAGTCTTGTCGTAAGCCGTGGGTCTCCAGGTACCCATACTACTTTTTATGAAGGAATAAAACCAAACTGTCTTTATGCTTTTGGGGGATGGTGGTGGGGGACGGTTCTCTGGGTTTTTTGTTGTTGTGTTGTTTTTTTGCTCGTTTCTTGTTGACAAAAACGATTTTTAATACAGATGCTGGACCGGCATGCTTTACTCACAATGCCATAAAAATCTGTGGGGAAAGTTTTAAAACTAACTCCAGTTATCCAGTAAACATCATGTGTGTGGGGTGTGAATCTAATAATATCCACAACCTGCAGCGAACATTAATCAGCATGAAAAGTGCTTACCAAACCACTTGTGGCTCCTCCATGGCCGACTGCTCCGAGGAAAGGAGCGGGTCATAATGACTCAAGGCCCGTCACTCTCACCTCACCTCTCTCACTTCGCTTCCTGATTCCCCTCCGTCGCTCGCAGTTACCAGTAGATGGAAATGCTCCAGCCTGGAGATTGGTGATGGTCCAGAATGGAGGGTGGGGGATCTGGTGAAATATGTCGTCATCAATAGTAATTCATATCAATATAATCCTGTCGTTTCTTAATTCAAAAATGTAGTACGCTTGTGGACTGAAATGGGCAAATACAAGATTTCAGATTATGGGGCTTTTATCTTATTTTTCAGCTTTCGCGCGCGCGCGCGCGCGCGCGCGTGCGTGCGTGTGTGTGTGTGTGTGTGTGTGTGTGTGTGTGTGTGTGTGTGTGTGTGTGTGTGTGTGTGTGTGTGTGTGTGTGTGTGTGTGTGTGTGTGTGTGTGTGCGTGGGTTTCGTTTTTCGTAATGGCATTTAAAGGTCTTTCTTCTCTTCATTTTTCCATATGGGGCTTGTGAATTCAGTGGAATGGTTGGCATGGCCTGATTTTGCCCGCCATAAGAATGTCGCAAGTTCAGCTACCACGTTATTTATTCTTTGTTGTTTTTAATGTTTGCTGCTTTTTCAAGATTTCACTTTTGTTCAGGGTGTGATCTTTTTCCTGCATGAGTTTGATAGGCCTGAAAAGATCAATTGTGGATGGTTGGGCTATTCTAACAAAAACTATAACTGTTGTCGGGCATTGTCAAACGTTTTAGGGGACCATACGGTCACTGTACAAGATACTGGAGAAGACCTAGTCATCTGTACTGTGGTCTCTGTATGAGATATTGGAGACTTAGTCATCTGTACTGTCGTCTCTGTGTGAAGTATTGGAGACTTACTCATCGAGAGTGCATGGCATAAGACTGGTCTGACTATTCACAGAGAAATGTATTCAGAGAAGCATAACATAGTTACAAACATGATACGTGAAACAAAGAAATATTACGCATGTGGTAGGATAGCAGGTGCTCTAGAGAACTCTTCCGCCTCAGTGATCAGCTGTTGGGCAAAGCAGGAGACACTGTGCTTCCTTCTAACACCCCCCCCAGCGTCTCTTCCCAATAAATTCAATGAGCTTTTTTGTTGTGCAAGACTGAACAGATCAGAAGCAGCTCTGACCCTGATACACCATGCCCCACTGATGCTGGTGTGTTCTCTGGTACACTGTCTGAAAAATTTGAACCTGTATCTGAGATTTGTGTAAAAGAGATACAAAAGAAAATGTCAAAAAAGTCCTGTGACCTTGAATCTATTCCTACCTCAATCCTGTTTGATTGGTTAGACAAAATTACACCCATTGTCACTGATATTATGAGCAAGTCCTTATTATATGGTTTTTTGCCTGAGTGCTTTAAGCATGCTCTTGTGAGACCCCTTCTAAAGAAGGCAAACCTGGACCCAAAGTGCTGGAAGAACTATCGTCCAGTCTCCAATCTACCATTCGTGTCAAAGGTATTGGAACGCATTGTACTAAAACAGCTTCTACAGCATCTTGAATTTCATAATCTGCTTGAGCCTTTCCAGTCAGGCTACCGTAAGTGTCACAGCACAGAAACTGCTTTAATGCGTGTGGTCAATGACCTCTTCCAGGCCTCAGACAATGGGCATATGTCTATCTTGTCACTGCTCCACTTGTCAGCAGCAACTGACACCATAAACTACACCATCCTCATAACGCGGTTGCGTACCACTTTTGCCTGGTCTGAAACGGTTCTGGACTGGTTCAACTCCTATTTGACTGACCGTACCCAGTCTGTTGTCATTTGCCACGAATCATTTCCATCAGTGCTGAAATGTGGTGTGCCACAGGGTTCTTTCTTGGGACCTGTCCTGTTTACTATGTACACACAACTTCTCAGCACTGTCATTCATCAGTCAGGTCACTAATACCACCTCTTTGCAGATGACTCGCAGCTGCATAACTCTTCTACTCCATCAGATATTGAATTTCTTGAGTGCAGTCTGAGAGATTGTAGATGTTTCGAAGTGGTAGAGTGACAACAAGTTGAAAATGAATTATGATAAAACTGAGCTCATTGTTATTGACACTAACTCAAAGATCAGTCAGGTTACCCATACTGCTGTATCTATCTCTGGTTGTGAATGTGATGCATCCTTCTCACGAACTGTCGGAAATCTTGGTTTCTACCTAGTCGAAACCTTGTCTATGAAAGCACATGTCAAACAACTATGCCGTACTCTGTACTTTCAGTTACGTTGAATAGGTAAGCTCCGCTCCTTTCTATCCGCCGATGCTGCCAATAAACTTACTGTCTCTTTTATACTCTCCAGACTATTGTAACTCTCTTCTTGCTGGTCTCCCCGACTATCAACTAAATAAACTTCAACCCATCGAGAATTATGCAGCTCCTTGTTTTCCGCAAGCCCAGACGTGAGAGTGCAAAACCTCTTCTCAGAACTCTTCATTGGCTTCCTGTAAAGGCCAGAATTCAATATAAAGTTGCCTGTCTCTGCTTCCAGTGTATCTATCATGAGAACATGCCATCTTATCTTTCCAATCTCCTGCGGACATACAAACCTTCTAGAACACTCCGTTCTTCTGATACTTCACTGGTGACTGTTCCTCGCTTCTCTCTTGTTATCTTTGGTAAAAAGTCATTCTCTATCTTTGGCCCAAATGTCTGGAACTCTCTATCCCTGTGTCTTAGGAAAACAAACTGCTTCTCAACTTTCAAACGGCATCTGAAAACCTACCTCTTTCAAACTCGTCTATCCTGAGAAACTGAAATGTGCAAGTCCTTCTTAATTAGATTTGTTCTCCTAACTGTATGTTTCTAGACCAGTAATGTGAAAGGTGTGTGTGTGTGCATGCGTGCGTGCGGTGTGTGTGCGTGCGTGCGTGCGTGTGTGCGTGTGTGTGTGTAAGTGTAAAGGAAAGGAGTGGTTTTTTGTAGCATTTATGAGAGGGAGACTCTTTGAGAATTTTCTTATATGATTTGTTTTTAAAATCATTATTACTCATGTCATTATTGTACAGTGTCTTAATTGTGAACGCAGTGCGATTTGTTTTAGTATCGGACATCTCGAGGCTTTTTTTTTTTCCAATGTGCATGACTTTTATCATTCCTATTTTTGCTGCATGCTCTTTTTCTTAATGTAAAGCGCTGTTTAGCATTTTTATGGAATATGCGCTATAGAAATAAACATTATCATTATTATCATTGTCATTACTATCATTATTCGTACCTGTACTATGGTCCCTGTACGAGATAATGGAGTCTTAGTTATCTGTACTAGGGTCCTTGTACTATATATTGGAGGAGACTTTGTCATCTGTACTATGGTCCCTATATGGGATATTGGAGACTTAGTCATCTGTACTAGGGTCCATGTATGAGATACTGGAGGAGACTTAGTCATCTGCAATATGGTCCATATATGAGATACTGGAGAAAACCTACTTATTAGAGAAAACCAAGCCATCTGTATTATGGTCCCTTATCGGATGCTAGAGTATACCTACTCAGCGGTATTATGGTTCCATATGAATTAATTGAGAAGATCCATTCGCTGTACTAAACTACTATGGTCCCTATAGGAGGTATTGGTGAATATCCAGTCACCTGTCCTATGGTCCCTGAATGATGAAGACCTAGTCATCAGTATTATGGCCCTTATTAAGATACTGGAGAAGACATAGTCATCTATATGGCCCGAGAAGCGGTGCAGTTTGTGTTGGTAAATCTGCCAGCTTCACAGGAACTGACGCAGTACCGTCTTCAGTTTATGCCTCTTCTTCTTCCTCTTCTTTTTTTTCTTTCCTTGAACATCCGCCATCATTTTGACGGGTCTGGTGTGTGTAAAAAGCTGGGGGGGGGCGGGGGGGGGGGGGGGGGGGGGGGGGTCCACAAGGTTGTTGGTTATGCACATGTAGGACTGGCAGTAGGGGGAGGGGGGGGGGGGGGGGGGGGCGCTGGTTGGTAAGATTTGGGACTTGAACTAGTTGAAGCCTGGTTTAGCTTGCCCTAGATCTTCTGTCTGAACCTCGTTCAAATCCATACACGATACACGGTAGGCTATGGGCATCACCTGTTGAGTACGCACAATTTCATCTTCACTTTATGCGTATCGTGCCTAAAAACGCAAACCAGCCATTGAAAATCAAAATGTTCTGTTCCACTAGTCGCCATTTTTATCACTGTCTCCATGAGATCCCAGCTTCCTAAAAGGAAATTTTCGAACGTGGAAATATGTGGATTTAACATGCCGCCGGGGACTAGCAGTCCTTAAATTTGTACATGTTGGATGTTTGAAAACAAAAGTCAATACCGACAGATTACTCACCGGACGGATGGGGATTGAAATAAAATGGTTTATCCAGGTTTTCAGTGTGGTGTGTAAGGTGCCAAGGCACCACACGCCAATGGCGTCAGAGAAGTGACGTCAAGAGATAACAACGCGTCACGATAGGCCTGCAGACGATTACTTGTGTAGATCTACTCACCATGCCTCTTGAGACGTTTCTACATGATATAAAGTGGCCTGTGTTCTGGGCTTTTCTGTGTTAAGCGTGTGAAAGCAGATGGAAATCGGTAACATTCATTAACAGTCTGTTTGTCGTTCCCTGCATATTTGCAGTACACACACAGTAAAGAGAAAGTGTTAATGTGGACTGTTGGACTGGCATGAAAAAAAGAGATGTGAACACAGCTTCCAGAAGGTTTAGAAGACTTTGTCATTAGCCTGAAGGCAGAGACGACTAAAGAAAATAAGGAAAAAAAAAAAAATTGGGGCAGCTTTAGGAACACACACACACACACACATACAGACAGAGAGAGAGAGAGAGAGAGAGAGAGAGAGAGAGAGAGAGAGAGATGAACGATATTCCGAAAACTTTTTCCAGGTCTTTAAAAAAAAAAGTTAAAGTCCGACCTCTCTTTTTTTTCTGAGACTGACTATGCTGCCTACTGTCATACTGTGGAAAAGCAGAAGAACTGAAAGCGAAGAACGTAAAGTCGCAACACGAGAAGAGAGGCAAGACGATTTAGTGGACTATATCCAAAATTGAACTTGCTGCCAATGTTGCTTGTGGAATTCTGCTATTATCATATATATAGATACTAAGATAGACAAACACACACACACACGGATATATATATATATATATATATAGAGAGAGAGAGAGAGAGAGAGAGAGAGAGAGAGAGAGAGAGCATGTATAGACAAAGATGCCAGAGGAACAGGATTAGTGTCTTCGCCTTTAGGTAGCTGGTGTTCTATTGCACACAGTGAAGGTATTCACCACTTCCTGTTAATCTGATGGCAAGTATTTACCACTTCTTGTTGGTCTGCTTGAAAGCATTCACCTCTTCCTGTTGATCTGATTGAAGGTATTCACCACTTCTTGTTGATCTGATTGAAGGCATGCACTACTTGTTGGTGTGATCAGCTCTTCGTCCACCTCCTGTCCATGGGCTGAGTGGCTACTCATCACACACCTCACCGCTGAAAGTGTTGAAAAATGTCAAATTCGACGCACACACATGGTGTTTGACGTAGTTGGCATGGCTCGCTGAACAGCAGACAACAACAAGGAAAAACTGTCATACCCGGAAATAATCAGTGAACTGCACGTGTGAATGGAATTCCAACAAAGGGGAACAGTGAGAAATCAAGACGTGATACCGATCCTTTTCTCCCTACATCTTTTGATATAAACAAGGACTATATCACAGTTCTCAGTGTGTGTCTGTCTTGTGTCTGAAATCAAGAACGCCTGAACATCCAGGTCTGCCAAGTTCTTTTAATATTCTTTATCTATCAAACACCTCTCAGCTCTATGGATGCTGCAGATGGCAAGATATCCTAATCTGAACTCGCTGATGCTGTTGTTTCTGCAGATATGCTGTTATTATTTCTTTATATAAAAGGTAGGCTACGAGCCTGAGATCATTTCTTCCAAAATAGATCAAGACTCACTTGTCGAACTCGCTGAAGCTTGTGTTAAGACTGACAAATTAGTGAAAGAAAAGAGCCATTTGGAAACAAACACAAAAACCTGTTTTGTTTTTGTGGCTGCTGTGGTTATTGCTGATGCAATATCCAGAGATGTGCAGTTACACTGGTTTTGGTCTGTTTTTTTTTTAACCATATAACATGTATTTGTCACAGTGTATTTTCTAACCCATCAAAGCAAGACTAATTTCAAAACCACTGAACGCTAGTTAGGAAGAATAAAAACTTATTTAGAATAAAACCTACGTCTGGAAACCTTTGGCAGACATTTTCACATTCTTCAGCACCAATTTAGGCTAACTTGTGCAGCCATTCACGGTTAGTGTGCTTTTGTAAGAGGTTAATCTAGTACTTCAGAGGCATGTTTCAGGGATGCCAAATGCCTGCAAATGAGGTCTGTGGGGCAAAGTGGAGAAGGCTTCCTAAGGGAAGGTGACAAGTGAACACAATATCTTTGCTAAATTGAATCTGAACTTCGATTTTTTTTTTTTTACTGTAATGGGACGAGGGTAGGAAGTATGTGTATGTTGGTGGTCACACACACACACAAGCACGCACGCACACACACACACACATTCACGCACACTCTCACACACACTTATCTTACACATATTGCTGTTGGGTACCTGCTCTAAGTCAGGAAATTCAATCCCTATGAAGTTCACTTTCTTGCTACACAGATCCAGCTGGAACTCTTTGCCACTGCCTTTGCCACTGGCCAAAGAGTACTGATCCTTTTCTTACACGAACCGCCAGATCTTTCGGGAAATCATAGGCTGATGAACACTAACCCCCCCCCCCCCCCCCCCCCCCCCCCCCCCCTCCAGTCTCTGTGCCGAGGAGGATGGGGTATGGAAGTCAGATTCCAAGCTGCTGGCAAGACTGGCATAGTTATCAGTTTTATAATCGGGAGCTTGCTCCATTCTTTTATGTGGCAGCGAGCTCAACCAACCATTTAGCTTTAATGAACCGGAGTGGCGTATGTACCCGTCTCATGCCACGCTGTCTGATGATCTCCGTTCCCACCCTGGAAAGTCCGCTGTGCACTCCAAGTCATCCATCCACCCAGTGAACCCCCGTTCCCCACGTTTTTGACGTCATAGCTTTCCAAGACCATGATTTAAAGCATCCTGCCATGTAGTGGCGTTGGTGGCATTGTGTTTCTTCTGGCAGTGTTAACTGCATGAACGATCCAAGTACTTTGTTGGGTTTCCATGTGTACCTTTCCTTCACAAGAGCTCCAGACATGTTCCATTTGCTCTGACAGAGTGGACACTTGTCATCTGATTTCTACAATTTCACCCATGCTTGAATTCGACGGCAGGAGATCTGAATCTAAAAGGTGCCATGCGCCATATTTTATTTTATCTGATGTTTAAGAAGTGCATTTTTTCACGTGGTCCACTGACCCTGTTGGCCCTGCTTAACTGTCTTTTTTCTAGATTCTCTTGGCACCCTCTTCTTTTTTTCAGCGTCTGTATTTCCACATCTCGCTTTGCTTACCCTTTTTGCCTTTGAACCCCCACTACATTTCTGTTGACCTCAGCTCTTGTCTGTTGGTCTGTGTGTGACCTGTTATTTCCCTGACCTTCAGGCGTTTTTTGTTTTTTAACACGTCCACTGCCTCCTATACTCTCTATTCTTCTCTCTCTCTGTCTTTTGTTCCAGTTACTAAGAGTAACGGACAAGTGTTCAAATTAATTTCAAGAATGTGACATATCCCATTTCATCCCTCTCTAAAAAAAAAACTTGTTACTGATATGATGTGCACTGTCCATTTACATTCAGATAAACTATCCCGAGACGGTGACAGATCATGAATGTCCAGCTTGGGCTGCTCAAAAAATAAATTCATCAGATAGTAGGGCCACTGTAAAAGAGTAAGAAAATCCTGATCTTCAAATCTTTGCCAAGTCATTACTATAATGATGGAAGAATTGTTAACCTGCACTTGTTTTCCCCCACTATATTAATTGTTCAGCATTATATTGTTTGGTCAATCAGTGGGTGATTGCATCTCTTACGAGATCCAAGGAAAGGTTGTTCTGCACAAATCTTAGCCGCTGACAATGCTTGGGTTATTGAACAGCAGAGCTGACCACTCAGACTGTTCCGTATCTTTTGATCTCCCTTGCATCCTTAAATGGATCCTCAAGCATAGGCTCAAAGATTGTCCCTTACATTTATACTGTTTGCCTAATATTTTTAGTTTTCAACAACTTTTTTCCTCTCCACACTTTCACTTTGTTTCATTCTACCACCTTTCGCTGGCTGCTTTGGGGGTGCTGTTGGATTCTTTTTTGAACCCTTGGCAGTTGGAACACCACAGAATTATGGACTGTGGTGTGTCTCTAGCTGACACCAAGAGCACAAACACTATCAGCCGTGTTTCCCTGATGAGTCCAATCCAGTGGACGGAAGGCCAGCAAGGCGATACATAGACGGAAGGCCTTGGAACAGGTGATACATAGACGGAGGCCTTGGAACAGTCTTCCAGTTTTCCAGAGGAATTGTGATAGTGTCCTCATGCAGCTAGAGAAGGGTTTTCATATTTATGATATACATTTTCCCATTTACTTCATCTTCAATTTTTTAAAAAAATCTCAATTTCTAATATTTGCCAAGTCATTACTATAATGATGGAAGAATTGTTACCTGCACTTGTTTTCCCCCCACTACTTAATTATTCAGCATAAAATCCTGATCTTCGCAAGTTTCAGTGAAGATTACAAGTGAATCTACCCAAACCAAAAACTGTGAATCTACCCAAACCAAAAAGCTGTGAATCTACCCAAACCAAAAAGCTGTCATTCAAAAAGCAAGTCTTCTTCAGGGAATGCAAACGACATTGCATGAACAATTAAACCAGTGTCTTAAGGCAAACGTAAATCCTACGAACACTTACAGCAGCCATCACACCAACAAAATACAGACCCCTTCTCCCCATCCCTTTCAGAACTTCTGAATGCGAATTTTTTTTTCTTTTGGTTGTGTTGTATCTATCTTTGGCATTCCATCAGAAATGCCAGTGTTGTACTCAGATCTTGAAAGATAATCGTTTTCTGATACGGACTCCAAAAATATGTCTTGTGAAAATAAATGAAGATTTGCAACATGGTTTTGGAGATAATCTTACAAGCGGGCCAAGCACTGCAGCTTGTGCCTGTGCAGAGGAAATGTAAAAGCTGAAGTGGAAGAGGTCCACTGTCAAATGGATTGAGCGTTCAACTGCAGAGTTCGCAGTGAGTTTGAATCGCTTGACTTTAAAGGTCAGCAATCAGGATGTAATTTAGTTCTGTGCAGGTTATAGCTGGAAGAGGGACGGACACTACTTTCCATTATGCAGTGCCCTAGACTTGGTGAGCTCTAACAAGTCCTTTACCTGTATGGCCATTGAGCTGGAGACTTTTCACTGTTTTAGTGTCCTCTACCTGTATGGCCACTAAGCTGTAGACTTTTCATTTTTTTTCAGTGTGGGACATTCACTAGACATGCAAAATCACAAAATACAGCAGGATATACATTATTGTTGAAGCAATAGTGAGCCCAAGTTTCCACTGAATTAAATGTTGTAACAGTCAACACGTTATCTTCAGGACAAAGGGCAGTGAGCATTTTTCTCAATGGCAGTATTAGGAGGAGGTGATAAAGCACTCAGAGCCTGACAACTTTCCATGACCAGCTGGTGAATGTGTATATAGTATCACTCACTCTCTGTACATGTTATACTGTCAGTCCCTAAATCTGCCATTGGTTCAGCATCCATCCTGCCGTGCTGTCCTGGTGACCTAATTTATTTTCCACACCCATGCCCAGATTCCTTTCTGCTGAAGACAAGTTGTCCTGCTCCAAGTCGGCCATCGTGGGCACATGAATCTCCGTCCCTGTTTCCTGGGTATCAAAAAAGACCACTCAACTAAATGCTCCCAAAGGTAAACCTTGATGCATATTACCCAGCTCATCACTAGCCCCACTTCTCATCAAAACCTACCTGGAATCTTAAAAATGGAAGACAGGCCGAGGTCCTGTCCACAGTTGATGAATCTAGCTTTTCAGTATGTTATCACTGGTTTTTATCATCACAAACCTGTCATTTCTGTGTGCTATTCTCTAGTAGGACATAACGTATTTTGATTAGTTTTGTTACTATCTGACAGGTTGTTGACATATTGGTTTGTTTTAACTGCATTACAGCCCAATCAAGAGAGGTCAGAATAGATTTTCACTGGGAAACAGCTCTGATACGCCTCCCTTCCGTTGGTTGGTCGATAAGCAACATGACATGAATAAAGTACAGGAGACAGGTGGGCAACTCTCATTGTGAAATTCAGCCATCAACAGCAAGATTGGAGGCCAAGACACAAGGGTGCGACAGTTTTGGTTTTTAACAACAGCAATGTCACCAGATATGACGGTCATGAAAATGAGGATACTTTCCAGTCTGGCATTTGTGTTAAGGGAAATGCTCATGTGCAGTCTAATACATAATTGTTGTGTTGGCATATGGAATCAATGTTTATAATGTGATAATCTTGATACGGCTCCCATGGTTATCAAGGCTACAAACATCATGAACTGAAACTGAACCAGGGTCACCTGGCCTTAACATTCACCCCAGGACAAAATGGCCACCACTTCTTCAGCATGTTCACAAACACTATGCCTCCCCCATGGAAGACATAACAGAAATGGAGCACCTAACAAGACAGGGATTTTTCTTTTTTTTTTTTTAAAAAATTTTTCAGCCTATAAAGAACATGAACTGACACCTCAGTTGTGGAGCTGACAGTTGCGAGTTTGGATCCTTCTGAGGTCCTATTTTCACTGCATGGAGATCCTCTATCCATCCAGCAGTAAATGGAAGGTACGATGGCAGAGGGAGAACAACTGGCTCTATCTTCCGGACCTTCCAGCCCTAGATGCCATGAATATCTGACAATTTACTCAGGCCATATGGTCATCAAGTTTGTGTGTCTTTAACCCCTATATTACAGGTAAAAATGCAGTCTAAAAATCAACAAACATATGTTCAACAGCACATTTTGTGTATAAGGATCCAAAGAACTGAAGAAAATGAGTTCAGAAATGTCTAGCTGCAATTTCAGAAGACACAATACCATACAAAACTACGAGATAAAACAAGAACACCTGGATTTCAAACACTTTTTTTTTTTTAATTGTGCAATGCCAATCTGAAGTGACAAAATGTCATTCCTATATCTTCTTTAGCATGCAGTGTTACATCTTTCCTTTTTTTCCCCACAGTCAAAGCTCTCTCACTTATCACCACCCTTTCAGACATCTCATGCACATACATACACATATATATACACTCACACATGTGCATACAATGACAGCACTCTGCCCTCACTAACAGTAGTTTTCTTTTGAGGTTCCTACAATGTTTCTTCTGCTGAAGAATTTTAAGATCAGACTATCCAGCCTTCTACTCTGCCAGAGTAAACATCGATACCCTTCTACTCTTGATGCTCAAGTGGAAAAAAAAACCAAAAAAAACCTGGCAGCGTACTTTCTTAGACCTATTTCTCTAGAAGATAAGATAAGATAATGTTGCTTATAGCCCAGCCGACAGCAAAGGGCCATATCAGGGCTGTCACCACGTTTATTTCTCTAGAAACTCTGACAGTATCTCTCATGTGATTAACAACAACAGATTCACACTAAGTGTCCAACTTTGGAGGTTCCATACTTAGGAACAGCCGCAGTTCCTAGGAAGCCGACTGCCTGGCCAGAACGTCTTTAACGTAAGGATTATCTCTGGCATCCACTTCCGCCTTCAGTGTCTGGATTTCGGCGTACAGCTGGTCCGCCGACATGTCTGATGCTGCCAGTTTCTTGGCCTTGCTCAGGAAGGTTTGGATGATCTCTTCCCCTTCCTGAAAAACACAGCTGACTAGCTGAAATGATGATGATGATGACAGCAATTAGCACTTTAAATGTAGGGCACTTGTGCTTGTATGTGCACATGCATAAAACAGTGTGTGTGTGTGTGTGTGTGCGCGCGCGCGCGCATGCACATACCCCTGTTCTAGCATGTGCAATTGCAATTTTGCTCCATAATCAAAATGCAATATTTTCCTATGTTCTATCACATAAATGTGTCATTCAAAGACAAAATGGAAATAAAGTGGATGAAAGGGCGACCATCCACTAGCACAGTTCAATAAAGTGTAGTTATCAAACTTGAACCAACACATAAAGCGGGCCTGGCAAACACCTTCCACTTCCCTCACCCACCCCTCCCCAACACAAGCTTTTGCCAATACTTTATTACAGTTAACAATTATATTTCTCCAGACTTTTTACACTCTGATACAAATATATGCAGCAGCAGAAACGGAAGACTAAGAAAATATGAACAGAAAAAAAAAAAATCTTCAGAGAGATTGTGGAAACTACAGGGAGATAAAGTCCTACCTCAAAATTAACTTTTATAGTAACCACAACAAAAAATCACCTGTGTCTGTTTCCACCTGTTATGAACAACAGATTGTTTCCCCATGGGAGCAAGAGTATCTTCTTTGTTTATCACAAGACAGAAATCAGCCAAACAAGAGAAAACAAGTACGAATACAATCCTAATGAATGTGCAAACAAATTAGACGCCCATTCAGATGTCTCATAACCCTGACAGAGGCAACCCTTATAGTAACCAAATAATCTGTCCACAACATTTATCTTTTGGGGTTGAAAGTATGACAGTAAAACAACCTATTATAAAGCAGCACATACCTGTTTGGCCAGTTTTCGTTTCTTGACGGCCGGCTCATCATCTCCCTCAAGCTCGGTCCCTGTCACGCTCAGTGTCTGGAAATCTTCCAGCTCATTTGCTTTCTGGCGAGCACACTAGAAGAAAACATGGCAACCAGAAATTATTATTAAAAAAAACAAAACGAGCCAACAGAAGGAAGACAATGAATGAAACGACATCAAATTCAACACTGTGCTGTCCAATCTTTCATCTCCAAACTACTGAAACTAAAATATAAATGCTGATTTTGTATACAAAGCAAGATAAACATGCTTGGTTAAACAAGAAATAATGACTGCTCTCACATGAAAAATGGTCGAAAGATGTGTTTACAGACACATTCTGAACATTATTTTTTTTTTCACACATATCTACATATGATGCATCATTTTTGTGAAACAAAGCGAGATAAAATGCATGGTTAAACAACAAATAATGACTGCCCCTACATATAAAATGGTTAAAAAAAAAAATGTGTTTACTAACACACTCAACACACTATTAACATCATTTTTTTTTTTTTTTTTTTACAAATACCAACATATGACGCACCACTCCTGTGAAACAATGGATAGGAGGGGTAGAGAGAAAATGAATGCAAGACGTTTGAAAAGAACACATCTGAGACACAGAAAAAAAATGAGTCGTTCTCTTACACAAAGCTGTTTTCTTACCTCCACCACATGTTTGGGAAAGTGAGCAAGTTCAGCCACATGGATACCAAAACTCTGGTCACACACACCTGCAAACACAACCACATTTACCAAATAATAAAGACACATGCACAGGCATACACATCCAAGTGCGAGCATGATACTGCAAGCTGTATAGGCCTGTGTGTGCAAGCAGGTGTTGTTTTGCACTGTGTTCTTCAGCTGAATGCTGTGACCAAAGAAAAAAAAAAAAAAGAAGAAAAAAAATTCACAGAACCCCCTTTATAACATTTTCATATGAAGTGTGATACATTCTGATCACCGCATACTGCTACAAAAAGCAGATATTCAAGCAATTAAGCAAGACTAGAGTCTTTGCCTTTGCATGCAAACAAACACTTCTAGACTTGCTTACTTGTTCTCTGTCCTGGCCAGAATAACAAACAGAATACCACTCATACATATGTCAGGTTGATAATACATGATTTGTATTAACAATATCTGCAGCACCACATTACACTACAGATTCACCTAAACATCTTCAGATACAATGAATCAGGTGATACAGAGCAATATCCTAAGTACGACTTCAAACACTCACATCAAGTCAGCTCAGAGGAATATTTCATTCGGGAGGAACATACTGCTTCATCAATTTCCATGGAATTCACTTTTCTCATTTCAGACAACTTCCTCTGCCCACTCTCCCATGTGGTTGAAATCGATTCCTCTTCTTTAATATTTTGTATCTGTCTTTCCTATCACAAATGATTCGGCGATCAAAAATCCACATCCACCTCTTAACCTTCTTTGAGTCAGTCTGATTCATTCTCCTCTGGTCTTCACCTTTCTTTATCACTATGATGATTATCACATTTTGCCCAATCTTTTTGATGATATGAGCAAAAGTACCCCGGGAGAGTTCACTCTTAAGTAGTGTTTACTTCTGAGATCAATCTCTTACTACCTGGCTGTTGTGACACCATTTTTGCTGCGTCTCCATTTATTCACTGGCTGATATTTTGTGCAAAGTTCTTGATTGGTCAGTCATCAATCAGGTAAAAAGGTAGTCATAACACAGAGTTAATTCATATGAAAAGTAAGCTGGTCATTTTCATTTTGGCCATACCTGGAAGCAAGCCATAGGGAGAGTGGAATAGGGATGTTCCACTGTAGCTATTCAGCATCCAAATCTTTTCCATAAACTTTTAAAATCCTTTCAAATGCATAACTTACTCAATATTTGTGGTAAAGAGACCAAATGTGACAATGCATGGAAAACCAAATATAATGGAATTTTTACACATTTTAAGGTTTTACATCCATAATGTTCAACCGAAATCACTGGTGAAAAAAAACTGCAGAAACCATAATCCAGACATCTTTATCAGTTTTGATTTTACAGTTGTTAAAATTGGACAACATACGAAGTCAGCTTATATGACAATGATGCAATCAGAGACCACACAAGTTGCAGTGCAGCTTCAGACCTTGAGAAAATGTCACAAGCACATTAAAATGATCTCTTCGGTGGGGCTTCAAAAGTCAATCACAACAGCCATACTATGTTTGCCTCCACCTTTACTGCTTACGAAGAGGTTTTATGAGCATTTACTTGGGATGAAATAGTTCCTGAAATCTACATTATATTTCTGACAATGGCAATCAAATCTGATGAAATAAAACATAAAAAGCATTACACTCTCAAACTGATATTTTGGATGTGTACAGAATATTGAACATTGCTACCCATTCTACTGAATTTTTCTTCAATATCCCTATTTTTAGAATTCATTTTTTTTTAAATCCGAATTTTGCTTAAATATCAGGAATTTCAAAATTTGTTCAAAACTGGGCTTGGAGATCATTTCTGAAGAGGGCTGATAAACTAATTCAAAAGAAAGCCCACTTAAGTCAGCTGGAACAGTAGGGTTCAAGTGCATTCAAACTGCCCCCTCTTCAATCCCTGGTTCCCAATTTTTGACACCAGATGGGTAGCATCTATGTATTAGCCAAACTAAAACCTGCTTAATCAGAGATTGTTATTGTTTATATCAATGCACAAGCATGCATATACAAGTATGCCCACAGTCGGAAAGAATTCACTGGCATGTTGAAAAACTCTTTGCCTAAGCTTTTTTGTCTGTAGGCAGTTGCATGCATTGTGCAACAGTCTTTTTTTTAGCTCAGGGACATTTTTTATATCTACCAAAGTCAAGTCAATGGTCACTTGCATTCTACAACATGTAGCAGTGATGGAAACATAGCAGCAAAAACACACATTCTATCTTTGTGAATCACAATAAAGCTTCAACACAATAAGTATCTGGAGCTGAAATTCGAAAATTCACTGATTTTTTTTTTTTTTTTAATGGGGGTTATTTACTTGCTTGGGATGTTTGTGTTTTGCTTTGCTTTTTTTTTTTTTCTCCTTTCAGAGACACTGAGTTCTTTTACAAATCATGATAATAAGACAAACAGTAAACAGACAAAAATCGCAGTGTTGGTATGATATTCACCAAAGTTTCACACAAAATATGCAAGTTTCTAATGCAATACCTGGTCTGACCCTGTACAACAAGGTCAATGTGTCGTTTGAGGTCAACGCAGTGACATGAAGATTGTTAACAGTTGGCACTACATCTGCCAGTGCCGTCAGTTCATGGAAATGCGTAGCAAACATGCAGAAACAGCCGATCTTGTTGGCTATGTAGCTGTCAACAGAACAACGGAACCACAATAAAACCACATAAAGCACACAAATACAATAAAGCCTCCCAAAAGAGACAGGGTAGGGATAAAGGAGGAAGGAAAAGACATCTAGTCAAAAGTACACTTCACTGGATATGGACAACTTAAAATTTTGGCTGACATGAACGGATTGATTAGCGCCAACAACATCTATATGACTACCCAATAAGAAAATTTTGTTGTTCCTTAAATTCAAGCTTAAATGTATGTGACTGTACATTATCATTCTCAAACTAAAATTAAAGATCTTTGCCCCCCCCCCCCCCCCCCCCCCCCCCCTACAGCAGCAGTAATATACAAGAATCTTGAATATTTTACAATTTATTTACTGACGTAATATTGGAAAACTTATGTCCATCCAAATTATCAGGCCTGTGCTAAAGAAGAAAGAATCTGGACAATATACATTATTCTGAACAGTTAAAATTTAACATTTACAAAAAAAAATGCCCAAATTTGAAAGAAGAGAAATCTGCCTTAAAAACAAACACCATTGCTCTGATGTTGCCAAAGAAATGAAATCTATGTTTAAACAAAGCAGTCTGAAAAATGCAATCTGAAAAATACACATTACTCTGATATTGCCCAAGCCAGGCCAAATCCGTCGTATGTGGATGTCCCTCGACCCAGTCATCAATGATGATGAGAGAATCCTTGGTAGCTGACTGAAAATCAAGGACCATTCTTTTTCTTCATACGATTACACCCTGTAAATCAGTCATTATATACACACCAGAAAACCTGTTGCAAAATTCAACAGAATATGATTTCATGCCTCTTCGGCCACTGCTACTCATCTACTTGACGTTTTCCCTTATACCTTAAAAGTTTGACAAGGTGATACAGTTCCAATACATGCCTTTTCTCACATTAAACCCTTTTACTGCTAACAGGTTTGTGCTAAAAGTAAAAGCAAGACTAACTTTGCAACATACTCAAAAACAAGAAATGCAAATAAAGTCAACATTTCATCATAAAAATACTCATTAAAAAATGAAAACTGTGTATTCTCAAGTATAAACACACACAGTCTGTGTCTTTTAGGAAAATGGGAATAGTATATTCACAATGTAATCACACATTTTTTCTGTCTCACACATTCTGCTACACAAACTGTATAGTGTGTACGTTTATACACTTTCACACATCTCTCTTGCACCCACATACTGAATCTATTTTAACTGACATCTACAAATTAACCAAACCAAGCTACTTCAAGAACGGACCAAACCTGCAACTCAATCTCTTTTCCACAAACAAGCTACACATCACTAACACAACTCTGCCAATGCAACACAAGCAGAGCAGTTCCACAAGATTCAATAAAGCAAGCAAAATGCAGAAAGCAGACCTGTTAACCCTGAAGCTGCCATTAGTATTTTCCTCAAGGAAAATGAGCATATTTTCTAAAAACATGTCCACATATCTTCTAAACTTTTCAATTTCTATAAAAGCTGGGGATCTCTGCTATTGTTCCACCGTCATCCAGATGCGGATTTGCGCGCATGATGTTGCGCAAGTTGTCACTCTTTGATTGTAGTGCTAACACTTGCAAGTGCAATAAGTTCCAAGTGCAACTACCGCTCAAAAAAACTTCCACCTTGAGATTTTGTTTTTTCACAAACCTATTTTTTCCAGTTTGTTGTTTTCATCGTATTTTCACCAAACATGTGTACAACATACAGCGTAATTGTATGGGGTATGCAGGTCTGAGAAAGTACTGTGACGGGCGACACACTTACCCGCAGAATAGAGGCAGTTTCCAACATCTCCGCCATGAAGGTCGACACCCCCTTCAGCTGGCTGTCCCCCGCCCCAACGCGGGCCAACACGCAATCCACGATGCTCACCTCTGCCTCTGTGCATGGCACATAGCACCCCAGCTGGGCCATCAGCACCACCACGCCCACCTGCACACACACATCACGGTGTCCTGTAGCTGATTTACTTGACAAGTCTCTCAGAACCCTACTTGAGGATTTTAGAGATACCCCCCTTGAGATGTTACACGGCTGACAAGGTCAGGTGGACCTATTGGGAATTGCTGTTATATCCTACCTTCTTGTACTGAGAGATTAAGCTGGAAATGGAAACTGAACTTTCAGACGACATCAACTGCAATTGTGTTTGTGTGTTTTTACACATGTGTGTGAAACATGTGCACATATGTACATACACATGTTCATGTGCGCATGAGTGTGTGAACATGTGCATTTGTGTGTGTGTGTGTGTGTGTGTGTGTGTGTGTGTGTGTGTGTGTGTGTGTGTGTGTGAAGTTATTCATCTGAGTAGATATGTGTGTGTGTGTGCATGTTTGTGTGTTCAATTGTGTGCGCGTGTGTATTCAAGTATGTATGCATGTGTATATATATGTTTTAAGTGTTTATATACTTACTTAAGTGTTGTGTGTGTGTGTGTGTGTGTGTGTGTGTGTGTGTGTCAAATATTCTTTGCCACACTGATTCAAGTAATCACAGTTCTCATATGATAATCTAATGGTGTCATTGACAATGGAACATTCAAAGAAGTTTTAGTGAGACAGAGAGAGAGAGACAGAGACAGAGAGACAGGGAGAGTGAGCAAGAGAGCATATAAAATAAAAACTGAACACTCCTTAATTCTGAAACCCATCAGACATGGAATTAAAATCATTCAAGCCATGATAAACTGAACACAAAAAAGCCAAATCCCACTGCAGAGAGAACTCACCGATCTGATGTAGGTGGACTTTCCTCCCATGTTTGGGCCAGTGATGATGTGGAACATCTGCTCCTCTGGCACAACAACACAAAGACAAATCCTAACCCTCACACTCTGCGCTACCATGACAAATCATTTCTATCAACTGACGCAAAGCCGGCAGGGAAAATGTAATGGAATTTGTCGCAAACCACTAAAAATATTTACAACACATTCTAGAAGTCAGCTCAAAGATATGAAAACTTTTCACCAATAATTGCAGGTGACATGCGGCACTCAAATCATGCTTAATTAAGCACTGGGAAAAATGGATCACTTCAGGCATCTCTTGTTTATTGCTGGAAAGGATGGCAGTCATCGAGTCACTTTGGAGGTGTTCAGTGGTACCTGTTCTGATCAACTGTATGGACAGGACACCACGTACTAAGGCCCCTACTGACGACAACAATGACTGCCAAGTCGCGCAAAGCCAGTATGAGTGAGCATCCCCATTCAGAGGGGGCCAACAAGTCCAACCAATGACAGGCCTCAGGAATATGTAGATACCAGGGACCTTCAGATGAACAGTCCTCATGAATATGCAGATACCAGGGACCTTCACATGAACAGTCCTCATGAATATGCTGATACCAGGGACCTTCACATGAACAGTCCTCATGAATATGCAAATACCAGGGACCTTCACATGAACAGTCCTCATGAATATGCAAATACCAGGGACCTTCACATGAACAGTCCTCATGGATATGCAGATACCAGGGACCTTGACATAAACTAAGGACACAGATGCCAAGAGAAATTTGAAACTAAGGTCACCGCAAGAGCAAGGCATGAAGGGTCATAGCACGTGACATTTCTTTTTCTTTGGTGATTGATGAGGATGAAGAAGATGACACTATGGAGTTCCATTAAGATATGAGACTGCATGACAAGGCCTTCTTCTATGCTTACTTTCATGATACATCCCTTTGTCAACCAAGTCCAACAGATACAGAAACTGGCAGTGTTGGACAGGAGATCTGGCAGATGCCTCCAATGAGTCAATACCATTCTACTGTGTGGCTCAAGTCTTCTCAATGGACCCATAGCCAACACATAGGGAAAGAGCCGGTCAGGGCAGAAAAATCCCACTGATAAATGGCTCTGATGGGAATCAAGCCAATGGTCTCCAAGCCAGTAATGATCCACAATGTTTATCACCGTGCCACTGGGGTTGGTAGGCCATGGCCTTCATTTGGCTATGTCTGACATGGCATAACTCATGTCATGGGGAAAAATACCGGGTCTGTCTGTTCCTCTACAGAGGATTCAGCTCTGCAAGTTCTATATCATGTTAGACTCAGCTCTAAAAGTTCCATATCATGTTCACCATTCTGTTTGACAGCAAAAGCCTGACAATGAATCTTGTAAGAGCTTCTCTCGTCTACTGCCACAACAAATGACCTGTCTGATAAATGAGTTGGTAGACAAGATTCTCCTGAACAAGCTACTGTGACTGACTGGCTTGAGCTATCCTATTCATACAGTACAGGGCAGACGTCCCACAGGCAAAGACGTTGTGGTGTGCAATATGATTTTTGTTCATGTCTGATAGCAGGGGGCTGAGACACCTATGCCTTTGAAATACATGTTGAAAAATAATGACTCCACACTCAATTACCATTTCTTAAAGAGAACAAGACTGTTTCACAGACCTCCTTTTCACATCTCTCCATCAATTATCTCTGCCTTGAAAACAAAAATGACAGCACAAACAGGCCTCATCATACAAACATCACTTTTCGTTAATGTTCAAACTGAAAAAAAAAAAACTGCAAGAATGATTAATTCAATTTTATATGAACAACAGAAAAAAACTTCAATCAAAAAACTTTTTTGATCCGTATATGCAAACGAATTATGAAATCCGTACATTACAAAGAAAATTAAATAATAAAAAAAACACACAAGCAAATGCAGCAGTATACCCCAAACATCTGTAAACTCTCAAAGATACTGACTGTGGAAAATTGTTTGCTTTGAAGATCCCCCCCCCCCCCCCCCCCCCCCTCCCCCACCCTTCAACTCTCCCATCAACTCTCAGTGGCCTTCTACCTTTCTGAAAGGTGGCGTCATTGGGGATGAAGGAGACATCGTCCTGCACCTCAGACACGGGTGACGCGCTTCCTTCAGTTTCAGCACCCCTGAACCTGTAGGGCAGAATAATCATGTCACCATGGTCACGCCTAAACTAGTTGCCAGCATGTTTGGAAATGGTGTCTTCCATTTTTCATCGAACAAAATGCAACAGTAATCCATCTTCCTTATTTGCATACACACAAAAAGTATACAGTTCCACAGAACTAATTTCTGAGTTTCAAAAGCTTATCAATGTTTTTCAGAAACACACATACAAAACAAACAAGCAAAAAAAAAAAAAAAAAAAAAGAAAGAAAAAACCAGCTAGTTAAACAGGATTCTTCACCAGCTTATCGATGACCAAACTGAAAAATCATGAGCAAATAGTGACCAGGACAGTTCAGACATTCCCCAATGAAACCTTGTGCACAGGATGAAAAGCATCCTGAAGATGAAAGTTTCTTTCATCTCTTTCTTTTACGGTTGCTTCTTATTAGCAATTAATGTTGCGTCCTATCGCCAATCTCTTTTGAGATAACGACTCACCTTTGGGGAGGATGGTGGGTCTGACGAAGGGGATGGGGGCAGCAGCAGACACATGGGCGAAACTGACCAACACGTCCAGCTGAGCAATGAGGTCGT
Organism: Conus betulinus; assembly: GCA_016801955.1. Lineage (NCBI taxonomy): Eukaryota > Metazoa > Mollusca > Gastropoda > Neogastropoda > Conidae > Conus > Conus betulinus. The sequence continues at coordinate 267,329 of JADBJO010001547.1, read as the reverse complement.
TCAGGAGAAGCATAGGCTCCGAGTATCCCGCTGGTGAAAATATGTTTAAGTTCATGTGCATCCGACATCAATCTTTTTTTCCCTTTAACTTTCTCCATCCAAATATTCACAATCAATAAAATACTAACCTCCCCCCTTATTCTCAAGGAGAATGCCCCCTACCCCTCCCTCTTTTTCCATGCAGTTCCAATGCCAATGCTTTGTATACAACATTTTTAGACAATAGAGGTTAGCTTTTAACCCTTACATACACCAACCTGTAACAAGAATGCTGTTAAGTGCTTATGGGCATCTTACTGAAATCGCAGCACCCGCTGCTTGGTAGTTTGAGTCACAGAGTGAACTCACATGAATGAACACTTCACTAAATGAGATCAATTTTACCTCTTCTATCTTACTTTGAGTAAAATTCCATTCCTTTTGACCACATTCTACGCTTCACTGAATGATATAAATTTTACCTCCTCTATCTTACTTTCAGTGAAATTCCATTGCTTTTGACCTCATTCCATTACTTTTGACCTCATTCCATTCCTTCTGACCAGTTTATGAGCAATATTCCTTACTGGGCACAATGGCAGGTACGTCTTGCTACACATATGATTTTACATTCATGAATGGCAGCCCATCTACCTAAAATGTTCTCTACATTCATTCTGCGATCTGTTCTCTTTGAAGGCTACAGCTGTCCTAAGCACATTCTGCTGCACTGCCAATTTTCAGGGACAGCAAACCCAAAGCTGAGCTGTTCATTAAGCAGTGGCATGTAAGGGAAAAGCCATGACAAAAGGGTGAATACCCCAACATCTGAAACTTTAAGGGGATGGATTCTTGATTTTTTTTTTTTTTTCCAATCAAGCTGGAAAAATGCTTCCAACATTAATTTCAGTTCATATATACTTCTGCTGTAGTTATCTTTTGCATCTTTATTAGGATCCTTATTGATGAATACTTTTCTCACAAGTCGAATTCTGAAGCTTCACATGAACACATGCAGAAGCACAAGAGAGGGGGAGAATATTACAGACCTGCAATGTTGATAATTTCTGTGACCACACTCTTCTGCTGCTCGTTGTAGTCATCCTTGGCCTGCAGGTATTCCTCGTCGTGAACTGTCGTACCGCCGTATTGTGGAACCGCACCCCGTTCTTGTTGGTGTCGATGGTGCGGTAGTTCTTGTTGTTTCTCAAACTCTTCTCATCCTGGGAAGAGTCAACTGTATTGGCTGTATATCAAATCGTTGTTTTTAAGTCCATGACCAATTCAAAACCTCCCTATAAATACCCTTCTTCTTCAAAGACTCGTTCTCTTTTTATTCTGGAAGATTTTTTCCCAGTTCTAAACATGACCTTTCAACTAATGTTCCCCACCCTAAACCAAACCTTAACCTTTTCGTGATGCGCCATGCGACAGTGATGACAACTCAGTTGACCCGTTCATGACGAGCCATTCCATGGTGACGGCAATGCTGCTGTATTCCTTGGACGTGCCGTGCCTCTGTTCTGGCACAACTATAAGAAAAATACCATGTTTTCTCATCTACAGTCTAAGGGCTGCAGTTTCCCTAAATATCTAGAACAGTGTTCCAGCCACTGGAAGGGTAAGTTTACATGCACTAGTGATGACTTTTGTGACCCCAGAGTAGTCTGAGCAAAGAGACCCATGTGGCACTGGGAATTTCTGCAAAAGGCACATGTGGAATTTCCTACCTTGCAAACATATCGCGCAGAAGAAGAAACGTGGCATTACATATGGTATTAGAACTGGTCCAGCAATGTGGTTCAGAGGATGAGAGGAGTAAAGGTGTGCAAGTTCATAGAAAGGAATCTGAGCTTGATTTATTTGCTCTGTGTGTTTAACCCCGTTCCCTGCCCTGCCTGGAACGTGTAACGCACGTCCTGAAAACTGAAAATCGCTACGCCCAGGACGTGTGTGTCATGTCGTAACTTCGTCACGGAAAGCTGAAAAATCTACTTGGGAGACGACCGTCTAAAAAATGTTCTCACTTCTACTGGTGTCGAGGAACGGCCCCTTTCCCTTCACGCGAGCAGTCAGCTGACCATATGTTATGCAAATTGCGAGTTGAGAGGTTACAGCTGATAAGCATATTCAAGATGGCAGCTCAACTGAGCGCTTCGTCGACGCCTCCCGTTTTCAAGCGTTACACTGCGCTTGATGTTTTAGATGACGATAAAAACTTCGAAAGACAGTCATGAAGAAGACCTTTGAGGATCAGATCGTGATACTAGCGATGAGGAGGAGACGGATGGGAATCAGCACCATTCACTTTTATCGGAGACATGTGCTGGTGATGACATGGCTTCTTGTTAGTTGCACATGACAGCTGTGAGTACAACGCCGTGAGCGAGGGTGACGAAGCGGAAATAGCCGAACCCGTGCCATCAACGAGCACTGCACGCACTCCTATCATGACCGGAGAGGGTAGTGGACATGGTAGGGGCTAGGATGACGGCAAGGGTCCTCTGGAAGCGGCCGGGGGGCGTGGCATGGGGCGTGGTCAGTCCCAGCCTTGGTGGTGTTTTTTATGGGAATACTAGTCAAAAATCAACTGTGCCAATTTTATGCTGCACAGAGCTCCAGTCTTCAGTTCCTTCATGACCAAAAACTGGATTCAGGCAAGTAGCTCTGTTTTTCTTTTCTTTTTTTTTTTCCATTTTTGTTTGTTACTACTTGATTCTTCATTCTTCCACTATTTATTTTCTGTATTTCTCTTCTTTCACATGTTTCCTACTGAAATCACATAATTATGGCAAATAATGACTGTATGGATAGATGGGACTCTGTATGTGTGTATGTGTGTGTGTGTGTGTGTGTGTGTGTGTGTGCGTGTGTGCGTGCGTGTGTGTGTGTGTGTGTGTGTGTGCGTGTGTGTATGCGCGCTTGTGCACATGTGTGCCTAAGCATGTGTTTATTTCTGTATGCAAGTTTTCCATATAAGTTTGTTCATTTTGTAAAGCACAGAAGCACAGCATTTTTTTTCTCTTTTTTTGCGCCATTGTGGTGTTTTTTACATTCATGTGTGTGTGATACTGTTTTGTGCGTGTTTTGTGCATATGTGTACAGTGTGTGTGTGTGTGTGTGTGTGTGTGTGTGTGTGTGTGTGTGTGTGCATGTGTGGGGTGTGTGTAGTGTGTGTGTGTGTGTGTGTGTGTGTGTGTGTGTGTGTGTGGGGGGGGGGGGGGGGGGGGGTGGGGGGGGTGCCCAATTGTGGATCTGCTTACTGTGTGCTGTGTGTGTGTGTGTGTGTGCGTGCGTGTATGTGTGTGTGTAATTGTGTGTGTATGTATGTGTGTGTGTGTGTGTGTGTAAATGTGTGTGTTGCGCGCGCGCGTGTGTGTGTGTGTGTGTGTGTGTGTGTGTGTGTGTGTGTGTGTGTGTGTGTGCGTGCGCGCACCAAGTGTGGGTCTGCTTACTGTGTGTGTGTGTGTGTGTGTGTGTGTGTGTGTGTGTGTGTGTGTGTGTGTGTGCGCGCGCCAGTTGTGGGTCTGTTTACTTATCTTGAAACTTTATTCTGTATTTCAGATTCTTCTTCAGTTTCTACAGTATTTTCTGTGTGTGTGTGTGTTTTTTTTTTTTTTTTTTCTTTTCAACAGACAATTGTTTATTTTTTTCTTCAGACTTTTTTTTTTTTTTCATGGTTGTCATTTTGAACATTTACCAATAAGTATTATACTATAACAAATTTGGACCACACTGTATACTTACAGTGATGCTGATAAACACTAAAAGAACTTCTTTTCAGTATTTTACAGTCTAATGTGTTGTGACATGTGTATGTATGTGTGCAGAAACTGTTCTTTTTTTGTAAAACCACCATTGGTACATCCCTGTCCATCCCCTAATGGCCAACAAAACTAGATTATATATTATATAGCATCATAGTTTGGGGTAAAAGGAAAGAGAAACCATAAAATGTAAATCATATGTCAACAAATAGATAAGTAGTCATTGATGTATTGAACCTACCCCAAATAGTAAAATTATGCCCCTTTCTAGTAGAATTGGGGTACCCCCAGTAACATACAGATTGTTACACAGAGGGACAATTACTGACAACAATATGAATCCCAGGTGTTTGTAATGTTGTTGAGCAAACACCAAAAGGTATTTTGCTGTGTTTAGTGGGCTTTTATGTGATGAATTGTTGTAAAACTCTCAAACTGAAAACAAAACAAAAAACAGTTTTATCATATGTTATTAGTGTGAACCATCATTATCACCCCCCAAATCAAATTAGAATGAAATGAAATTGTAGACAATGGTATAAGGAAGTAATCCACAAAAAAAAACTAACAAATAAATCAACAAAATGGATGTGTAATATAGATGTTAGTGAACATACCGTGAAAAGCATGATTATGCCCCTTTTTACCTAAAAGTAGTACCCCCAATTATTAGCAGATTATCATCAAGAACAAGATTCCTTGGGATTTATATGACTGTGATGTGTTAGTGCTGATGTTGAATAATTAATGACATCACTTTTTCATTGTTTTCACGGATTTTATATGGTGCAATTTGTTTTTTGTATACTTGAAAAATTGTTCTTTTTGTAAAACCACCATTCATTATATCCCTGTCCATCCCCTAATGGCCAACAATACTACATTATTGTTATACAGCATCATAGCTTGGGGTATAAGAAAAGAGAAGCCATAAAATCTAAGACATATGTCAACAAATAAAAAAACAGGGATTGAGGTACTGAACCTACCCCAAACAGTAAAATTATGCCCCTTTCTAGTAGAATTGGGGTATCCCCAGTAACATAGATTGTTACACAGAGGGACATTTATTGACAACAATATGAATCCCAGGTGTTTGTAATATTGTTGAGCAAACACCAAAAGGTATTTTGCTGCTGTGTTTAGTGGGCTTTTATGTGGTGAATTATTGTAAAACTCTCAAATTGAAAACAAAACAAAAAACTGTTTTTATCATATGTTATTAGTGTGAACCATCATTATTACACCCAAAATAAAGTTAAAAATGTGTGAAATTCTAGACAAGGGTATAAGGAAGTAATCCACAAAAAAATCTAAAAATAACTCAATAAATGGATGAGTAATAGAGATGTTAGTGAACATACTATGAAAAAGCAGGATTATGCCCCTTTTTACCTAAATAATAGTACCCCCAAATTATGAGCAGATTATCATCAAGAACAAGATTCCTTGGGATTTATATGACTGTAATGTGTTGGTACTGATGTTGAATAAACAGCAAGACCACTTTTACAGTGTTTTGATTCATTCTATTTGGCGCAGTGTGTTTGTGTATACTCGAAAACTGTTATTTTTTGTAAACTTTTATAATTATGTCAATTTCTGATATACTTATTATCAACATAATCAAGTCATTTAGACAGGGCATTGTAGACAAAGCAAAACAACAAAACATGCAAAAAATCAGAGAGATCTGTCAAGAAATAAGTGAGCTGTAACCATTTTATTGAACCTACCCAAAAAAGCTAAATTTTACCACAGCATACAGATTTTCAAATGTGCTATTATACTGTGGCAGTGAAGGGGTTAACAGTTTTATGCCTCGTATTCTTTGAACGAAAAGTGAGTACAGAGTGCAATAATTCATTTTCATTTCTTATATTTTCTTCACTTGGATATTGAATACCTCTGGCTTTCTCTGCATCTATTCAAAGTAAGAGCAAAAATTTTATGCCCTTCTTCTTCCTTATTCACTATTATCATGCTAACCTCTGGCTTCTCTGCATCTATTCAAAGAAAGAGCAAAACTTTATGCCCTTCTTCTTCCTCATTCACTATTATCATGCTAACCAAACAAACGTAACCCAGATTGTGTTCTCCTACGTTTTAGTTGTTTCCGTAACTGTAGTGTTGTTTTTACCCAAAATGTATTCGAGTCTATGCTCATTGCAAAGTTTGCGTTTTACCCTTTCCATTGATATCTTAACAATTGCTTGTTACATTTTATATTAGGGGATGTAAAATAAAATTTAAAAAGTGCAAAAATTCGCATCTGCAATGGTTCTAAGCATTACGGTGCATGGAAGTGACATTGCTCTGCTGCGCCCGTCATGAAAGTTATAAACACCTGATTTCATCTATGCCCAACCTCAAACCCCCATCCCCAAACCCATCATTACCTGATAACTGTTGTTCCACTTTACACTGTCTGACAAAGGTGACCCATTATTTCAGTCCCTTACAGGTTATTTGGGAAGATTAGAGCTTTTAGACACACCTCTAATCTACTACATTGGCTGAAATTTAAAAAGACTTAAAGTCATCAGTGCTGACCTTTCTGGTGACCCTGAAGAAGAAGCCCAGTTGGTTGTTGTTCTCCAGTTTCACACTCTTGTTTGGCTCAAGGCCAAGGTCACGGGCAACCTGGACAATTTAAACTGATGATGTCTCTACCTTACCATGACACAAGTCTCCCACTCCAAAGAGAAAAAAAGGTCACAGCTAATGTTGTAGACATCCAAATGAAGTATTACAGATTCACACATATAAGATAATTTAACTGCAAAACAAACAATAGCCACAACATACCTAGTACAAAGAAGGTGGTGTTTTCTTTCCCATCAACCAACAGATTTTTCACACATGCCATCATACTCTAATTTAAAAGTCAGTGCAACCATTTGTATTTCAATTTAGTACGACTACTACAACTACAAGCATCGAATGGTCCAAACCTCAGAACTTCACTGCTTAGTTAGACACAGAGGATACAGACTTTAACACATCAAATACACATCTGTATTTCGTAACAAGCACTGGTTAATAAATATTTTGTAACAATCACTGGTTCATAAATACTTTATATATTACATCACACACACACACACACACACTCTCTTTCACAAGCTTAACTGAATCATCTTTCTTCTCTTTAACACTGTTTTCCAAAACTGTGTGTCAGACAACTGTACTGAAATCGCTTAAACCACATAATCTGGTCAATCATATGGAGGATACTCATTCATAAACATGTATGTGTGTGTAAATGCGCATGCATTCCTTCAGACACTAAGCACTAATACATGGAAAAGTTTAAATGTGATGAATCATTCTCTGTCGATTTGCTTTTGTCTTAAGTATCCCGTCTTAACTGCCACTGCTTACCCGATTCAACTGTCCTTTGATGCTGTCTTCCAGTTCCGTAATTTTTTCCCTCAAAGCTGTTAGAGAAGAAAATAGCCAAGTAAAATCAGTGTTTCAGATCACACAGAAATGGCGGTATAGTACCCTTTGAAGCTGAACATCACGTACAGAATAATTATGAAAAAGGTAAGAACATCTTTTTCATTATTTCTCAATGATTGGTATTATATTCTGATAAACTTTCAGTGTTATCCATAAAGGTATGATCACTTCCCAATTTTCTAGAGGTATAAAGACACCTGTTCTAGGATGGGTCTTGCAATACTCAAACCAGTTACCAAACGACGCAAGGAAAGAGCTTTTTTGTAGTGGTCCCATCCAACAATGAAGAATAACTAGTGTTTTTTTTTAAAAAACAGCCTGCTATGCATATGACAATTGTTGTAGCAATAGCGATTTGACACCATTCAGGAAGTGGTGATGACTTCTGAACAAAACAGTCTCACCCTGTCAAGTATATTACCTGCACATGCAGGTCTTCATTATCTTCATATGTTGGTTTTTTTTTCCTTCTGTAAATATATAGAATCCATACTACCAAATTAAATCCTACAAAATGACAGCTGTTACTGATACAGAATAATTCCTGCTCGACCTACTAGTTGACAAACTTCAGAACAACACATTTTCTTTCCTGATTATTTGAAAATGGTTTTCTTTATTTCGTCAATTCACTACAACTTGCTATAGAAGATTTCATTTACAATTTCTCTTGCTTGACCGCAAACTTACATCACAAAGTTCTCATTTTTCATTTAGCCAATTTCTAACCACATAGCAGCTCCAGTGACATTTTCCTCCATGAGATACAGGCCTCAGTAATCACAGTCCCAATACCTGCCAGGTTTTCATCAAAGTCAGGTTTGATGACAAACTTGTGCTGGTCAGGCTTCAGTGATCACAGTCCCAATACCTGCCAGGTTTTCATCAAAGTCAGGTTTGATGACAAACTCGTGCTGGTCAGGCTTCAGTGATCACAGTCCCAATACCTGCCAGGTTTTTCATCAAAGTCAGGTTTGATGACAAACTCGTGCTGGTCAGGCTTCAGTGATCACAGTCCCAATACCTGCCAGGTTTTCATCAAAGTCAGGTTTGATGACAAACTCGTGCTGGTCAGGCCTCAGTGATCACAGTCTCAATACCTGCCAGGTTTCATCAAAGTCAGGTTTGATGACAAACTTGTGCTGGTCAGGCTTCAGTGATCACAGTCCCAATACCTGCCAGGTTTTCATCAAAGTCAGGTTTGATGACAAACTCGTGCTGGTCAGGCCTCAGTGATCACAGTCCCAATACCTGCCAGGTTTTCAACAACAAGTCGGGCTTGATGACAAACTCGTGCTGGTCAGGCTTCAGTGATCAAAGTCGTCTTACCTGCTAGGTTTTCATCAAAGTCAGGCTTGATGACAAACTCGTGCTGGTCCACCACGCTGAGGTCCAGAGTGGTCTCCACCATCTCCTGGAACTTGGAGAAGTCCAGCAACAGCTCCTGGGAGACATCCCATGAAATGGTCATGTCCACAGACAGTACAGAGGGGAGGGAGGGACGAGGTCATGCGGCTAAAGAGAAAAAGAAAAAGCGTGAGTGCATACTTAACTGTACCCAGTTCACAGGAATCTCCACACTGGGGTACGGAGCAAGGCTTTGGGACAGGGTCGGGACTAGAGGTATAAAGCCGCATGTATTGGGGTGGGATAGCAAAAAAAAGAAGGGGTGAAAGACAGTTGAATTTGATGATAACATTTAATGTAACAGATGTAGTTCATAGACATACACATTGACCTTAGGAGATAACAGACACACAGACAGTGTACAAGCCTCACACAGATAGTTCATCCACCTGTCACTCACCTTGATGGGATTGCTGAACAGCTCCATGATGAGGGAGGCATGCTGACCCGAGTGCCCCTCCAGAGCTTCCACTAGGTAGGGCATCTTGTCAATGGCCTGGTACACCCGGTAACAGTCCTGCCGCAACATAGGGGGAGTGGGGTGGGGTGGCCCAACAAAAAAATTAGGATGTGTCGCTGTGATGTGGTCAAGATGTATAGACCTTGTATAAGCACATGTGCTCTGACCATCGAAGTCATTTTTTTTCTTAGTCTTCGACCTGTCATACCCACCCCAATGGATGAACAAAACGGTGGTAGCAGGAGTGCAGCGATAAGCTGGCAGGAAAGAGGGTTGGAGTAGGAGGGGGGGGGGGGGGGGGGGGGGGGGGGGGGGGGGGGGGGGGGGGGGGATAAGGATGGGCAAGGAAGAGGACCTGGAGGATGAAAGAGGGGATGGACAAGGGAAAGGAACCAGAACTGAAAAGATCATCCAACACTTAAAACAACAACAACAAAATCTTTTGATGAGCATGACAATTTATGAGGCGACCAATTTCAAAGAACTCCAGGCAATTTGTGAAAAAACCTCCTTACCAGCTCCCTGTGTTCATGCCTTCTGCAGGCATCAGTTAAATCTCACCCCTCTCATGAGCTGCTTTTCCAATTCTTACTACTTATTCATTTACGCACTGATTCACTTCAGCGACCAACTCTGTGCAGAGTGTCACAGAGTTTGTGGACTGGTCTACAGAGAGCTCTCCTAGACCCAAACAGAAACTGGTAATAAGCATTTGCTCCAGGACACCACCACCAGCGGCAGGACAAGGCCACAATGGATCACCTGAAGCGTGGCCTTCCGCCGCTGAAACTTTTGGCCATTCTCTGCAGGTCCGGCACGCGCCGCAGCTGGTCCTCCTGCAGGGTCTGTCTCAGCCCCGAGTCCTCCAACATGGCCGACACCACGTTCAGCCGCTCCTCTGAAAACATGCACTGCAGTTCAAAACAAACATACGCACATAGAGTTCATATCCTCAGGTAAGACACACTATACTGCTTTATCCTGAAACCCTTTCCTGTCACTCACCTGACAATGCAAATTTCTCTGAATTGAACTTAACCTAACCTAAAAGGCTTGGGTAGATTTCATGAGCGAGACAAAATAAACACTGAAAACGAATGATCAATCAGAGCTACGCCCGAGGAGTGGGGGGGTCAGCTCTGTATTGGTACAACAGAACATGTCACAAGTCCAGAGCAGTCCAGCTTTTCAAGCCATTTCTTGGATGTTGCTTGCCTAGCTCTGAGGAAAAAAAGACAGCTGAAGGATGACCAGGTCACCTGCTGCTGAAGATCTAAGAGGACTGGTGACATGATACTATTTCGACTCACCTTAGACAAGCAACTCTTGCTCCCAAGATGAAACAATTACATGCCCACAACTTAGTGGTGCTTGCAACACCAAATTTGTCTTACACATATGCTGAAACAATGCACATGGAACAGAATAAGGTTATTTCAGCAAGAAAAATAAATGAAAAGAAAAAAAAAAAGTTCCCAATTTACCAAGAAGCCCTGAAATGACATGTGTATCCAGCAGCACTGCATGACTGGACATTCAGATGTGACCAAACCTTCTGATTGTGAATGCTATCATGCAGAACATACACACAAACTGAAACAAAGAATTCTGACCGATTCTGAATAGTACACATGTCAGAAACCTACAAAAATCTTGTTTTGACATGAATGCAAATCTAGAACATACAAACTGAAACAAAAAATTCTGATCCATTTTGAATAGCTATGTATATTAGAAACCTTAGCTATGTATGTTAGAAACCTATGAAAAATTTTGTTTTGGCTTGAATGTAAAGCCGTTAACTTCAGGGAGAAATAAAAGGGGTAGACTTAGAAAAACATGGCTTACAAAATGGCTGCTGAAGAAATTAAATGAAAAAAAATAAGGCAGACACCAGAAAAGCGAGAAATAAAAGGGGTAGACTCAGAAAAACATGGCTTACAAATGGCTATTGAAGAAATGAAAAAATAAGGCAGACACCAGAAAAGCAGTCAAACACGTAACACCTTGTTTTCTAGAATACCAAGGAAACTAAATTCACATCACTGACGGTTTCTACAATCTTTACAGACTGACCGAACAATCTCTCTCAAGTTTTTCCCTGGAGAAAAAGGTTCAAATTTTCATGCCTTCTCTCCTGTTAATTCTGCTGGCCCATAACTTGTCCACCTTTCTTGTGCCATTGCTGCAAATGCCTGCTCTCTGACTGTGTTGCCTGAGATGTGGAAGTTTCTAATTCTTGCCTGAGATATGGAAGTTTCTGACTGTTGCCTGAGATGTGGAAGTTTCTAATTGTTGCCCGAGATGTGGAAGTTTCTGATTGTTGCCCGAGATGTGGAAGTTTCTAATTGTTGCTTGAGATGTGGAAGTTTCTAACTGCTGCCTGAGATGTGGAAGTTTCCAATCGTTGCCCGAGATGTGGAAGTTTCTAATTGTTGCCTGAGATGTGGGTACTTTCTAATTGCTGCCTGAGATGTGGTAGTTTCTAATTGCTGCCTGACATGTGGCAGTTTCTAATTGTTGCCCGAGATGTGGAAGTTTCTAATTGTTGCCTGAGATGTGGAAGTTTCTAACTGCTGCCCGAGATGTGGAAGTTTCTAATTGTTGCCTGAGATGTGGAAGTTTCTATTTGTTGCCCGAGATGTGGAAGTTTCTAAACTGTTGCCTGAGATGTGGAAGTTTCTAACTGTTGCCTGAGATGTGGAAGTTTCTAAATGTTGCCTGAGATGTGAAGTTTCTAATTGTTGTTGCCTGAGATGTGGGTAGTTTCTAATTGTTGCCTGAGATGTGGAAGTTTCTAATTGTTGCCTGAGATGTGGAAGTTTCTAATGTTGCCTGAGATGTGGAAGCTTCTAATTGTTGCCCGAGATCTGGTAGTTTCTAACTGTTTGCCTGAGATGTGGTAGATTCTAACTGTTGCCTATGATGTGGAAGTTTTGCTAATCATTGCCTGAGATGTGGTAGTTTCTAACAGTTGCAACGTTTTGAAGGACCCTATTTCCTTCATTATTTCTGATAACATACTTGAATTTCAATTTATCATTCCTCCGATAAAAAAGAACTGAAAGTCAGTTTAGCTCTTCGTCTGATAGCCTAATATTGCAATTTAATCAGTTGTTCCTCTGAACCGTTTCAACTGAACTTATTATCCGTCTGATTATATATTTGTACACTGTAATACAACCTGCTGTTCCTCTTTTATTTACACCACTCTTCAGCAAGTTGTTTATACAGTGTAATTCAACTGGCTATTCCTCCGTTATCTACCACACGTTTCTGTGATGACGCCCACTGCAATCTGGTCCGCTGTTCCCCTCAGAGCATAAACTGTGGTTCACTTGGTTTTTCCTCTAGCAACACAGATTGTAATTCATCTGACGATTGCTTTGCTTCTTTTTCTCTCTCTTTCTAATATACAGTGCAATACAAGCCATCCAGTGATCCTGGATAGAGTACAATGCAAAACAAAGTTCAACTGCCATTTTCAGGGGCTGGCAATACACAGATACAAATTCTTTTCCATTGTTACGTAAGTCGAAGAGGCTTGTGCATCTCCACTAAGCCATGAATGTTGAAAAAATTGGTAGAAAGAAAACAAAAAAATTCATTCATGTTTCAGTCCTTCTTTAAGCATTAGGCTAAAGGTCCACTCTCTCTCACCGATCTTATTGATGTCCATCAGAGGTTGTTTCACCCACTGGGCCAAGAGTCGCTGCCCCTGAGCTGTGCGGCACCGGTTTCAACAGTCCCTGGATGCTGTGCGTTTTGTTTGGTCCTGAAAAACACACACACACACACACATACACACCATGACCAAACAAAGGAACGTCTGAAAGAGAAAGCATACAGAACGTAAGAAAAATTAAATGTTAATGCAAATTTTAAAAAGTGTTGGTTCTGCAAGACAAGACAAACAGGTTACATCCATTTTGCGCTGAATGTGACAAGGCAAGTGGTTGCTCATTCTTCGTTTTCAGTGTCCTAGATGTTTGTTTCAGCCTGAAGAGGACCCAAGGGGTCGAAATGCATTGTGTTTTTGTTCGGTAATCTATTTGTATTGTCTTGCGGTACTAGTACCCTTTTTTTTTTTTAATTTGCTTCGATTTGACTTCAGTCACCTCGGTTTAAAACTAAATGTTAATGACAATTTGAAACAGAAATAAATACACTTAATTCACGTTTTTTTTAAAATGAACTGGTCAGCACAACTACTGCAGCAGACCATTAAAAAAGCAATCCAAAAAAACAAACAATACAGACAAGACAAACGCTAACCGTCGGTGGGACTGGGCAGAAGGTTCAAAGCCCGCACTGCAGCAGCATCCAGTTTCATGTACTGTGCCAAGTCAAACGACGAGATGGAGAACTGACCAAAACTGCCCTCATCAGAAAGCAGCTGCAAGAAGAAGACAGAAAAATGCAACTACAGGTATTCACATTTTTTGTATTTAATCCACAGTTCCACAAAAAGCTGTCAACATTAGATCAGTTTACCCCCAAACAGACTCCAGCGTAATGTGTTAGACTTTAAAATGTGATCTGAGGAGGAATTCTAAGAAAGTGCACTGTGAAATGTCATGGTCCTTACAGCTCAAAGGATTATTCAAGGTGCCATCAATAGCACTTTCGATGACAAACTTTGCAGCTAAATAAACACTAAAAAGAAAAAGAAAAAATTTTCTAAGGGCACATAAGAAACAGAAAATATCAGAAGAGAAAGACTTAAGTCCACACATTTTTTTTTCCAGATGTCAACATCAGAGCAAAGAACCATCAGACTGTAACTCGACTGACTGACCTCCAAATAGCGAATGACAGCAGAGAGGGCTCCCACAGCATGAGTTTTGTCCACTTCCGCTGCAACACAGCAACCACTCACAGCAACCTTCATCTTCATCAACCTCAATACAGTGAAACATCACAATAAAGATCCTCATCACAACTCCATCCTCAAACTGTGTTTTTCTAGAACATTCCTGTCACTGAATTTACCAGATTTACCTCTGACAGCGACCCCTTACCTTTCAAGAGTTACTGTTTTTTTTAAACATAGTTGTTGTTCTGTGTACATATTTATCTCCCCAATAAAGAAACACTCCATTTTTCTTTTCAAGACTTTTTTTTTAAAACATTTCTATCTTTTTGTACATATTGAATTTACTCAGCCCAGCGAGACTCCTTCCCCTGAAAGACGTGCTTTTTTTTTTTAGAATATTCATTCTTGTACATACCAAATTTACCTTTGCCTGAATATTCTTATCTTGTTTGTAAACACTGAATTTACCTCGGAAGACTGTTGTCTATTCACACTAAATTTACCTCCAAATAAAAACATCCTCCCCTTGAAGAATTCATATTTCTGGAACATTCTGCCTTTGCGTATATAAGATTTGCCTCCAATAACAACTTCTTTCCCTGTCTCTTAAATGCTATCTTTAATTAACTATATCAGATTTAGCCCCAACTAAAGACCTCTCCCTTGCTTTCCTTGAACTTTTCTTTTTTAACGAGATTTATTTCTTCACAAAGGGAACTTCCTTTTAACTATATGCTTTTTTCCCCCAGTACATTTTTCTTTCTTATCATTTTACCTCTCTCAAAAAGGCAACTCCTCAGTTATGACTACTTTTTTTCTTTTCTTTTTTTTTTTTTAACATTTTTGTCTTTGCTAATACCAGATTTTATTCCTCTCCATAGACAATTTCCCCGTAACATGTGGTTTTCACCTCATTTTTGTCTTTGTTCAGGTCACATTTACCTTTCCCAAAGGCAACCTCCATTTGATAACCTGCTTTTTTAACATTTTTGTTTTTGGACAGATTTACCTCACACCACCCCCACCAAGGCAATCAAGCAGAAGGGATGGAGCAACACTGGAAAAGACTGAAAAAAAAAAAGGCTGACAACAACCAAAAGAAGCGCACGAAACTATTCAGAATCGTTACTGTATTCTCTCTTTTACACTTACGCAAGGTTGCACTGGTGTTCTGGTCACCTTTTTTTAACCGAAGGAGGCGGTTCAGGTCCTGAACAATATCCTTGCTTGCGAAGTCCGCTGAATAAACATAAAAGAAGGCATAAAAATCAAAATTAACAAACAAAAAAAGGATAAATAAATACAACTGTTAGCATACAAGACACATTACTGCATGCAGTTTTTGCGTGTTCTTTTTTAGTTTCTTCTTTCTTAAACATACATACGATAGGAAAAAAAAAAAAGACAGGTACATAGCGTGTTGGTGCGATAATAAAAAAATTGGCCCATCGTTCATCATTACTGCAACTGAACAGCAAGTAAAAAAACAAAACAAAACAAAACAAACAAAAGCATTAAGATGAATACCTGTGTATAATGAGGGAAACAATGACAGCTGTAACAGAAGGTGACAACCACTGAGCAAAACACCGAGACAAAAAAAAAAGGTGAAATTCCTTGCACGTACCTGCGTACAGTTGGGAGATATAATCTGTACTAAAAGAGCCTGCCCAAACCAAAAGCTGAGGAAAAATCCTTTTCTGTACGGTCTGTAATAACCCGTCTTGACAGCTATCGACTCCCCTCGTTCTTTTTCTTGCCACTGCTCAAGTCACTTCCCAATGTTTACAGCCATGCTGATCCTTGAGGAAACATCCCACCAATTCAAATGCATCCGTGAAAGCAAAAGACAATGCAACATCTTTCGTTTCCTTATTTAACATTTTTTCAAAAACAAATACCACTATTCTGGAACTGTTGGCTTGTCAATATTGATAACCCCTGACGATCATGTCTATGGTGAAGAAGAAGGCCTTGTCTATTGTATTTTTATGACTCGCACATACTCATACACATGTGCACATCATATTTACATGCGCTAAATCTGAACGTCAGCACACACACACAAGTGTTTTATTACTGTGTGGTTGCATGTATGTACACATACATGCAACCACACAATAATAACTCCCAAAACCCGACACCAAACAAACAAACTTTACCTCTCTTGCGCTCTGTGATGAGCAGACCACTCCTTCCAAGCACCTCTTTGACTTTGCTGGCATCAGGAGTGGAGTCCCCTGCCATGATAATGGCTTCTTTGGGGCTAAGCTGAACGACCAGGGCCTGTCGACAAAGGAGCAATGCACTGAACCAACCAGTAGCCAAAGGGAGCAAAAATATCAGTAATATCCTTTATTCCTCTAGTAACTCTTCATCTAGCTCTAATCACTTTAAATGTAAGAATTAAGGGGGGGGGGGCTAATAGGAAAAATGCCAAATGCCAAAATATACAGTAAGATAATAAACGCAGTATTAAACCCCAAAAAAGTCAAAATAATTGTGTGAAGTGAAAAAAAAGATACTAGAGAGAGAGATATATACTGTCCTCACATCTGCATGTGGATGATTGTATAGATGCTAAGAGTATGTGGGAAGCCCATAATGTGGAAGGGGGGTGGGTTCTGGGTACAAGCGTAACTCACCTCCAGATTTGAGAACTGGTCGTTATCAGCAAACTCGCTGACGGTGAATTTTCTCAGGACAGCATCAGCATAGCCTACACCTACAAACCTACAAAACAAAGAATGAGAAATGCTGCACCACTTCCAAATACACAAAAACATAAATATACTAAATCATTTAACTAGACATACCAGACAAATGTGCCTAGAGATGCCGGCAAGTGTGCCTAGAGATGCTGGCAAGTGTATCTACAGATGCAGGCAAGTGTGCCTTGAGATGCCTAGAGATGCAGGCAAGTGTGCCTACAGATGCTGGCAAGTGTGCCTAGCAGGCATGTGCCTAGATGCTGCAAGTGTGCCTATAGATGCAGGCAAGTGTGCCTACAGATGCAGGCAAGTGTGCCTACAGATGCAGGCAAGTGTGCCCAGAGATGAAGGCAAGTGTGCCTGGAGATGCACATATGTGTGCCTAGAGATGCAAGTGTGCCTAGCGATGCAGGCAAGTGTGCCCAGAGATTAAGGCAAGTGTGCCTAGAGATGCAGGCAAGTGTGTCTGGTATGCCGGCAAGTGTGCCTGGAATGCAGGCAAGTGTGCCTGGAATTCCGCCAAGTGTGCCTGGAATTCCGCCAAGTGTGCCTGGAATGCAGGCAAGTGTGCCTAGAAATGCATACTGCACTCATTTCTCCTGTTTCTTCAAGTTGTTTTTCCCATTCATTCATACCCCAATACTATGGGAATCAGGAAGTTTCTGTATAGAGACCCAGGATACATGGTCCCTAGTGGATGAGAAATCTTCCAACACGACTGGGCAATTCCTCTTTTACTTACCAACAACTTCCCATTATACCTGGATTTACAGCTCAAACCCACATTTCTAGATCTACACATTCAGTTTAATTATTTCTAGAGGAGAAATAAAACTGGCACAACAACTAAAATAATAACAAGTGATATACACTATGTGCGTATGATTGTAAACTTTTGCATCTGTACTGGATATTCTGCTTCTGCTTGTTTATCACCACACAAAAGGAGATACAAATATCACAGACAGGAATACACAACTCATAGACAGCTCCAAACTATGGACGACGTGGCCATGTCCAGTGCATTAGCCATGTTGTTTGATCTATCTACAAGTCTGTATCTGAAAAAAAAAAACAAAGGTAAAAGCATAAAGCAGAACAGACTGCTTGTATCCAATCATTCTGGGAGTTAAAAATCTCACCACTTGGTCATCAAAATTACAATGACATAACTATTATGCTATCAAGCTATCATGAGAGGAAATATAAGGAAAAATAATTCCTAGAACAAAGACAAGTGTAGAGGCACAGACAGAAATATATACAAAAGCACTGGAAAGAAAAACCACGAGGCAATTACCACCAAAAGCGCACCATATCCTCACTGCAGCATTCTCTTTATAGTGGTCCAACTTTTCTTTCCACTTGATAAGTAATGAATCGCTCTCCTTCACAATCGTATCAAACGATTAACAAATGCACGTCAACAAAGCACAATGCATGTTCACTTACTCTTTGCCCATCATCTGACGCTAGCTTGACACCAATGACACCCACTGACAATGACATGTCCGTGTGTTCCCAAACAGAATGTCCTCAAACTGCGTCAGATTGCCAGGAGATGCCTGTAGGAGAATAATAAAGGCAATGTATCATACTAACTGACAATCCTTAAAACATGCTAGGAACATTCATACAGCCCACTTTAGTTAAACCCAATTATTTAATACTTAGATTTGATGAAAGTTCTGTTTATCAGTTTTGCCTGCACAGAATGAAATAGGACACAAAATATACAATAATTTTCATACTGTGGTATCATTGTACTTTCTTGACCTTGACCCCTATCCCTTTCTGCTGAATTTAACGAAACTGTACTCTATACAGTAAAAATAAATGAATTAAAAACAAAATATTTCTTAAGGTAAAAAAAAAAGCTTACAGTTCCAACCACAGTTTTGATCCAGAAAAAAAAATTCTACGTTTGTGATGTCATTACTGACAGACTGGCTGACAGGAACAGACTACAACTCACTATGCCAGTGAAGCTCATGCTTCATTTGCGATCTGGATTGTCTGGGCTCATTTGTTTTGTACTTTTGCACACACTTTTAGCTGCATGATATTACAATATCTGTAACACTGTTTCCTATCAATGAACAGAACTGTATGTGCTGGGGGGAAAGACATAAAAAAAAAAAAGAGGGTGAATAGTATACAGCATCATCTTGGAGACCAGATTTTCCGGCAGTGCATATGCACAAAAATTAGACAAGACTATCTGTTTAAAAACCCTGAAAAGGTGAATGGCAAGAGCTGGTTCCAATCTCTCTCAATGAAAGAGATCCAGACAGAGGATAGCAAGTTTAAGAGTTTAGCAAGTTTAAAAGACTTCACTTCCTCCAGAAAACAAATTCACTCTTCAAGTGCCCCAAATGTCCAAAAATGGAGATACATCTTTCATCTCCAATTACTTCCATAGATCACTTTCTCAAACAAGTCAAACACTGATCAGCCTTAGCTTATGATATCATAAGTTCAGGAAACACTGCTCAGCACAGCCAACCAAAATATTCTAAAAAGTTTGAGAATCATCAAGTAGTACGACACCTAATCAAACAGCATGGAACATTCAAGAAAGTTTGAACACAACGATGTATTGTGGCCAATCCAATTGCTTGGTACAATTATCAATAAAACATTTTGAGAACCATGGCATAGTTACAACCAATCAAAATGCATCGAAAACTCTAGAAACCTTCAGGAAGCTTCTCACACTTTACAGATGATTCTTTGATTCTAGAGAAACTTCTGGAAGTACTACATTGTGCATGTGAGTACATGCCAATTGCTAAACTTCATGCCATGTGAAACCATTCTTTGACACACATCTGCAGCAAAACTATGTAGATCTGAACCAGCAAATGATGCCCAAAAACCTGCATCGGTTTGCAGCACCCACCTTAAAGGCCACTGTCCAGTCATGCACCTTGGCGGCTTGGACTTATTCCGGTACACCTCCACGCGGTACTGGCGCACCAAGAGCAGGTCACGGACCAAGGATTCAAAGTTCATTTTGCTCAACGCCACCGATTCCAGCTTGTTGCTTCCTGCAAACGATGACCTCCAGACACCACCAAGCTTTGTTCCATTGAATCCAGTACTTCAGGACTGGTTTATCCTTCACAATGACTATTCTGTGGGAGCCCAGAGCTTACACATTCTGTCCATAAGGTCTTGAATCTTTGCTCTCTTTCCCCCCTTCAACTCAGGCTCCATTTCTGAATTGGAGTAATAAGCCTTCACACTGAACAGAGTTACCATTTTCTTCACCTAGCTGCCAATTTGCAAAACAAATAAATAAACATATGAATAAATAAATAACAACTATATATACAAAAATAAAAACTTGTATGTTGTAAATTGTAGAAAAGAGAACAAAGATTCATGGCAAAAACAACACAAAACAAAACACGGAGTGGACGACAGTCAAGAGAGAGAAAGGTAAACACACCCAGTCAAAGAAAGTGGAAGAATAGAGGAAATCATATAAAACCTGAAGAAGTCAAGGATGCAATTTATACTCAGAATGACAACAAAGTTAATTATTAATGAGGGTAGAAAATATTCAATCACCATGAAATTTTCTTAAGTAAAAAAAAAAAAAAAAAAAAAAAGAAAAGCATACAAACAAAAAATGAACCTCAGTCTCCAAATTCCCTACCTGTGCCCAGATACTTAATGACACCTGTTGTCTTGAACACCTCCTTGGCCACAAAAACTGCATCAGACCCATGCACTGTGTAGTACTCCTGCACATTCATCCACATTTTTCTTTTTTATTTCTCTCTCTCTCTCTCTCTCTCTCTCTCTCTCACACACACACACACACACACACACACACACACACACACACACACATACACACACGCACATAAACACTCAAACAGATGATCAAAACTGCTTTTGATTTTTAAAAAAGAGTATTTTTAAAGACATTCCAGTAATGGTCATCTTTTCATTCCTTTTCCTTCCAAAGCCATTTATTTTACTAAGTCTCTTTTTAGCAGCACTGGAGCTCTTTTTAGGAGTGCAATTTTTTTTTTTTTTTTTTTTTTTTTTTGCTTTATTCCTTCATCAGCTGCTACTTCTGAAGTTCATCAGAACTGAGATTTTTTTTGCAAACATGACTCTTTTCTAGCTTACTGTTGATTCCAACTTCAGAGATGAAAACTAAACATGAGATCAGTGTGCATGTGGTATACTTTTCATGTCATCCATTCTGGAAAATGATGGCCTATTCTTCTCCGAAAATGGAATGGGATTAAGAAATTAAAGTGAGCAAGATTTTTTTTCTTGCAAGCATTTAGCCACAAGACACAGTTCTAAAGTTTCATCCAAATGCCTAGACAGTGATAAGAGCCTGCGCAGAAGTTAACTGTTACGAGAAAACCTCTTCTTGAGTGGAAAATGAACCTCTGATCATGTATCTGGAGTCCGACAACTTACTCATTATTCCAACAACAAGCGTTTTCAACTTCAACACAAACTGAATTGTTCCAACTTGATGTATGCTTTTCCTGCGGCAACTTTTTGTAGAATCAGTGATCATGCTACAGATTTTGCCAACTGAGTTTGCCAACGAATGTCATTGCAACAACATCATAACCAGGAAGCCAAATCAAATGCTTCAGTGCCAGCTGCCTCTCAGACTCCTATTCATGATCAGTGCCTGATGATCCATTAATTTTTACATTTATACTGTTTCAGGCTCATTAATACATCGAAACACACTTACGATTCCTCTTCAGCTAACATACTAAATGGACTCAGTCAGTAGGTATTTACCCTATCACATTAACAAGTTGTCAAGAGATGTTTTTTCTGAATAGGAAATCTGTCTACTCACATTTCTGTCGAACACTCTGAGAGTGGTACTTGGTTTCTGCAACAGGAAAAAAAAAGTTAACTTTTATCTACTGCATTTTGTGTTGTCAGGATATGCATTTAGATCATTTCCACTTTGTGATATTAATAAATGATAGGGGGGGGGGGGGGGGGGGGTAGAAGTCAGCAGGGTAGGGGTAGGCTTACTCAGGATGAGGCACAAGCCCTCCACAAAGTCCATCAAATAAAAGTAATACTAACATCATTTCACATGTTACTGGGCCATCGAATCTAAAAAGCCAGAATCTCCACTGCTAAGTGGAAATGACTTTTATCTGAAAGATTCTGTCAATGTCACTGACAGACAACCGAGTTCAATCTAAAAACAAAAGATATGAAATTTGGTAAGCATAAAATGACTGACTGATGGGGTAAAACCGCCATATGTCAAGTTATAGTCTTGTAAGTGTTATAACCAGTTAAACCACTTTAACCAGTCAACCACACAGGGCCTCTTCAACGGGTGTCGATAAGCTGGGAGAAAAAGTTTGACAGTGAAATTGTCTAAACAAACAACAAAGACAATGGCAGCTTACTCAAATCCTAAAAGCATGAGAGCCATACTGTTAGCATTGGAAGGGCTGATATAACAAACTGTGCAAGAGACACCATTACTCAGCTGAATCGGCCATTCCCAGATTTTAAAAAACCCCTTTGAATGCTACTACAAATACATTAACAAAAAAGCAAACGAACAAAAAAAAAAAAAAAAAAACATACGGGCAAACGGATACTGTAGAATGTAGAGCCGGTACTTTAAACAGTGTGTAATATTTTCATGATCTAGTCATCAAATTCCAACAAAAAAAGTGATCATGCCTATAATGTAGTAACCATTTTAGTTACCATTGTATGTATACATCCCGTTTGATCACACTGATAAATGTGATAAACACTGCGTTAAACAGTTTGATGTTTTTTTTAATTGGAGTCGTTGATGATCCATCTCCTAGAAACCTTCAAGCGAGGTTACTCTCCCCATAATTGTAACAATGTAACACAAATCATTACTTCCCTTAGATTGCAGACTACTTCATACATTACAATGCCATAAATTGCCATCACTTAAAAACACAAAAAAAAAAAGTACAAATTTCCAGGAAAAGGTAGACCCACAGAACTATAATACAGAATAAAAGCAGCTCTGAATGACGACATCAGACCTTCAATATCACACCAATTTCAACTGCAGGCTGAAGATTGCCATGCATTAAGAAAAAAAGCACCTGTAATGAGCACTACACTCACTATCATTCTCTGGCACCCCTGACCACATCAAATGAGCCAGCAAGAATTCTGTCTTACCTCTGGCAGTGATCTGTGAAAAGAAAGAAACCCACTGTCCTGGATTGCATCTGAAAGACAGAAAACACCCAATTTAAAACAGTGATGTCACGACATGGTGTTTGTTTCAGAATAACATCCAAATAACGTCATGAATAGTTTTGCAGATTGTGGGCTTGGAGAATGTGGGTTTTTATTCCCATCAGAGCCATTTATTTGCAGGATCTTTTCAGCTCCTAACCAGTCATCAAGCTGAACAATTTAACCTGTTATGTTAGCTATGAGCTGAAGTAGGGAGACTGGAACCATACAGTCAGGTTTCATCCCCCTGTTGGATGCCTCTCTGAGATGTTGCTCAAATTTCCTGACAGACTCTGCATGCAGTGACTGCATCTCTTGACTGAAGTTGGGAGATGGTACGATTGAAAGCCTAACGTACAAGACTCGTGCAGTCTCTGACTATCATACAGTAAAGGACAGCAGGATACCTGATTTCTAGCAACTAACGACAGAGCAAAAACTGATTCTTCCAACACAAGTTACTTTTAAACCTGATTCATCAGCATACTTTAGCACAAATTCAGACCCTCTTTCCTTTCCTGCTTTGGCACTTCAGGACCGATGGTCACTGCCAGTGTTCCTGGTGCTGGCATGTTGAAGCAGCGGACACAGACTGACGAGATTTCACACATACCAGTCAGCAAGAGCTGTTGCTTTTTGGTCACAGCATACCAAGGTGGTTAAACTCTGCATGTGCCATTACCTGCTCAATTCATAAACGCATGTGGCTTACGACCAAATTTTATTTTGCCATAACCAAAGACCTTCAAAACAATTTGCTTGCAAAATATTAAACAATTTTTTTTTTAATATTAGTTTCATCTTAAGTTATGTATGTGGAAACTTTTTCAAACGCTACCATCATATCCCATATGCCTCCTAAACGAGTACACTGACAGCTCTATCCTTCTGTCAAGTCATTTCATGAGCAAACTGGATCATCCTTTGATTTTAAGGAAAAGATCCATCTTCCCTCCACAAGCTGCATGTCACAGCTCAGTCTGACCTTTGTTTATTAGCCTTGGTGTATCACCTCTTCCTAGCTGCCCCTGTTCAATCAATCTTTGTAACAAACTCAACTGCTCCTGATGATAAATGATAGTGAATAGTGGAGCCTCATCTGAACAAGATTCAGTAATTTGCGTGCGTTACCATGTGTGTGCATGCGTGCAAGCATATATATATATATATATATATATATATATATATATATATATATATAGACATAATATGTTGTGTGTGTGTGTGTGTGTGTGTGTGTGTGTGTGTGTGTGTGTGTGTGTGTGAAAGTCATTCTAACTCTGCACTAATACACATGAATCTGTGCATTTCTCAGTTGACTTGGGGATCACTATTGTCACACTATTGTCAAACAAAATGGAAAATGTCCTTCCACCCAGACAAGTGTCAGGCCTTCCATGTCTCCAGGAAGAGAAACACACTAACTGGCATGTACCATCTTCATGTCCAAAACCTCATAAGAGTTGAAGAGACAAAATACCTGGGGGTCACCATCTCCCAAGATCTAAGTTGGGACACCCATATTTCCACATAACCAACAGGGCAAACAAGACCTTAGGCTTTCTCAGGCAAAACCTGAGAATGGGTTCCATCAACATCAAGGAAACTGCCCACAAAGCCCTAGTTTGCCCCACCCTTGAATACGCCACACCTGTCTGGGTCCCCTATACTGCCAAAAACATTAAGAACCTAGAAAAAGTCCAACATCGTGCAGCTCGATGGGTTGTGAATCACAAGCGTCACACCTCAAGTGTCGACTCCATGCTCACACATCTACAGTGGTCCACTTTAGCAGAAAGAAGAAGAACAGCAAAGCTGACCACCTTCTACAAATACCACCGAGAACAGGTCAGCATCAACACGCTTTCAGGCCCACACCAAACACCCCAGCAAGGTCTACTAAACAGTCACATGGGGAGATGTATCTCCTTCCTGCCTGTAAAACAAACGACAGGAAGTATTCCTTCTTCCCAGAACTGCCAGGGACTGGGACAGCCTGCCTCCCAAGGTTATCTCCTTAGCCTCAGTAGAGTGCTTCAAGTCCCGAATCTGACCAGCCAGCCTCCCACACCCACTCTCTCTGCCCCCCTCCCCCCCACTACCTCCACCACCACCATCCCCACCCACATCCCCCCCCCCCCCCCCCCCCCCCCCCCCCCGTTTTGCATAACCAACATCCCAGATTGTGGAAACCCCTGGTTTTATACACATAGGCCTATGTCGCTCAGTGCGCGTGCACGTTACCGAGTGCGACCGTCACTAGTCACCGTCAGTGTCAGCAAAATCTCTGTGACAGTCACTGACACTGACTGTCAATCACACGGTCAATCACACTGACTTGATCGCTTGTAAGTCTGGATAGTCCCTGTCGATGTAACTGCACTAACTCGTGAATCTAATCACGATCATTTTATGATTGTGGGTTGTGTTTGGGAAATTAGGGGGCAACTGCATCATAATCAATTCTGACAGCCTATGAACTGATTGTCAAATAACATAACTTGGACGTTTTCATCTACATGAATCAATACACGACAACTGACATAACAAATTGCACCTCACCGATGGACAAATCTTGTTTAGGTTGAAGTGCCATGCTCGCTGTCTGTGTGAGTAATTGCTGTATGCAAGTCTCCCAGCTGGCGGGAATGCTGGTAAGGGAAATCACTCTGCGTCGCACAAAGAATCATAACTTCCATCTACAATAATATGGCGGACGAAAGAGACTTGGAAAACCTGAAAAAGTTGGAAAAAAAACTGAAAGATGTCAGGTATGCGAGGTGCAGAATATAAAGCTGTTCGTGTAGTATTTGTCTTTTTTTTTTTTTTTTTTAACCTGAATGATATATTCTGAATGGCTGGGTTTGATATATTATTGACATCGTTGTATGGTGGAGCATGATCATGATGATCGTCGCTGTTCATTTCAGTTACTGGAGTTCTGGACGCTTTGTTGTTAACCCTTACGGTGCTCTGT
This sequence comes from Conus betulinus, assembly GCA_016801955.1. Classification (NCBI taxonomy): domain Eukaryota; kingdom Metazoa; phylum Mollusca; class Gastropoda; order Neogastropoda; family Conidae; genus Conus; species Conus betulinus. The sequence continues at coordinate 241,495 of JADBJO010001547.1, read as the reverse complement.
ATAACAATTTATGCTTTAAAGAAATGTAGTTAAAATCTAGGACGGGAAACTCGTCACACACCACACTTGAGAATTTGGCTTCTGCATACATATTATTTGCACTAGATATGCAAACCTATACATTTTTAGAAACTAGAGATGTTGTAGAATCAAGTGAAATAACTGAAAATACTGTAGGTTGTACCTACTTGGAGACTGACCTCAAAATATAAGCAGCAAAAATTTCTGAAAAAGTTATTTGAAAAGTAAGTCAAATGTTAGGAGAGACACAGTTTTTTCTTCTGTACTACCTAAACACTTCAGACTTGAGATAAAATGAAGACAAATATGTGCTGGAAACATGGGAAAGATGATAATTCTCTTGACTTGAGCTATGTATAATAATTGTGCCTCAAATGATGTACCTATAATTCAGCATCCGGACAATCAAATTTCACTATATAAGGAAATGGGGTTTGTGCAGGCTTGTCTTGAAGCTAGATAGGTAAAACTATATGTTTTTGTAAACTAGAGATAATGAGGAATCTGAAAAAAAAAAAATTACAATCAGTACCCTGATGGCAGCTGAAGATATTCTTCACAGTGTAATCCAGAACATTGGTGAAAAGGTAATCCAAAACGTCAGCCACATTGTTTGAAACACCACAGTTTTCCTGCTTGAATCTCAAAACACTTGAAACTTGGTAGAAAACAAGAAGAATGTCCTTGGAAGACACAGAACAAAGTTAGGGCCTTGGTCTTCTGTGGAAGGTTGAAAAGCACTTGGAGCAGAGTCCCACGTCACATCCAGAACATTCCCAGCCAGAGCGCACATGAGTAGGATGGCCAGCAGTACAGTTCCTCTTTCTTCAACTCCTTCACTCTCAGCATCTCTCTCCTCTGCAGTAGTGCTTCCAGATTCTGGATCACACAAGAAAACATATATCCTAAGTCTTCTGTTCATTTCATTGTTTCATAATGGTGCAAGAGATGTTACAGAGAGCTTGACTCAGTTTCCACTAATTAGTCTGATTTTCAGAGAGAAAAAAAAATGACCAGCATTATTTATTCATTCTATGAAAATTGAAAATTGAAGTCATGCATAAAATCATAAATAAGAATAAAACTTGAATCACTAGCATATAAGGAGGGGGCAGGGCTATAGCTTTCATTGAAGGCACACGCCCACTCGTGACACCCCCACACACTGTTTCCAAACTGAAAAAATAAAAACAAACAAAAGTTATAAATTGTTCTCTTCAAATCACCACTTTTACTGATCTCTAAAGTGCTTTCAAAACACACTACAATCACCCAGAACGAAACGATCTTCTAGTTTGATCAGGCCAAAGCCTATCACTCCTGTAAGTAACCATGTACCCTGCCCCCCTTCCATCCCCCCTTCCTTCATGTGGCGGACCAACAAATGTAAAATAACCAGTGACTGCACGCAGCATGTGTTCCATCACTCGATAAACAAAATAATCAAAGTTCATCCACTCACCTGCTTCGCTTTCGTTACTACAGCCTTCGGCAACTGATTGTTCACTCGTGCCACTTCCACGCATCTCCTGCTCGACTCAGTCGCTGATTTACTCATTATTTCAGTCAAAACCCGACGAAAAACTTCGAGATAACTGACTGACAAGGCTTGCCGGTGCACAATGGATACTAGCAAGTCACATGAACTGATCAACCCGGATGTTTAGCAGTGGTGGTATAACGGTTCTCGTCTGAGCCACGATCATGGCCCAACGCAGTCGGGCGGTAAAGCCACGATCGTGGCCCACCGCAGTCAGCGGGTTAAAGTACAGACTACGAGTACTCTCATCTTCATCCGTAAAGTGTCCTCAATCAACACGCTGATTCTGACACTTGTAAAGGGGAGGGGGGTAGGTGCAAAAAAAAAAAAAAAAAAAAAAAAAAAAACTTGTGACTACTGCAAGTACTGGTGGAGTTTACGAGCTCCAGAAGTGAACACGCCAAGAGACGCGGCTCCAACCACAGCCTCAGTCAGTGAATTGCTCCACACAGGGCTGGCTAGCGGGAGGAACGAATAATCCTGGTAGACCCGTAGACACTGAAGTCAAGCAAGCTGTCCTGACTGTGCTCTTCAGTCCCTCTCCGTAAACCTGTGTTCAACTTTGGCTCCAGAGATTTACGAAGTTTGCCAAAATCCACCAGGACTATGTTTAAATGATTTTGTACATCAAGGTGAGCCTTGTGGCTTTGTAGGCATGATCATCTGAGGTGGTGTAACATGTTGGTGATGCTAGCGGTTCTTTTGTAACAATTTAAAACGAAGCATGCTGATCTTCGTTGCACAGCCTAAATTTTGTGATCTGACCTTCTTTGTACCGGTCCCACACAGTACTTGCATATTCAAGAACAGGCTGCACCATTGCCTTATACTAGTTATAGGCTGTCTCGTTGAGCCTGATGTTAGTGACTCTGAGGTTTCTTCGCTAAAAAAAAAACTAACGTTTTATTAGCTTTCTTTGTGATGTTATGATGGTGACAGCCCTGATATGGCCCTTTGCGGTCGGCTGGGCTATAAGCAACATTATCTTATTTATCTTGTGATGTTATGAACATGGAGGTCCCACTCCTAGTCTAGGTTTTGTGCAGTCATGAACCCCAAATACTTTGCCAAGGTGTATAGTGAGAGTCTGGTTGTGCAGCTGGTACGATGGTTCAGCAGCTTCTTCTTTCACTTGGGACTGATAACCGGGAGGGTGGTACATTTCCTGGGATGGAATGACATACAATATCCCAACTTTTCTCCCATTCACATAGATCTTGCTTCTGCAGTTCTTGATCTTGATGGTAGTTGAAAAGGTCACAGTGTGGCATGACATCAGCATAAAAACAGTGGAGAGCGTAATTTAACCTAAATTGATCTTGCAAACTCGTTCACTGAACAGCATTCAACGGGCCAGATGATGAATGATCTCATGTCAAATCCAGCAGGGATATTGGGGAGGGAGCGGGGATGTTAAGGTGGGGAAGAAGGGATGCAGTTTACTGCTGGAGTGTGGCTTGATGGAGGAGAGACATTGTCTTTCTCCACAAACCTGTTCACTTGAATGAAGGCCCAGATCATGATGAATGATCTGGTACCAAATCCAGCAGGGTTAAGATTTGAAGTGGATGCATGCACTCTGTGTTAGTACATTTCATACATTACCATCAGTCTTGAGGCCTACTCTTCTGACAGATGATGAGGGGATTTAATGTGTGTCCAAGATGTTAAAATTTAAATGCAATGTTCATGCACCTCATTTGTGTAAGTCTTATTTGAAGGCCTTTTATAATCAGGAACAGTAATGAGAACCAGTGTTAACTCTGAAGAACAAAATTTCCATGTACTAAAACGGCGGCCGGGTAGAGACTTGAGCTCACAACCTCAGGATCATGAATCTGGCGATTTATTGATGTGTTACGACTTAAATTGTTCCATTCCCTGATGGTCCTGCTCATGGTCATCAGGAAAATGCTGTCTTAAAGCTCCCCAGTTTTAGCAACATTAATACAGAAGTTGTGCAAATTGTTTTTTGTGTGGTGTACAGCTGTGTTTTTGCTATGCTGGTCCTCATTGTGTCATAATGGATTTTATCAACCTCAGCCCTCTTATTCTTTACTGGTGTTAAATGAAACGGGCATCCACCTCAGTGGCTGGGAGATGTCCTTCAGTGATTTTATTTAGAAATGTAACTTGGCAAAGCACAAATTGAACTTGAACCCCCAGGAAAGCAGATGTACCAAAGGCCAACTGTTGGTGTTTTTTTTTTTAGATACACTGCCACATTATTGAGACCCACCTGCCCAATATGTCATGTTCAATGATCACGTTAACAGGTAATTGCCAGTAAAATACAATTCACAAAAGTAGACTACCAGAATTTCTTTGAGCTGTTGGTCCTTTGGTTCTAAAGATCAGTATTAATTTTGTAGAGATTGGCAGCCAAACTGGACCAGATGGGACTGGAAATAGTAGAATGAAATAATACTATTAATAAAAATGATAAAAATTTCAAGTAGGCCTAGTGTGTGCATCATGATTAAATCAAATTTTCAATCCATGGAATTATGGTAATGACAGTCTTTAATCAGTCACATTAAGCCTATGTCATACTCTTTGGTTCCAACTCTGGTTCAAAGGTCATACTCTTCTCCCTCAAAATAGACAACACTTCAGTCAGCTGTTATTGAATTGCTTACAGTCTCAGATCTGAGCCTGTTACCATGGAGAAAAACTGACAAAAATCAACATATTCCTTCAGCAAACAAGCAAATTATCAGATCGACAGTTTGGAGAATGTACAAGCTGATTAGTGTGAAGAATGTGTATTACTATTAGGCTTTGAGTCTCTCATTGACATTAATGTAGATAAGGTGTAGGCTTACCCTGGAACCCCAATTCAATATACCTATATGTTGTAACTTTTTCATCCCAGTGAGACTGGTGCTGACTGTGGATAATGAGTGACAGAGCAGAGCAGTCGGTGTGTCTCACACATTGACGCTGATAGATGTTGATAAGATACATGTAGTCTGACCCTGGAGCTACATTTAAGTATATCTGTATGCTTAGCTTTTTCATTTCCAGTGAGACTGGTGCTGACTCTGGTTAATGAGTGACAGTACAGAGCAGTCAGTGTTACTGGTTTGCAAAATTCTTAGCGTGATCACTTCATGTCAGTCTGCCCAATCTCTGTCAGCCCCAGTCATGACAGAACCCATCAAATCATGAACTAAACTAATTATACAGTCAAGCTCTTCAGTTTGCCAGAAAATAACAATTTTCAAAAGCAGTTTCTTTTCTTAATTGGAATTTCTTCCTGCCCTCCTGGCATAGGCTCCCTGCTTGCTGTCTTTTGAACTGGAGCTTTCTCTTCTGTTATAGCTAGTTATAGCTATACTGTCATCACTATGCCTCTGTGACTGTATTTCAATAGAAGAGTGCCTAAAAACCTGCTTTAAAGTGTTAACATGATGAAAACTTTGCTTCATGTTCATTCAAATTCCATTACCGCTGATCCCATGGGGTGCAGTACTAAAGAATGGACTTAACAGGGATCAAAAACCAAGTGGATGGGTCTCACTGACACTGTGACAGAGGTGCACCACAGGCACAGTCGCTGATGCAGTGCAACAGCTAAGACATGCGGTTTTTCCTTGGGTATTTCATTATAATAAAGGAACCAGTTTGTCATCATCATTACTGTAAACTTTGTTAGCCTCCATGCAGGGGGTGTTTGACATGGAGACAGTGTCCTGTGGTAAATGTCCTAGTCAAGTACTCAGCGACTTGAGAAAAAAGGAAAGGCCTACCTACCCTAGGTGTGTATGTGTGTGTGTGGTGTGTGTGAGTCTGTGTCTGTGTCCAATACCCAGAAACAAACATTTTTTTCCTGGCTTTATTCCCTCCTTGTAGATATCACTAGTATCAGCATAAGATTACAGCAACTGCACTTTTCTTTCATTGTGGTAAAATAGTTGTTTAATTACCTTTTGTGGGTCGTTATCCAGTGTGCTAATAATTAATATTTTGTCATTGTTATTAAATTTTGAACTTGCCTTGATTTTAATTGTGGTGGCGATTGTGATGATTATAACAAATGGTAATGGTGGAAATCATGATGATGGTACTAGCACAGTTGATGATGGTAGTGATTCATTCTGATGATGATGATGATGATGATGATGAAGTTGATATTTCTGATTACAGTGGTAATAACAGTGATGATAGTGGAGGTAGCTGAAGTTATCATTTTAATGATGGTAGTTATCATAGTGAAGATGACATTGATGATAGTGATGGTGTTTATGATAATGATAACACTGATGGTGGTGGTGGTGAAGATGACAATAACATAGATTAATGATGGTTGTGATGATGGTAGGAGTGATAATGGTGGAGGTGATGATGAAATAATTGATGATGATGGTGGTTATGATGGTGAAGAAGATGACAGCCTTGATCAAGTTAATGAGAGTTGGGGTAAGAACCTTTAGTGAGATGCTGATAATATTGTTGAGCATGATAGGTGAAGAAGATGACAGCCTTAATCAAGTTAATGAGAGTTGGGGTAAGGATCTGTAGTGAGGATGCTGATAATATTGTTGAGCATGATAGGTGAAGAAGATGACAGCCTTAGCCTTAATCAAGTTAATGAGAGTTAGGGTAAGGATCTTTAGTGAGGATGCTGATAATATTGTTGACCATGATAGCGATGACTATGATAAAGACATTGACAATGTTTGGTGATGATGTGAGTGGAGGTGAACATAATGAATGCAACAGTGGTGTTAATGGCAGTGATAATAATGATATCACTGATGGTAGTAATAATGATAATAAAAGTAATGACGACAAAGTTTATGACAACATTAATGATGGTGATGATAATGATAATATTGTTGATGGTGGCAGTGATGAAAATAGTGATTGGAACATTGACGATGATACCAGCAGTGATTAATATGAATGGTGGTGGTGGCAGGTCAAGGTCGCTGTGCCTGGAGAAGGTCAGGTCCCGCTTGCACCAGGAGGCAGAGATCCGCTCCATGGAGGAGCGCAACCTGGAGGAGTATCGCCAGGAGCTGGAGCTTCTCCTCCAGGAGAAGATGGCGCACGTGGAGGAACTGCGACTCATCCATGCCGACATCAACCAGGTGAGAAACACAGGATTTAATGGTACATTCATAATCTGCAAGATGTGAGGAAATTCACCCGTGAAATATCAGCCCACCACAATAAGAAGTTGTAAATTATTTACTTTGGCATGTCCTGTTTGAAATTTAGAAGAAAAAAGTCATTGATAAAGTTCCATGCACCCTGTAATTCATTCAATGTGCTTGATGTGAGCAGCAATTTGTGTCAAAACAAAGCAGAAAGAAACTGGAGGTGGAGAGGAAATTTTAAAAGTACTTAACAAAAAGTGCAAGATAGGCAGAACCTTTTGTACTTGTACATAAGAGTACAGTGATTTTTTTTTTTTTCCTTTTTTTTTTTAGCAAAATGAGTAGAAAAGGTAAATTTACTTTTTGTTTGTGGGTTGGTTGGTTTTTGTTTTGTTTTGATTTTTTGGATGTGGAAGTTTGATATTCATTTAGAAATTTTGGTTTCTGTACCTTGCTCAGTTTATATGACAGCTAAGTTTCCTTTCCCAGATGGAGCTGACAATCAAGCAGGCGGAGGAGGAGCGATCTCGTGCCACAGAGAGCGCCAAGAAGCTCTACGAGGAGTACCGGCCCCTAAAAGATGATGTGGACCGCATGCGCATGCAGTTAGGCCTCCAGCCACTCACAGAGCTTCAAGAAGAGGACGAGAAACTGCGACCAGAGTGAGTCAAGTTGTTACTCTGTAGGAACTGGCAGTGATGATGTGCCCTGGGTATGCCTTCAAATCCATGTTTCCTGAAAATGATGTGCCCGTAGGTTCATGTCTTCAGATAGTGATGTGCCCTAGGTGTGTCCTTAGATAGATTCATGTCTTCTGATGAGTATGTGCGGTAAGGTTCATATCTTTTCTTCACAAGGTGCCCCCAGGTCCATGTTTCCTGATCATAATGTGCCCTACGGTTCATGTCTTCTTAGCATTATATGTCTTAATTGTGCTCTTGGATTCATGGCACCTGGGACTAGAGTGAAAATTAATATCCCAGTTGGCCGGAGGCCTATAAGGATACTTGATCATGAGGTGCCTTATACATGCCTTCAGGTTCATGTCTTCTGATAATGATGTGCACACAGGCTCATGTCTTCTTATGATGATGTGCCATCAGGTCATGTCTTCTGATAATGATGTGCCTTCAGGCTCATGTCTTCTTATGATGATGTGCCTTCAGGTTCATGTCTTCTGATAATAAGATGTGCCCACAGGCTCATGTCTACTGATGATGATGTGCCTTCAGATTCATGTCTTCTGATAATGATGTGCCCACAGGCTTATGTCTTCTTATGATGATGTGCCATCAGGTTCATGTCTTCTTATGATGATGTGCCCTTAGGTTCATGTCTTCTGATAATGATGTGCCTTCAGGTTCATGTCTTCTGATAATGATGTGCCCACAGGCTCATGTCTTCTTCTGATGATGTGCCCTCAGGTTCGTGTCTTCTGATGATGATGTACCCTCAGGTTCATGTCTTCTGATGATGATGTGCCCTCAGGTTCATGTCTTCTTATGATGATGTGCCTTCAGGTTCATGTCTTCTGATAATGATTTGCCCACAGGCTCATGTCTTCTTATGATGATGTGCCCTCAGGTTCATGTCTTCTGATGATGATGTGCCCTCAGGTTCATGGAGAAACGACCAGTGCCAGAATGGAGTGCCGAGCCTCAGGCTATCCCCATCCCACAGACACTGGTGGAGGCGGCAGCAGCCGCAGAGCAAGTTCATCAGTTGGCCCGGGGCAAACCAGAACAGCGTCAAGGGTTTAGGCAGCAACCTCCGCCATGAAGGTCCATTGCTTTGTGTGTGTGTGTGTTTGTGTAAATTGTTTTTATTATAGCTCCATTTTTACACGACAGTGCCAGAATTGTTCCATCAGGACAAAAGTCCTCATTTCATTGGAATGAATGCATCAGTTTAAGTACTTTTTCAGTTTGGGTATAACATCAGTCTAGTATGTGGATCAGTAACACTCTTTCCTGCTGCCATTTGCCTTTCTCCGTGTCAGGTCGTCAAACGTTTGGGGGTCGTAAGTTTGAAAATAGTTTGACTGGTGTTTGTGTTGCCAAGCTTGGCGGACTTGGTTTACATTTATTTCAATTTTTTAAGGTAAAGTGTCAAAGGGAATGAAATATAATATTAGTCTGTCAGTTCCAAGGACGTTTAAGTCAGATGTTGTCTGTCACTAGTGTCGGTCCCCTACAATTGCACAGATTGATTTATTTAATGTTTGGTTTCCTGTTGGTTGAAAAATCTGAAGTAAAAAAAAAAAAAAAAAAAAAAGCCATTAGTTAGGCTATATTCAATGTCAAGATCTGAACAATCTCTCTGCCTCCAAAAGGCTGTAATTTCCTTATATCTTGGCGTGGGTGTCTTTCTTCTGAGTTGGCCAGTTGGTCTGTTTCTGTTTCTCCATCTCTCTCTCTCTCTCTCTCTCTCTCTCTCTCTCTCTCTCTCTAGTTTCAAGGTTTTTTTATGTTATGTAGTTTTTTTTTTTTAAATGGGTGCATTGTGTAGCTATTGTTACAGTGTTATGGGTGGTGGCGTTTGTGCCATTTTTGGTGTAAATTGGTACATGGTGTCTATATTTTTTTATGTGCATGTGTGTGTGTGTGTGTGTGAGCGCGTGTGTGTGTGTGTGTGTGTGTGTGTGTGTGTGTGTGTGTGTGTGTGTGTGTGTGTGTGTGTGTGTGTGTGTGTGTGTGTGCGTGCGTGCGTGCGCGTGTGTGTGTCTGTTGTCTGTCTGTCTATTTCTCTGTGTGTGTATCTTTACATACTCACTTAACCCTTTGACTCCCAGAACTATTTGTAATTTTTTTGGGGGGGGAAAAAACACCAACCTTGCAGAAACAATCACAAAAATTCAAGTATTGCTCTAAAGTATACAAAAGTACATTTTACTGAAGGAAAATGAATGGAGAATATAATTATTGTATGTTTCATGTTGACAGGATGAGATAACTCACAATCATGAACCGCGGCTATATCAGCGGCCAGGAGCGAAAGGCTTAAATGCTGTTCTAACATAACTGTTTTGTCTTCCTCCACGATCTACTCACAGTTCAGAAACTCTGGCATTTACACTTTTTTCTTTTGTTCAGGCCTGCCTGTCCTGCCATCAGCAGATTCACCGCAACGCTCCAATCTGCCCACTCTGCAAGGCCAAGAGTCGCTCCAGAAACCCCAAGAAACCCAAACGGAAACTGGACGATTAGACACACATACACACACACACAGAGATGTGGTCGTCATCATGCTGCTGCTGCTTCTGTATGTCTTCATAGGCTTCAATTTTGTTTCTTTTTTTGTTTGTTTGTTTTTTGAAAGATAGTTTTATTAGGTGTATGTTGTGAAAAGTTCAGACTTGGTAATGGAAAGGATGAAAACAAACAAAAACTGTTTTAAGAACTTTTTTTAAAGCTTGTTTTTAAGAAAAGTTTCAAAGGAAAGATGAGAAATCTCTGCAGGGGAAGAAACGTGTTACAGTTTGAAGGAGTGAGACCATACTTGCAAACCAAACGAACCAAAGTTGGTTATGAGCATCACTCATAGTTTGAGCATTTTTTTTTTTATTCTAAATATGAAATCCTGTTTGCCATTTGGTGTTAGTCGCCCAGCCAAAGCAAAGTTGTTGATACTAATACATAACTTTGCTGACTGAGCCAGGATGAATTATGCTGACTACCAGGGTGAATAATGTATCGCAGGCTGTTTTGGGTTTTCGTAGCTGGCAAGGAAAGTGTTTGTAGTGAGCAGAGGGGGACAGGGGGCATTTTGACAGCTGTCCAAACAGAACATGGTTGTGTGGAAACAAGTCAAGTGTATATACACACTTCATTGTCTGGGTGCGCAAGGGGAGCCAACACCACTCTACGCAGTCCCGGTCCCTCCACCCCCGGCCCCTCCCTGGCCTCTTTCCTGTGTTGCATTGTTTCATTTTTCCTGATGGTGTGTGAGGCGAACCTCAGCCCTCAACCATTGTCCCTCACTTCATCAAACAATTTTGATGCCTGCATGATGTTTATGCTGCTGTTGGTGTTGACACATTGCTGCAGATCTGAGTGAGCATAGGTGTGTAGCCTTGTGTAATTTTTATAGTGTAACAAGGTGATACGTTTTTTTTTTCAGTTCAAATTGAAATCCTGCCACTTATCGTGCTATGTGTGTTTAGAGAGAGTAGTTGTGTTATTACATTTTTTTTTTTTCCTGATTTGTTGCATCACATATGTTGCGCACAGAGAATACACAAACAAAAGCAGCCAGTGAAGATCAGCAGTTTACAATGCCATGTTTTGGTTTTGTTTACTGCACTTTTTTGCTGGATGGAGGGAAAGTGGGGTAGTGAGATGGGGAAGTTGGGGGGGGGGGGGGGGGGGGTGATATGTGGGGTGGGTGGATAGGTAAAAGGGTGTTTGGATGTGTCTGTGTGTTGTAAACCAAACCACTGAGGTCAGAGTCAGAAACCAAAGATATTGAATCCATTCTGTGGTCACTTCACTCAAAACACATGAGACTGCTCATCTTTTTATCGCATATCATAAATATGATGTATTTGTGTGTACACACAAATGATTTGCTTCATGTGTGTGTCAGCATGAGAGAGAAAGAGTCTAGTGTGTTGGTGTATGTAGATCAGGTGACAGGCCATGCACAATATTTCTTTGATAGCATTCCATGAGTTGTGAAAGTTACCTATTTCAGTGATGAAAAATATTCTTTCTGTACAGAATTTGTATTTGTTTGATTATTTTTTTTTTCTGTATTACTTTTTTTTTTTTTCTGTATTTGTTTCTTTTTCTTTTTTTTTCAATGTTAAATTTGTTCAAATGCTGTTTGGGTTACATGATGATGATGTTCAAATGCCAAGACTTGCCAGTTATACACTTGATGTGAGCTTAACCAAAAAAGATGCTTCTTGTAACATCTTTTCAATGAATAATGCTTCGAACAAAACTTCCTACACCATATGCAAGCATTAAATTCCTGATAGCCAGGATTCTTTGCGAGGACTCGCTGTGAAACAGCAACAGCATCAAAATGTGGAGCTGGCAGTGTGTGAGTTTTAATCAGTCATTGGGTTACGTTTCAATACCTTTAAAAAAAACCCTTGGGTGCTCAGCAGTAAATGAATATCTGATTCAGTTCAGGCAAGGTTGAGGTGGCAGAAGAGAGGGTTGGGGGCCCAAGACATGGTAAACTCCCCACACTTCACTGCTTTTTGGTTACTGGATTTAACTCTTTGTCTTCTGTTTCTTTATTCACAGTTTTCCTTTGTCAGGTTCACTTCACTCTTCATCTTCTTTCCTTGACTTATTTGAATTCAGGTGATGAGTTTGCCCTCAGAGTGGGAAACATTGCTGGGGATTCTGTCTCTGTTTTTTTTATGTCTGTGGATTCAAAATTATCATGTTGTCTGTCTTCCAGTCATGAGACTTCTGTTTTGACTTGAATTTTTTTTTTAAAGTGCCAAAGGCCATTTTTTTTTATCTAAAAAAACTGCTGAGAAAATTTGGGGTTACATGCTTGTAATATATGTTAGTAAGGCTGCCTGTCGATTACTGATTGGAGGTGGAGGCAGAGGTTAGTTACATGTAACTAACTAAAAGACTGTACGTTTCAGCTGCCAGTCGAGTTCGAGATCCAGTATGTTGCGTTAATAAGGTCTGATTTGTTGACACTTTCACATGCCCGATCCATGAAAATTTTTCAGGCATGTTCGCCTTTCTCAGGACTCATGTCTGTCTTGGTTTCTTGGCTGGAACTCAGGAGGTTGGGGGGTTCGCCATCGGTTAGATTTTTGCGTACGTGATGGTTTTAATCTCACCATTAGAACAGCCGCATTCCATCTTCAGAAATGATGTGTAAACATGACACTGGTGTGAATGTAGTGTTGGGTTTTCTCTTAGGTGCAGCATTTGTGCAGAGTCCAAACCCAGTCTAGTCTTTGGGATGAAACTTTAATTTAGGTCCTGTGAGTGAATATGTGTATTTAAAATAAATGTCATTGAATTATTTTTTCTTTAAATAAGTCATAATGTGCCTGTGGAATAGATCACAGGAAAAAAAAATCATCAGCCAAAGACAGAATGGGGCTACTTTTCATTTCCATTTTATGTTGTTCTCAGCCCACCCCACCAAAGGGGGCTGTATCACAGCTACTGTCACAACCTTGCTGATGACGGGATTAACAACAGTCACATTTGCAAAATGGTCACAAGTGGTGAATCTTAGACTTCTGGTTGACAAAAAGAGAGAAGAAAATGTTATTAGATGATGTAAAAGTATGCATGTCAGTGTGTTCAATAGGAAAGAAGTATGGGGAACAAAAGTGAGGACAGAAAGTTCATGATTTATTGAATCAGGTGCATGCATTTGTGCATGTAGGTCTGTCTTGTGCTGTCACTCTTTATGTGCCAGGAGTTGGTCATCTTACGACAGATTAATACTCTGAAGATTAATCCGTTACACTGTGGAAAACTGTTGCGAGCCATTTCATTAACAAAATAACTATACACAGTCATGGATGCATTTGGTATGTGCCTGCAAGATCAATCCTACTTGACCTGTGAGTAATAACTGTGTTATCTGAACTGAGTTTGGTGGGTGTTTTTTTCTTTCTTTTAACCCTCTTGCATTCACATTTTTCAACCTAGAACTGCTCCAAGTATTCGTATTGTTTTGAGAAATTTAACCTAAAACTCGCCTACTGCCTTTGAAAGGCTGTAGTGGACAAAGTTTCCACTGCAATGTTGTCAAATTTAATATGCAAAATTCTAATACATCATATTTCATAATGTAGAGATCACATGTTTGGAATGCATGTTGGTGTCATTGTCACCCTGTTTGTCACAAAACAATGGGACATCAAACGTTGACAATGTTACTATGATACACCAGACAGACAATAACATTGTCGGCATGCATTTGTTAGTATAAATCATCAGAGGGTGGCCTATCTCAACTTGTAAACAGCAGTCCTGGTTCAGTAAATCTAGTTTGGGGTGTCACAAAGTGTCACATGATTGTCACATACTCAAACATGCGGCCAGGTAACTTTACGGTTTTTTGTTTTTATCCTAAAAGGTGTGTTTGTCACTATTTAACGATTTTTAACACTGGAATATATACAGTCACAGAAAGAAGTAAACTCCATATTTATACTCTAATGTGGTGTCTGGTCACACACAGCAGGAAGGCAAGTGTCACCATTGTCACATGTCACCAATATGGTATACACTACTCTTGATCCATGGTTTCTACCATATTTGTCGCATGGCAGAAACCGTGATTTCGACATCACCCCACTGATCCATGGCTCGCTAAACCGAAGATCTGTCGACCAGTAGCACCAGAGTCTTGGCAGACGTTAGATTCCATCATGACGAGCACAGCTATGCATGCGCACATCTCAGCAGGTGTCATATCCTGCCGAAGTGGGTCAAGTTGTCCCCGCTTTGTCATCTCTACCTGGCGTACAGGTTTCGTCTGGTCAGCAGCTGTAGTAAAAAAAAAAACTGCGGCAGGAAGAGAAAAAAATAATCCAGCGGTGTAGCTGTGTCTGGCAAATCATGTTTTGGCCCAGTCTCCTGCCTCAAAAAGCTGAACTACAGGTGGAAGTGGCCGGTCGCCACGTGGTCACTAACGCAGACAAAGGCACATCATCATCTTCATCACTTTCTTCACCTTCTTCTCCCTCTTCTTCCTCTTAAACATCCACATCATTTTCATTTAACTCCTCTCTTTCATATCTTTTTACTTCTTGTAGTATTTCATCCACTCCTCTTCATATAATCCTAAAAATTGCCGTCAGTAGAAGCGCTAGCAGATGCCATTTTCAGAAACAAGACGATGCTGTCTGCAGCAATGGAATGCAGTCAGTTCACGACCCTAGTCTTTGTGAATGAATTGTTTCCCACACCCCATACTACTGCTAAGATTTCATTGGACACCTCTCAGGGATGCACGTTTATTTTTGGCCAGTCTTGACTTAAACACAGGTCGCAGTGTGTGAGAAAAAGTAATGCGGCACGTACGGCCGGTTGCGGCCGCAACAAATAGCAGGGGAGACAAACACAGCGGCCGGATACAGGCAAAATGAATGCCAGAGGGTTAAAGAAAATGCTAGGTTGTAGGTTGACTTTTGTTTTCAAGATTTGTTTATATCCGTTGTCCTGGTCATGTTTTGTTTGTGGAAAATGTTCAGTTTTGTTTGTTTGTTTGTTTTTCATTTTGTATAACAAATGAATATGTTTTTTTTTAAGTTGAGAAAGGCATTTTACTGACAATTTTTGTCTGCTTTATATAGCAAAATAAATATTTTGATTTTTTTTTTTTTACATGCATCATGAGTTTGCCATGAATGATTTGTTTAACTATAATGTTCTCTTCAGGACCTCTCTGTCTTTCTGACTGTAACTCTTGTCTCTCGCACACACACTCATAATTTTTTTTCACTTGCTATTCTGTGAATTATCTCCTGATGGGTTTTCTGTTTATTTCTTTGTTAATTTTAGAATACTATTGAACTTTAAGAAACATGACTCTTAATACATTTGTATAAAAATTCTTTTAGATGAATTTTTTTCATAACATGCCATGCAGATAGACAGTGGCTGTTTTGACCGGTTTCCTTTTGTCATTGTCTTTGTTGTTATTTTAATATATTAAACATTGAAGCATCCATTTTTTACCTGAAACGTAAGATGGGGGAGGGGGGGGGGGGGGAAATGTATACGTATATTTGGAGGAAGAGGCCTGTTTGGTAGATAGCTTTCATCTCATTCCAGTATTACAATGGGCCTGATTGTAAAGAGTAGGTCTTGCAATCACAGACACACCATTGGAAAGCAGTTTCCATGTCTGATGATGGGGGAATCATGGGAGATACCTTGTCACCAGCTGCAGTTGTCAGGATCACAATTTGCAGGCAGGAAAACTGTTGGTGGGAGTCGGTCACATGCACATTTTATCAGGCCTTTTTGTTTTGTTTGGTTGTTGCCCCAGTCGGCAAAAAGGAACCAGACACCACTTGACACCAACGAAATGACTCAGCAGTAGTGCAGTGTCTCCTCTGGCTGGTTTCCACTGGACAACCTGTTATCAATTGCTCCATTTGGATAACTGGTGCTGAGGCTTTGACAAGACTAATCTAGATGTGGTTGTGTTCAGTTCTTGCCAGTTGAGCCATTTAGGTGCAAAGTTTTGAACAGGGATTGAATTATGACACTTTACTGATCATAACATAAAATTAAACATGAAAATATTTGATATCTCTGAATGTGGGAAAACGTCTATTAGATTTTGAATTTAGAGAGAAATATGCAGAATCTGGTTTGAGAAAATGTTTATTAGCACCAAACAGTACAGGCATCAAGTGTAGGCATTGGATATCACGGTAGTAGACTCTAGGTATGAAGGGAGTGAGACTTGAGGGTGATCAGAATAAGTAATAACTCTGAAAGGGCATGAGGAAAGAAACTAGAAGAAAACAGATTCATATTATCTTTTTGAGAACAAAGACAACAGCCTGAATTTCATATGGATGAATTTATTGTAACAAGAAACACAAGACAACATGGTTCAACACTTCTGTTTTCCTGTCACTTTCTGTTGGTTGAGGCAATTCAAATTCCATATATACAACAAACAGTAGCTTAAAGTGAAACAAGATATCAGAACATTAGAGAATGACAAACGGTGAAACCCATCTGAGAATTGGAAGTCAATCCTTTCATCTTCAGCAGATTCCTTTCATGTGAACAGTTTGGACAATATGTCAGCAGTGAGCAAAATATTCAGCAGTGTGCTATTGCAGTGTTATTTAATAAGAATTCATACTTGTCTGCATTTTTTTATCATTATTATACATGAGTCATTGTTCATTAATGTGCCATTAAAAATCAGCAGCAAGCTACAGTGTAAAATTTCACTTATCAAAAAAAAAATGATGATAATGATAAATGTACTCTGACATAAAATGTGTGCATAGCATTTGTACACTGCAGAGAGTGTTTATATATGTAATCCAAAAGAATAACTTTTCATTATGTATCATGAAAATGACTAAAGAAGTAAACGAAATAAATCCAAACTCCTTTTCACAATACCGCAATAAGCATGAAAGGAGAAAAAGAAGCAATGTACCATCAAATACAACTTGTAATGAAACATGCTCAATTTCCAATGTTTTTTTCTTGATGCATTAATCATCGCACACATCTAGGCAATGCTGATACCAAATGAAACTGAACCAAAGTTTTGTGTGTGTGCATTCTTCTGGTGATGAGCTGAAGAAAATGATTAGAAAGACTTTCCTGGCTTCTTTTTTAAACATTAGTCTTGGCCTCTGTCTGGCCCACTACTGTAACTGAAGCTCAGGAAGGCTCTTCATCAAAAGTGTGTGCATCTTTCACAGATTACATCCATTTTAAAAGCAGATCACTTGGAGGAAAAACACAGTATGATTAACGGAGCTTGATGAAGTCTTGAGGAATGGGTCAGTTTGTGGACAAGATTACAAGGATGGATAGGGGAAGAGGAGAGCGAGGGGAGGCAACAGTAAGAAGCAATGATGAATGTAATGGCATTTGGAGTTGTGGTCAAAAAGGGGGATTCTCTTCTGGAAATCTTGGTAGATAACTTGACTATTCCAGCTGATGTGCCGTTTCGGTTATAAAACAATATCTATGACTTATGTTAGAGACAGCAAACTTCTTTCTTTGCATATATTGGTTTGGCTGTATCTTTTAACTCCTATTACATCTGACACACTTTGCGTTTATTGCATGTGACACTTCTTCGATTATTTTCCTGAATCAAGGCAGCACTAGACATGGTAAAAAAAATTCTCAGAAGAATAAGAATCAATCCACAATGATTCAATTGCAGGGTAACATGACATCAAAAGTTGCTTCCTGAAGTTTTAACATTCGAAAACGGAACCAACTTTGTGTAGTACACAACTGCAAGCAGCACAATAACAGCATCAAGCAGAAAGATGTGTGAGATATCTGAACAACGGATGGCCATCCTGTCCATAACAGTTTATATATATACACAGTAACAAGCTCCCTTGGAGTGAATGTCGTCCGAGTGACTGCTAGAGGGAAGCGCAGAACTTCGGAGAATCACATTAAGCCACTGCTGTCAGAGTGTGGCTTTTGCTGTCATGCTTGTGATCGTCGTCGTAGAACTGGTCTCGTGCCTTGATGCTCCTGTGGAACAGACCACAAAGCAATCGGAGGATATGAGTCATGTTTGTTGTTGTTTTTTTCTCAATGCATCTCACGGCAGTTTTGATCCAAAATCTCTCTTCAGAGTATGCTTTCTCTCTCCATCTCTCATGCACATACACAAATACACACGCACATGTACACATACACATATAAAGAATACGAGATTATTCAAGAGAGAAACCTTACCAGGGTAAAGCTCATCTAACTTTGTAGAGTTCCAAGCAAGATGATATTGCACATGCACACATGATACTAGATTGGTAAATGGTAATTGAAACGCACACAAAAAACAAACAACTCTGATCTCAAACTTTTTTTTCCCTTCACCCAAGGAGACATCAATCCCACCGTCTGTGCACACACACACACACACACATACAAAATACCAGTCTATTCGAGGGAGAAACTTTACCAGATCTGGCTTTGTAGTATTCCAAGCAAAGTGATGTTGCATATACACACGATACTAGATTGGTAAAGGGTGAAAAGCACACAAAAACAAACCAACTCTAATCTCAGATTTTCTTTTTTTTTTTCTTTGGTCTTTGACTAAGGAGACATCAATCCCACCATCTGTGCACAAGCACTCTCACACACACTCAGAACACAAGGCTATCAGAAGAAGAAGGAATTTCAGTGTAGTTAACCTCACCTGGCCTGGTAGGGTTCCATGTTCCGCAGTGTCTGGGTGCTGTTAATGTCAGGACCGTAGCTGTGAACCCCTGTGCTCATGGTGAACCCATCTCTCTTCTGACCCTGAATCCCGCCACGCGTGTGACCCAGGCGTTCCTCGCCCTGGGGGTTTCTGTCCTGGAATCTGCACATGGGAGAACATGTCTGTCTGTCAAGAGTTCTCCTTTGTGCAGTGCTGAATTGGTCAGGTGTGTGTATAAACATGTATGTGGTCAGACTTTGAAAATGAATGTGAATGAGAGAGAGAGAAGAGGAAATGGGAATAAACAAAAAGAACGTGTGTGTCCACGAAAAATGTCCACACTGACCACCTATGGTTCCAGCTGTATTCAAACTTGCAACTCAACAAGAAAAAAAAAAGTAGAACAGAAAGTAAAAGAACAGATGAGAGAGGGCTTATGATGGAAATGGATACTGCTACACAGCACACGGTACCTACACTCTCATAATGGTCCAAATATAATGAGATCTTACATGCGTATACCAAAATCTGTTAAATCTCCTGCTGACAGTTGTCTGGGGAGCATTGTTTCATGCATTTAGTCTGTTATTTGTTTTGGCTGAAAAAAAACATGTTTGTTGAAAATTAACATCTGTTCAGTGACATTTATTAGACTGGCACTACTTTGCTGCTCATTTTGTGTGTTTACTTGTATTTTTGCTTGTTTTCAGTAATACTACACTCTGTTTCAGTCTCCTCAGTAAAACTGTTTAGAGTGTTCATCTGCAGAGTTGATAGTTCTGATTTTGAACCAGTCATGGGTTGGAATTCTCATGATCTGAAAATCCAGTCCGTCCATCCAACAGTACATGGGTATCTGATTCAGTTCAGGAGAGGTTAAGGTGGTAGAAGGAGACTGTTTGGTTTTGCCTTTCATAACGCTGTCCCTTGGACACAATGAACCTCTCCCAGTTCATTGCTCCTATAGTCATAACACTACAGCTCTAAAAAAAATCTTGAAATAAGGACATAGATCTATAATTGTCAACTGAGTTGCAATACTAGCCCAGTAAAAGTTTAATATGTAGATGGATAGGGCAAAAGAATTAAACAATTTACTGTTTTTTACTGACAACTCTACCTGGTCATGTAATGGGTGATGAATCGTCGTTGGTCATCGGCCACTTTGACGAAGCGGTCATTGTTCTCGCAGTATCCTGACAGCTCCTGCCAGCCAGTCTTGGGTGCGGTTCAGCCTGTCAGGGTGGGAGAGGTCTGGCCGCTGCTGCCCCAGGAACTGGTCTTTGTTGGTGCTGCCAGGACAATGGGACATTGATGAGAAAATTGGACATTGAAGAAAAAGATCATTCAAATGGGTGGGGGGGTGGGGGCTGCCTGGGGTGTGTGGGGGGGGGGGTGTCATCCTAAGTCTCTTGCTCTCTCTCTCTCTCTCTCTCTCTCTCTCTCTGTGGGATGGTGGGGAGAGGGGGAAGAGAGAAGGGGGAAAGGAAAGGTTCAAGCCGTTTTGAACCTTCCACATTGAGCATAAATCAAAGAAGAAAAAAATGAAAGTGCGTTTAAAAGCCCATTCAGGAGAAATAAAAATCACATAAACAGGGCATCTGCAAACATTGTAGACAATTTGTAGCACTCCCTCGCCCCTCCCCACTTCCAACAAAGGTTTGGCCCGCAGAGTTCATTTGTTGTGCGTTTCGGCTGTAATCAGACCCTCTACCTGATCTCTCATGAGGGACTTTCATTACAAAATAAGGGCACACCCCCTTCCATCCACCCTTCCTCCTCTCTTCTCCTTGAGGTCACAGTACACTGCTTTCAAAAGATTGAACCTCCTCATCCCCACTCCAGGATACAGTGATCTAACCTTGACACAGTCTCGCCATAGTGGTTCAATTGATTTTTATGAGTGTTTATTTATAACATAAGTTCGTCTTCTGCAGATATGCAGGGAATTTATACACCCAGCTTGTGTGGTTGTCAGCATGACACTACTGAGTCACAAAGTAAAGAAAAAGATACATCTGAAAGTGCGGACAGGACCCAGAGAAATACTGTCCTCAACTGCCGAATAAACCAGCTGGGAGCAATCCTGCACCACGCTTAGAGGCATGTGCAGTGTTCACATAGGGTGCAGGCACGCACAGGGTATTCCATTAACAGTTGAAAGACGTAATTGCTCCCCGCCAGATGCCATTGTGTAATGGCCACAGAATGTAATACGACAGAGCCTCCACGAGACCGTTCCCTTCGGTATGCCAGTCCATATTTTATGACAGCAGAGCCCCACACCACCAAAAAACGCCATCGTCAAGCAACTGCCGTGTGCATCCTGTTTACTGACAGGTGATGACAGTATAACTCAAGACACGGCACGTTCAGGAGTATCTTTTTCTTGTTCTTCAGTCACAAAATGAAAACAGGAGGAGTGGTCTCCCTCACCTGGTGTGGTTGTTGGGGTGCACCATGTTGAGGTACTCCATGGGGTCGTTCTTCTTGGTGTGGGCCAGTTTCAACCCTGCTGTATCTTCTGCCTTGTCATAGGCCTGCACAGGCAGTGTTTTGGTTATAAAACAGCCACAGGCACCAGCAGCAGCATTTTCAGAGGAAATTCATCTTTTATCCTATCAGAATGAACCGCTAAAAATGAAGTAATTTTAGATGATTATGACAGAAGTTGTAACCTGATGGCCACTGAACCAGCCAACTTACTAGATAACTTGGAATGGTTAGTATGGTTCAGATCCTCTGACAAATCCAGTTATTTTCAGATTGGACTGCATTTTTATGTTTGGCAAATCCAGTTATTTTCAGGTTGCCTGTATTTTCATGCTTATCTCCCTTGCACAACTTTTTTCAGAGCGTCGAGATGCATCCTTGTCACTGCGCTATAATTTTTGGAACATTATTCTTTCACCGTGCACACGGTTTCTCTGTGTTTTCTTCACGGTACCATGGTCACAGGACTGAGTTTGTTTATTAAGCAGCTGAGTCAAGAAAGGTATCATTAATGAAAACAAGAAAATGACTAATCATTCTTGGTGTTTCTATAATTTAGCATGACTACTTGTATTGGTTGCTTCAGCAACAATTATGGTGATGCTGGAGCGATTAAAATCAGAATCAGTCTCCTGGAGACCGTTTAGAATTACATTGCCTATCTGTGTCTTGCATGGCTGGTCCAAATATCTGAACAAAATTCTGGAAAAAATACTGAAAAGCTATATACAGTATACATCAGTGCCTATAAAGTTTTGAATTAATTTCTTCCGCATGTAAGAAGCTGGATCAGAAAAAATAATCTGTAACACTTTTCTTTCCAAATTATCAGCATCATTATAGTGATTAATAATAAATAACAAAAAGATATATTGTACTTCTTCTTATTCTGCCTTTTTCATTTGTTTGCGTTTTTCTTTCTCTTAATTACTTCATGATTTTAGAAAGGTGTATCGTTCAGAAGGATATTTTTTTGTTTGTTTTCCTTGCTTGCCTACAAACAACCCTTCTGACTCTTGCACACTGACTTACATCGCCGGGAACCCGGTGGACATACATAGGTTTGGCTGTTTCCCGTGTAAACCCTGACCCTCTCTCTGATGGATCCGTCACGCCTGGATTCACCTCGTTGCCCTGAAAGAAATATCTGACCATTGACCTATTTTTCAGTGGGAAAAAAAACTATCAATAAAATGACCATTTTACCAGCAAACACTTGTCCATACAATGACCAAGGTAATAAGTGAGTTCCCCTGGGAAAGCTTCTCCGTGAAATGACTCAATACGCCTTGGAATGCTCATCCATAAAATTGATGATTTCTGTGGTCCATGAAAGGACACAGTTCTTCTGGAAACACTTGTTCATAAAACAGCTACGACGATTTTACGGGGAAATATTCATCCATGAAATGACCCAGATTCCCTGGGAAGTTCCAAACACTTGTCTCTAAAATAACTCAATTTCGTGGAGAACAGTTGTCCCTACAGCCACTCAAGTTCCCTGGGAACAGATGTCCCTGACATGACTCAGATTCCCTTTGAACACTTTTTCCCTGAAATGACTCAATTTCCCTGGGAACAACTGTCCATAAAATGACTCAATTTCCCTGGGAACAGCTGTCCATAAAATGACCCAATTTCCCTGGGAACAGCTATCCATAAAATGACCCAACTTCCCTGGGAACAGCTGCCCATAAAATGACCAAATTTCCCTGGGAAGACTTGTCCCTAATATGACTCAGTTCCTTGGAAACAGCTGTCCATAAAATAACTCTAAATTTCCCATGGAACAGCTGTCCACAAAATGACTCAATTTCCCTTGGAACAACTGTCCCATAAAATGACTCAATTTCCTTTGGAATAGCTGTCCATAAAATGACTAATTTCCCTTGGAACAGGTGTCCATAAAATGACACAGTTTCGCTCAGAATAGTTATCCATAAAATGATTTATTTTTCCATAGGACTACACATCTGTTAAATTCCAGATTTCTCTGGGGAACAGTCATCCAAAAAATGATTTAGTTTCCCTGGAAACATTTATTCATATAAAAAATACTGATCTCTGTGAAAGCATGTATCCATTAAATTGACTCAGCTGTCCTCAGTACACTTGTCCATGAAAATGTCACATGTTCTTCAGAGCACTAATCCACAAAATGACTCAATTTCCTTCAGAACTCTTTTGCAAGACAGATTTCCATGGGGAAAAGTATCCATAAAATGACTCACTTCACCTGGAAACATTTGTCCATAAACTGACTCAAATTTTCCATGCAAATACTTGTTTTTAAAAATGTCTCATTTTCTGAAGGTATGTATACAAATGTAAAAGCATGTCTGCCTGACAATGCATGAGCAATGGCTCTTATCATTCTGAAATGTGTGCGTGCGTGTGTGTGTGTGTGTGTGTGTGTGTGTGTGTGTGTGTGGGCACGTGCACACGCGTGTTTGTGTGTGTGCGTGCATGCGTGCATGCATGTGTGTGTGTTGTGTGTGTGTGCGTGCGTGCGTGCGTGCATGCGTGTGTTGTGTGTGTGTGTGTGTGTGTGTGTGTGTGTGTGTGTGTGTGTGTGTGTATGTGTCTGTGCGTGTCTGTGTGTGTGTATGTGTGTGGCAGGTGTGCAGGGGGGGGGGGGGGGGAGGAGCAGAGAACACTGAAAGAATAGGAATGGTGTATGTGAGTGTGTGAAGGACATTGGAAGACATTGTTCTGTTGGCTGCTTGGCAAACAGGTTTTGATGAGGAGGACTGTTATGTTTTAGTTTTATCATTTTTCAGCTCCTTCCTGTGCTAGAACAGACTTACGGACAGGGCAGGAAAGATGGATACTACAAAAAGTAATAACAGTAATGATAATGAACAATTGAACAGGACAGAGGTTGTAGACGCTTACTCTGGGGTAATTCCAAGGGTTGTAGCTGGTCTTTGTTATGCTGATTCCAGTAGGGCGAGCCGTAAACCATCCCTGCAGGATAAAAACAATGAACAAAGTAATTAAACCTGCAGGATAAAAACAAGAACAAAAGACGAAAAACTAAGAAAAAAAAAAGAAAAAATGCACATCACTCTAGGATCTGGTTCCGTTTACTCAGGTTTTGTGGTATTATAGTTGCCACTGTGTGCTTAATTTTTTTTTTCACTTTTGCTTCCTCTGCATCAAAATCATACTCTTTACTGGAAAGTCTAAATAGACATATAAACATAATTGCATGTAAGCACACACACACACACACGCGCGCATACACACACCCATCCATGAACGCGTGTACACACACACACACACACACACACACACACACACACACACACACACACACACTCATGCGCTCACACACGTGCTCACAAACACACACACACACACACACGCACACACATGCATACACATGCATGCACGGACACACACGCAAACACGCACACGCGTGCACACACACACACACACACACACACACACACACACACACACACACACACACACACACACACACACACACACAAATCCTGCATAACTCACAGGTTTGTCTCCCAGGTGGGGATTGTTGGGGTAAAAGGTAACAGGCTCAATGTTGTAGGCATGTGTAAAGCCTGTGTCTGTCAGAGGGCCTTTGGACATGTAGTTCAGATCATCTGCAAGCAGCGCCAGCATGAATGTAGTACAGACACCAATGCATGAGCAGATACTTATATAGTTTTTCGTATAACTGATGTGCTTGGTTTTTGTTGTGGGTTCTTGTGTATGTGCATAGTTTTGAAATAAAGAAAGCAATTTCAGTGATGAAAGGAAATGCATCATGAATTTAATAAAGAAAAATGTCTGTCATGGTTCACAATACTGTGGCAGACTTTGAATAATTACCGTTCTTTTTATTTCAATGGGAGAGTGAAGGGGAAGGAGGGGGGGGGGGGGGAGGGCATGAGGCAATTTCCAGATGGAAAACAGCTTAACTGTGAGTTTGGTAATGTTGCTTATAGCCCAGCCAACTGCAAAAGGCCATGTCAGGGCTGTCACTGAGTTGAAGTCAACTCACAAGTCTTTGAAAAAAAAAACCCAACTCACTCACACAATCCCTTAAAATGCACCTTCTAAAAATACACTGGACATTTTGTTAAAAAAAATCTTTTTTCTGTAAAATCTTAGTTCAGATTAACAATGTTCATCTCTTTCAGAGATTCAAAGATCACATCAGGTGGGACATCTCTGAACAAGGTTTTCATGAAATCTGCTTATGTCTCACATCATGCCAGTCCCAACACTCTACAAAAATATGCTGTACTGTGAGTGGTGCATGACATGGAATGTACCATGGAACCTCTTCACCTTTTAAAAGATAAGAATGGGTGTAAAAGGAGTGGCCTGTATGCAAATGGCACAAGACTTTTTCTTCAGTTGGGACTTTTAATCTAGCATCAGAAAACTAAGAGGGGAAAATTTTTTGTTTATTGGAAGAGGTCATAGGGATGCGTTAGGGAATGGGGTGTCTTTATCAGGTGCTAAACTCCGTATGTGGAGATTCACAAGAGAATCTATTCCATTGTGGTTCCCTTGATTCTTTTGGTGCAAAAGGAAATTAATGTTTGTTTGTTTTTTTTTTCTAAAAACACCTGTCATGCGAAGGTCACTTTTTCTGTCGATCTGTAGCATTCTTGGCTAAGTTTTGACAGCCCTTTTTTGAAAGTTCCAAAAATTGAAAGCTCATTAAAACATCAGTTAGACAATGAATTTCATCCTGTTTTCAAATGCTCAATTTTTTTCAAGGATAATGTAAAAGTGTCAGCCAAATTCTTCTGAAAATAAATGTAAATGCATTTAAGCATGCAAATGTCAATGATGTGCTGCATATCTTTCTTCCTGTTCTCTTCTCCTCCTTACACATATCAAGATGCAATGAAAAATAGGAATTGATCAATAATCAAGACAAGGCCACTTTACAAACATATCATTGAAAATGGCACAAGTATACTGACCTAGCTAAAGGTAAAAGTTGTTCAAAGAAGTTCCAACTTTTTAACTACTTACAGTCATGCGGTGCCCCTGTTTCCCAAGGAACTTCTGTTTTGTTTCCGTCACCATGTAAGATGGACCCTGAACATCAAAAGTCATAAAAACATATTTTATAAAGGCATTTGTGAAAATCACGTTATTTTCAGACAAAACAAAACAAAACAAAACGAGAAAACTCAAATTCTGTCTTTAGTCTCTTCAAATGGGAACAGCCTGTGTCCAAATATACTGATTTAAGGAGCCCAGCTATGCAGAAAAAGCAAAACAGAACAAAAAAAGAACAAACAAAAAGAAACAGAAAGTTGCACACATGATCTAGATCATGGTTAGTGCCCATGACAACAAAGCTCAAAGCACTGAACAGGCAGAGAGTGTATCAATCCAGCATACAGAGCCCAGCATGTGCATGCACATCTGTATGTTTGCCTTTGCATGTTCTGAGTACACAGTTTTTTTTCACAGTAGTCAAGCGTGTTCTTACCACAAAGGTTATGGTAGAGTGGATCTACACATTTAAATCTGTTACTCAAGAACATCCTATTCATGCATGATGACTTTTCCCCATAAATATCAGAATATGTTCCCAATGCATATTACAAAGCACCTTATAGTCTAAACATAAGTGTGATCAGTTAAAATGCATAACAATGGAAGCAAAGTTGTCAGTAAGGTCAAGGTCATATCCTCTAGAAGGGGATGCACACTCATGCTGATTCTGAATCTGAGCCATCATCGTCATCCTTATGAGGCTTAGCAGGTGATGTCTCATGTAAAATAAATTAGAACAGGCACCACAAACACCATTGAGGTGACTCTGAAGCAGTGCAGTGACTTCTCCGTGGGTTGCCCCATATCAACCTAAAATCCAGTGCCCCCTGTGGACTGCAATGCTGGAATTGTGACCAGACAGAATCTGGTAGTAGCTGTGTAAGGTGGGGAGGGGGGTAGTTGGAATGACTGGCCCGAAATTATACTGAAAAGTGGGGCACAAAAAGTAGCATGGTAAAAAAAAAAGACGATCGGAAGAAGGAAAGATGTAAATCAAACGTTGGGAAACAAAGGTGGAAATGAAGACAGTGAATGATGCCTTACATAGCCTTGATTCTCCAGTTCTGTTGGGTCTTTTGGTTTCAGTTTGTGCAGCAGTGGTTTCCCCCTGGGCAAGATGCTGGCTGGAGCGCTGGCCACACGAGTGTCAATGAACACGCCTTGAGCCTGAAACAGCGGGGGGGGGGGGGGGGGGGGGGGGGGGGGCTCCTATAATAACGGTGTGAGCAGATGTCAGAAAGGAACACAGATCTTAGCTTTCCATGAACTGGAGACATATGAAATGACAACAATGAGAATAAGGTTGATAATGACCACAGATCGATAAGCACATTCCCTCAAACTGAGGTAAAAATACTTGATGTTATGAAGGATAAGGTATGTTAATGACATAATAGTTCATGACTGTAAGTTAATTCATCAAACACAGAATGCAAAAGTTAAAACGTAAAATAATGCTCACAAAAGTATGAACAACATCCATCTGACACACAAATACACACATGTAGACAGGTAGACGTATAGACAGCCAAATATAGATAGATAGAGAGATATAGATAGATAGGTAGATAGATAGATAGATAGATGATATAGATAGACAATTCAAAAGACACATATATAGACAGATGTATAGATAGACAGATATAGTTATAGATAGGTAGACAGATAGATGATATACAGATAGAAAGACAATTTGATAGATAGACAGATAGATGGATAGTCAGATAGATAGATAGATAGATAGATAGATAGATAGACAGACAGACAGACAGACAGACAGACAGACAGACAGACAGACAGACAGACAGACAGATAGATAGATAGATAGATAGATAGATAGATAGATACACAGATAGATAGATACACAGATAGGTAGGTAGACAGACAGATAGATAGACAGATAGATAGATAGATGTAGATAAGCTATAAGACAGGAGGGAGGAGAGTAGGCCACAAATGAAGTTCACAAAACAAGACCACTGGCAATGCTCATCATGCGTCTTTACACCTGCACATATATAAACACAACACACCTCTCCCTCAGTAGGGTTGGTGATGGGTTTCTGTCGCACGAAGCCAGTGCCGACTTGATGAACACTGTTGGGCAGCGGTTCCTTTCCAGAATTCTCTTTATACGGCTGGAAGGACAGTTCCGTCACTGTGTGGTAGTTTGCAGAACAGATTCTTCTGCATGACCAAGACATGAATGAAATGAATTACGGAAATTCTATGAGATTGGAGAGGGAGAGAGGACGTGTGTGTGTGTGTGTGTGTGTGTGTGTGTGTGTGTGTGTGTGTGTGTGTGTGTGTGTGTGTGTGTGTGTGTGTGTGTGTGTGTGTGTGTGTGTGTGTGTGTGTGTGGCGTGCGTGCGTGTGTGTGTGTGTGTGTGCTTGGGTAAGTGCACAAGTGTGTGTGTGTGTGTGTGTGCATGTGTGTTTGTCAGTACAACTTTGAGTTAATCTGACAATAAATTGGTTTCAGTCAGTCAGTGTGTGCATGTGTGTGTGTGTGTGGTGTGTGTGTGTGTGTGTGTGAGTGTGCGTGTGTGTGTGTGTGTGTGTGTGTGTGTGTGTGTGTGTGTGTGTGTGTGTGTGTGTGAGTGTGCGTGTGTGTGTGTGAATGTGTGCAAGCGTGCGTGCGTGCGTGTGTGTGTGTGTGCTTGGTAAGTGCACAAGTGTGTGTGTTGCACATGAACACTACACATACACATATGTTATCTCTCTTATCCCTCACACACACACACACACACACACACACACACACACACACACACACACATACACAGGTTTATGTGCATACACATCACACTTCTCACACACATTCACACACACAATAACATACCACCCACCCCAATTCCATCCATCCTCACTCCCACACATACATATACATAAATCATTTTATACTTAATGATATACACATACACACACTTGAATGCATCATGCACACACACACACACACACACACACACACACACAC
>JADBJO010001547.1:189930-207430 GCA_016801955.1 Conus betulinus | reverse complement strand
CTCTCCTCATTTTTCAAATAGGGGTCGGGGTGGGGGAGGTATGTGGCAGCCTTTCTTGTCCACTGTGAACCCCCTTCCCTTTCCACCCTCCCCTCTACCCGCTAGCCTCCAACCTTCATTATGGGCCATATATGTCTCTTTATGACGTGGTGTGGTTCTCTGAGTAAGTCATCATACAGTCTGTACTAACTGACTTTGGCACAACGCTGGGAGTACAGGCTGGGGTCTATAATCATGCAAAATTCATGCCTGACCTAGGTTTGGTACTGATGAGCACATGCATTTGCATGCAGGCCTATGTGTACAGCAGTGTGTGTGTGTGTGTGTGTGTGTGTGTGTGTGTGTGTGTGTGTGTGCGTGCGTGCGTGCGCGCGTGCGTGCGCGCGCGCCCGTGTGTGTGTGTGTGTTCGTTCGTGAATTTTCCGCGGCGCATCGCCACACCACCACAACTATCACCACGTCCACCACCGTTACCATTCGTCCTTGACCCTATCTTTGCGCCAGTTGAACTTCTGCAAATAGTCCTACTGCTTTCATTTGATTTGTCTGCATTAGAGAAATCAATTCTTAGCTTGACCAACACTTGAAACAACATCATCAACTCTAGATGCTGCACCATTAATGAAATTAAAACTGTTGAACTTGTCAATATATACAAAATTATCTACGGCCTTAGCGGATTAATTTGCGGTGTTTACATCTGTGAGGAGAACACTCGAAAAGTCTCGTGCATTCAGGATTATGTGTCTGGAAACTTCGGGCGATTTCTGCACAGTTGTTTGTTTCACCATGCCAGCTATAAAAACCCAGGGTAGGCAGTACGTGAGCATCACTCGAAATCTTCACGTTCACATACGAAACAACGACATTTGCTCAGAAGATGGCACTGAACACCCTTTTCGCGGATTCTGGGACGAACCTTGGGAGGGACTGGTCCAGCCATCACGGATTTTCGACCAGCACTTCGGCAACATGATGAATGACGATTTTGTTCGTCCTTCTGTCGTGTTGTACCCTCGACCCCTCGGAGCCTGATGATGCAACAGATACAGCCACGTCAACAGACAGGTGTTTCGCAGGTATGTGACTAAATTTACGTGTTTTGAACGCTGGTAGTTTTCAGTTAAATTTTTCGCCATGCTCCAAGTTTTCCTACTTTCGCTTTCACTTCGCTTTCATCTTCATTTTTAGGGAGGTCTGTCGCTTCAGCCATGTATTTCACAACAAATATTTTTCAGAATTAGCTCGAAAACGAAATGCAGTGTGAAAGGATAAAAGTTTCAATGGGGGTAAAGTGGGCAGGAGGAGGAAGGTTTAGGTGAGAGAGGAACACACATTAAAATGATCATATGCATCCATCTTGAATTTAGACGCTTCCATCTTTACTGTATTTTTTATAGTTTGCAGTGGAAAGAGGAGGTTGGGTTGTTACAGGTCAAGCTAGGAAGAACAGAAGTGGGTATTTTTATTCCATGCACATGCCACTTTCTCATACTGTGAACTCTTCACATTTTTTTTTTTTTTTTTTTCTGTATTGAAAATGTGAGTTGAAAATTTAAATTCCACAACAGTTTTTTCTATATAAAGTATTACATTTAATAAGGGAATTCTTGTATGGGCAGCAAATGTATGTGATCAAGCTATGCATAATGTTTTTATGAAATTCAAATGATGGTCAGAGGGAAAAAAATTATGTGTAATTGTGATTGCTTTCTTTTGATTTTCACAAAAGTGCATTCGGAAGGGTTTTTATTTTCAAGACCATAAAACACAAATTGCAAATGAAATTCATTTTAAAAGAGTTTTTTATGACTAAAATCAGAATGAAAGTTCCTCTAGAAAAGTATGAAGCCTTAAACACACAAGTGAAAGTAAAGCACAGCTGACAAGCAACCCATTTTGTGGTGGAAGGTCACAAATAAGATGTTAATGATAAGATGACAAGTGACAAGGCATTCTCAGAATTGAGTTCTTCAGAGTTTTACAGTAACAGTCTTGCCACACAGTCATATACATGTGCATTAGCGAAGCTGACAGTCAGGTCTCACTGGCAAGTGTGCTTAGCCTTGACTTTCAGTTTCAGCAAATTACACAGCATTTTCAGCCCTGCATTTCACAGCAAATACATGCTGATGTTACATCTTGAATTCTTGATGTTTCCTGTATTGTCAAGAAGTAAGAAAATGTTGAGAGAGGAAAATGTGCATGATGAAACTAGAGAAGGAAAGTTAAAGATGAAGTGTGGGACAGGGGAGAGGGATAGTCACCAGTGAGGAGGAGTGTGGAACAACTGAAACAGAATTTTGTTTGATATTTTCCAGAAGTTGGTCATGCACACTAACACAGTAACTGATGGGTGCACAGGTTGCCAAATTGGGCAAAACCGAGTTTACAGGAAATCTGTTTGAATAGGCCAACATCTTTTGTTTTCAGAATTAAACAAATTATAAACTACATTGTATTTCCCTGCGTGTCCAGTGCATGCCTCCCACCCTTCTTCACCTCTTATCCACACCCAGTCAAAATGTGAAG
Organism: Conus betulinus; assembly: GCA_016801955.1. NCBI lineage: Eukaryota > Metazoa > Mollusca > Gastropoda > Neogastropoda > Conidae > Conus > Conus betulinus. Next base: position 204,898 of record JADBJO010001547.1, on the reverse strand, counting down.
CCTGCACCAGCTGCAGTCAAAATGGTGTGGTATAATGCATGAAGTAGTATATTGTGTACATTTTAATCCAACCAGGAACAGAAATTTTTTTGTAGAGCTGTTGTTGGGTAGAGGTTTTGCATCATCTTGAGGCAGTGTACTGTCCTGTTAGTGTCAAGATGTGTACATTCAAAAACTCTTGATTTTAGTCAGTCAATGTTGTCAGCTAGCTTATTGAAAATGTGACACCACAATCCATCGATCCTGTTGTCAATTTTTTTTGATCATCTCCTGCCCTATTCCTTCGCCATCCTGTCCAATATTTTTTCAACTGAAATATTTTTTGGTCATGTCTTTGCATTTCTTTGAAATCTTGGAGGTGGAGGAAAATTTGCGGCACTGATTTTTATGGAGTGTTGACTATTACTAGTGTCAGTCACAAAAAAGTTATGGTTATGTCATGTCACAGAAACACAGTTGTGTGTGTGTGTGTGTGTGTGTGTGTGTGTGTGTGTGTGTGTGTGTGTGTACATTTCGTTATAGTTAAATGACAAGGATTTTGGTGAAGAGGGAAAAGCAGTGAGCAGACTTGTACTTGTTCCATACACTGGCATGAAATCGAGTCAGAAATACTTGCAGGTAGAAGCTTCTAACAAGATGTAGCCAAGTGATCAACAGTGATCCAAAATCTTTTTGTTGTTTGGTCAAGAACAAGATTAAAACACACTGTAGAATTGCTGTTGCCAATGATAATCATGTAACTGTGCTAAAGACATGCAGTTTTGCCAGAGAGGACATCCAGATAGTACCAGACTGTGTAAATATTGTTGGTTTGGTTTGCAAGACATTGAAAAAAGGTCAGGAAAGTATCAAAGCTTTTGCACTCACCTGATGTCCTGAGTATGCACCTGGGGTACTTCATTAGCTACCAAACGAGTTAGCTTAGTCCTTTGCTATTGTGTTGAGAATATCACTCAGTGAGGGAATGCACACACACAGATTATCCACGTAAACATGTGGCAACTGGATGCAAATTCCTGTTCCCAAGTTTCCGGAAGTTCACCCACCAAATTGATTATGACCACTGGCATTGTTTGCTTTCAGGTGGTGAACACTGACAAGGAATTCAAAGTCTGTATGGACGTGCAACATTTCAAGCCTGATGAAATCAACATCAAGACCAAAGACAACCGGGTGATCATCAATGCTCGTCATGAGGAACGACCAGATGAGCATGGCTTCATCATGCGAGAATTCACTCGACAGTATGTATGTTCCCAAGGTAAGAGCTGTTTGATGTGATATTCTTAATTTTCAGTGTTATATCTCATAATTGATATTGGATAGAAAAAAGCACATTCTGGAGACCAGCTCTGAGTGTTTCACAAGCTTATACAGTGAGTAACTGGGATTTGAACTTAAGTTTTTGCGGTCTTCATTGATCATTCTTTGCAACTATGGGCTATATTTGATAGCATGCAGGTCCAGATTAGGAATTCAGCATTGATAAGAATGCAGCATACAGATTATGCCAACCCCCCCCCCCCCCCCCCCCCCCCCCCCCCCCAAGCCCTTAGACATTCTTAGGATGAAAAAAAAAAGCAGCTAGGTCAGTAATTTTCAAAATAATGCATTATGTATTTCATGCCAGTGATGCGATGATTGCAAGGCAGAATGTAAATGATGAAATTAAGAATTGCAGTCTGTATGCCTCGTGTGAATGTCTCGTGCAATGTTTTTTACAGTAAGACAGTTCTGTTACGTTTTATTTTTGATTTTGAAGAAACACACAGACAGAAATGATTTCAGTGCACAATAATGACAGCATGTGTAAAATGTCAAAGGTTTTCAAACTTGTCCTGCGTGGTCTTAAACCAAGTGCATGGTGCTGTTGGCAGAAAGTAAATTGTACAGCCAGATTTCAACATCCACATTATTCCGTGAGGCAAATTCATCACAGGACATTCTTTTTCCAATGAATTCTAAACTTATCGAAGAACATTTACACATTGAAATCAAATCTAAACATGTTTGCATGTTGGGTTCTTTTTTTTCATCAGTGCCAAATAGTATTTTAAATTTCCTTATCAAATGACAGTATTTCAAGGTTTGCACAGTTGGTTTCTAAACCTTTTTTTTTTTTTTTTTTTTTTTTTTTATAAAAGTTCCCCAGACATTTAGAGAAAAACCATGTGTTAAATCTACTGATTGATTGATTGCATATTTCTCTTTTAAACAGAAATGAACGTCTGTTGCTTTCACTGATCTCATTAACTTTCATTTGGATTAAAACACTACTTCTCTCAGAACTCTATGACATATTTTCAGCTGGAGCCTTTTTTTTTTTTTTAAAGTTTCAGTAATTTTCAGAGTGTCTCTTTCAGTGTGTTCAGTGACTTCCAAACCAAGTGTTCAAGTCATGAAAGCCTGTACCCACAGAGCCCAAGTTGTAATCTTATCTTCCTAATTAACTATTTTTCCCTAATTTGCTTAGGCTTATAGTTTACTCCTGGTGAGTTAAGAAAATCATATCGGAGGTTTCAATATTGGGTGACTTGAGGCAAAAAATGAAACAAAAAAGAAAAAAAAAAAATTACAGAGCCATCAAATGAAGGAACAAATTGCAAAACACACAATGCTTTTCAACCCATTGGGCTTCCTCAGGCAGAACAAACATTCTAAATAATGGAAACAAAAAACTCTCTCTGTCTCTCTCTCTCTCTCTCTCTCTCTCTCTCTCTCTCTCACACTCACATGCGCGCACACACACACACACACACACACACACACACACACACACACACTCACTCACACCCTCTCTCTCTCTCTCTCTCTCTCCCTCTGGGTCTACTTTCTTATATAGTAGTTAATGAACATGATGTGTAAACAAGTTATTATTTGAACATTTCCCCTTCAACAGTACAAAAGTAACATGAATACCCATTATTGATATTATTCATTCTGTTGTTTGTTTGGATGATCGAGAGCTGGGGGGGGGGGGGGGGGGGGGGGGTAGTTGAATGACATGGTCATGAATGACATTGATCATGAAGTCTTGTCAACATTTGGCTTCAGTAGTAGCTAAAACACAAATCCCAGTTGCTTCTGTGATATGCATGTGCCAGTTTGCTACTATACCTCTTTTTTCTTTCTTATTAAAACAGTTTTCAACTTGCCTGTTGCTCTTGTTGGGAGTACATTGCAATATATCACAGGTCCCATAACATCCCTGGCCCAACAAGTCCCATATCTGACAAATCCCAAGTTCAATTTATCCAACATTCAATATATCCCAGGTTCCTTACTAAATCTGTACCTACCTCTGACCCTAATTCTCTGAATCTAATATGTCCAAGATTTCAGACCCTAACTCTACCTTATTTCTTATCTACCTTTTCTTTCTTTCTTTAACCCATATTCTACATCTACTCCTTAACCTAATTCTGACCCTACTTCTGATGTTTGTGATGTTGAACCTTGGCTAAATCAAACCTGGGATGTAAAGAAACCCTAGATTTATTGAACCTGAGACTGAAGGAAGGATATTATCTTGATAATAGGTCTGCTGCTACAGATGAAAAAGATTAAAATGTTCTCGTTCCATTAATTTGTGTCATTTATATACACAACAAACAAACAAGAAAACAACAAACTGCAGGGGTGCTGATTTTCCTATAGATGCATGTGTACAGTGTACAAAATATTTGGCATTTTGTGTTCAGGATGTGGACCCTGCCACGGTGACGTCTTCACTGAGCAGAGAGGGAGTGCTGACCCTGAAGGCCCCCAAGATGGCGCTGGAGGCTCCCAAGGAACACGTCATCCCCATCACTCAGGAGACAGAGGCAAAGAAGGAAGAGCAGTGAACAGGGTCAGAGCAGGAAGGCATCGGATGCCGGTCTCCCTGTGCGGAAGCGCACACCACATTTTTTTTTCTCTGTGCTTTTCCATCTTTCTTTTGAGATTTGAAAAAGACATTATTGTTGTTCATACTTCCCTTAATGTTTTGTTTGAAAAAAGAAAAAACTGATGCAACTCCAGGTAATGGAATTTTTTTTGTTAGGGTTTTTGTGTGTGTACATTTTTTTTTTTCTAAACTTTTCCCCCCTTTTTTTTCTCTTTCCTTTTCCTTTTTTTTTTTTTTTTTTTGTATTGCTTGCTTTGAAAACTTACCCCCAAATGCAAATTGCTACTGTCTGTGTTTTTCAGTTGATGGTCACCTTTGAGCTCTTTAGCCTTCAGGTTTTGCTTGAATCATAAACAGTACTGATATGGTGTCCAGTTGGATCTGTCTGTATTTTTCAAATCGGTCACTTTTTTTTATGTCTTTTCAGATTTTGTTGGAGCTGCTTCGGTTACATTGTATATATTGTAACTAACATAAAATGTGCCATAAGTATGGTAGACAATATCTTTGTGTTGATTATCTGCGAATTGTTGAACATTCTGAGGTTTTTTTTTTTTTTGTTTGGTTTTAAACTGAATGGACCTTAGCACATGACAGACATGGAAGTAGTAACACTGTTAAACTTAATCACTTGTATGACTGGCAAGATTCATACAGATTGTTGAAAAATCTAATAAGTCCATGAATGTTGAGGACCCCTTTTTCAAGGACAGAAAAGTCAAAAAAATTTGGACTTTTGTGGTTTTTGAGTATCTTGGAGAGCTTGAAAGTGCTTGAAAATGAAGATTTTGATAAAGCAACTTTCAAAATGGTGACAAAATAACAAAATGGTACAGAAAGTTGATACATGACCAAAAAAGTTTTTTTTTTTTTTTTTTCACTGAAAATGTCCACCTTTTCTATCATCAGCTCCTGACCGGATTCTGCTGGAGTGTGACCTTATGAAGCAACCATGGCAAACTGATTTTCAGTATTAAAAGTCCTGAGTTCTACGTCAGAAGTTCATTTAAAGTCCGAAAATTCCTTGCATTTTGTTTAGGAGTCGGAACCAGGGCTAGCTAGTCAACCACAGCTGACTTCAGTGTCTTGGTACTTTCACTTCAGTAGAAATCTGTAGATTGTTTTCTTTATTTAAAAAAAAATGCACACAAACAAAGGAAATGTGAATGTAGAGAGCTTGGCTGTTAAAAAAAAAAAAAATTGCTATTAATTGCAGATTAGCTGTTATAAACTGATTGCTTTCCTGAATGTCTGGACTACAGACTGATTTTGCAGTGCACAAAGTTACTCATGTATCGTGGACAAATGGTACATAAACGTACATGTACTTCACAGAAGCCCTTACACACTCTGCACTGCCTCACACTTCATTAAGTTGTTCACTGTTGCAGGGAATATGATTGTCACTTCTGTTTTATGATAAAGCAGAGATTACAGTAATATTACTTTTGTTTGACTTGTCAAGCATACTGACAAGAAAAATCAATTTTGAAGCGTGAATGAAAATTTACAATTTAGTATGTATTTTACTCAATACATATTGAGTGCCATGAATATTAAGAAGAGATGTCGCATTTCTAGGTTTCATAGCTGTTTACTACTTGGGGTTGGGAGTGTCTTTTGTTGTTCTGCAGCATCAGATCCTGTTTTTTTGAAGCACAGTCTGATATTATGTTTTAAACTGATGCAGACATACAAACTGAAATAGAATAGAATGCACTGACACAGCCCGCATGTGGTTATAAACTATATCAAAAAGAGAAACTGAGCAGTCGTTTGACAGCATTGTCGGTGCGGTGGATGGGAATCACAAAGCATGCTGGGATATCTATATCAGTAAACAACTTGCATGCTGGGAAAGTGTTTCATCTGCTACCATCAATGGCCACAATATCTGAGTCTTTATCATGCACAGTAAGAACACACACAATCATGTATGTTATGTATGATTTGCAAAACTGAGGAAACTGGTTTATCTCAAGAATGGATAGTCTCAAAAATGGAAGAAATGATGCTTTGATGTTTTATCCCAAAGTTGTTCAAATGAAAATTAATCATCAACATGTGAAAAATGATGTCTGACAAGTATTGAAAGTGTAGTTTTTGATATAATCATGAGAATAGGTAAATGCCTGGTTGTAGCTTTTGCACATATATTCAGCAAATAGATTGATTCAAACTTCTTGCTACTCAAGTTTGTTTTCATGTATTTTTTCAGTCACAAAAAAAATTCATGCAATGCCTTTTGTTGTTGGCAAGAAGATGAACAACACATTTCAGTTGTTGATTTGCAGAACCGAATTTGATTTGTATTTCATTTTAAGTTTGACAATAAAACAATGAATAACACAGCTCTGACATGTCTGATTGTGTGTGTGTGTGTGTGTGTGTGTGTGTGTGTGTGTGTGTGTGTTGTAATGAATGACTTCATTATGTGCACACACCACCATTTTTATTCTTGCTCACTCTTACATCTAATCTAGCATACGGATTCTGTCCCCCACCCACATCTCTTCCATCATCTACCCCTCCCACCCCCACCCCCTCTCTCTTTCTGTGAATGACACTGATATTATAATAAGCACACACACACAAAGACGCCACAATCCTGCTCACTCGCTGGAATATACAAAGACCCCCCTTCACCCCCCCCCCCCTCTCTCTCTCGTAATGGCACACATTCATATCCAGCCATTCCTGCTCAAATGCATGTCTTCTCTCTCTCTCACTCACACATGCGCGTGCATGCATGCACACACACACACACGCACACACACACACACACACACACACACACACACACACACACACACACACACTTTTTTGTGTGTGTGTATATGATTGCAAGATAACCCACCCACCCACTCCTCCTCATGCTCCCCCTCTCCAAATCCTTTCCCTTCGTCTAATATCACTTAATGTGGAAAGACGTTAAATTGAAGACAACAACAACAACATACACACACACACACACACCATTGCAAATATATTAAGGACTTGCTTTTGCTCACTTTACAGGCCACAGAAGTTGGAGAAACTGGTCTGTAGTTCTCTACACCCACCTCGCATTCCAGACAAATAAAGAATTTCGCCCTTTCCTCCACTGCCCTACGACTTTCAGTTGTTGTTTTTTTTTTCCTTCTCTTTGAGAGCTTCTCCTGTCTTTCTCATTCTACCCAGTCGATCCCCTTCATATCTCTCTGATCGCACGCAGACTGTTTCAGTGAGAAGTGTTAAGTCTCCAGCAAGAGCACTTCAGTTGGGTGTCCCTCAGGGATCTGTCCTGGGACTGGTTTTGTTTGTGCTATACACCCAGCCTCTCTCGGCCATTATCAGCCAACACTCTCCTTCACCGTAGCTTTTCAGATGACAACCAGCTGTGTATCTCTGCCCATCTCAGTCAGCTTCATGAAAATAACCTCCTCTTCTCAAGCATGCATTTCCGATGTTAAATCATGGATGCACAATAACAAACTACAACTTAACGCAGACAAAACTGAAATAATCCTCATTGCTTCGAAACACTATCAGAACTCATTCTATCCCTTGTTCTATAAATGTTGATGGAAACGAAATAAATCTACCAGTGTCTGTTCATAACCTCGGCGTTACACTCGACCAAACTCTTTCTTTCAAACAACATATCTCTAATATGTGCAAATCCTGCTACCTTGAACTTCATAGAATCACCTCAGTTTGCCGCTTTCTCACGCAAAAAAATGCCTGAAGACTCTAATCTGTGCTTTTGTTCTGTCTCGACTCGACTATTGTAACTCCCTCCTTGCCAGTTGTTCCTTAACACTCATCTCTAAACTTCAAAAAGTTCAGAACGACGCCGCCGCTGCTCTAGATCTGATCACGTCATATCACCAATTCTGTCATCCTTACACTGGCTTCCTATTCAGTCACGCATTGACTTTAAAGTTCCCCTGGTTTTCAATAATCTGGGCTCCCTCCTACCTCACTGACATCCTTCATCTCTATGTTCCATCTCGCAACTTACGCTCATCCACCAGTTCTCGTCTCTGCTTCAGCTTCCCTCTGCTTTCCTGAAAACTTCAAGCCAACGACCTTCTCTTACCTGGCACCTGTTGTGTGGAAATGGTCTGCCTTCTCTGCGTAACACGGACTCTTTAATGACTTTTAAAACCTCCCTAAAGACACATCTTTCTCCCCGACTGATTAACGATATCCACTACCTCTGTGAGTGAGATTGCTTGATTTGATGCGCACATATGTCTATCTGCGTGCGCGCGCGCGCGCGCGCGTGTGTGTGTGTGTGTGTGTGTGTGTGTGTGTGTGTGATGTGTGCAAGTATGGGGCGCAGGTGTGCACGTGCGCGCACGTGTGTGTGTGTGTGTGTGTGTGTGTGTGTGTGTGTGTGTGTGTGCAAGCGCGTGTCTATAAACATGCAAAATTCATGCCTGACCTAGGTTTGGTACTGATGAGCACATGCATTTGCTTGCAGGCCGATGTGTGCAGCTGTTTTCGCGTGATGTTGTCACAACATTCCTTACTATTGACGATACAATTCAAGTATAATATGGTGTGCTCACATACCTTATATGTAACACGGGGCTAAAGGCCAATAGAGAACTCTCTCTCTCTCTCTCTCTCTCTCTCTCTCTCTCTCTCTCTCGCACTCGCACGCGCACACACGTGGTTGTGCGCATTTGTGTGTGTGGGGGAGGGGGGGGGGAGAGGGGGGAACATGATACTGGAAGTGTTTTTGGGTTTAGTTGTGCTTTTAGTTTAGTTATATGTTTTCATTTGTCTGTATATCTGTACTGGTGTCGCAGAATGATTGTCAGTGCTTTGTTTTACTACAGAGTTAAAAGAATAGTTAAATGGTTTGATTATCTATCATCTTGCTTACATGTATAAGTGCTGCAAGTAGGGTTCTGGTTGTGTGCATAGGCAAATTTTCATTATGATGATTATTATTCAAGGAAAACTTTCTGTGGTTGGTATTACAGACAAGATTAAGGTATGTGCGTTGCGTCTATCTTGCTGGGGATTTGTGACTGGCCTGTGTAAGATGTTAATGATGACTTCTCCCCAGAGGAACTTAAAGGGGTTATTGCTGGCCTCATAATAATTCTTCTCCTGTCCTGTGACTGACCTGTGAAAGATGTTATGATGACTTCTCCCCAGAGGAACTTAAAGGGGTTATTGCTGGCCTCATAAATCTTCTCATGTCCTGTGACTGACCTGTGAAAGATGTTAATGATGACTTCTCCCCAGAGGAACTTAAAGGGGTTATTGCTGGCCTCATCATTCTTCTCCTGTCCTTCAGTGGGACTTAGATCAGTCGCGCGAGTGCACGTCAACACAAGACGACGATAGCGATTCAAAATCCAACGGGCTGCATGATGTTGGAATTGATGTTGCTAAAGTCTTTGGTAATGTGTGCCATCATGGGTATGTGAAAGAAAAAAAAAAGAAGGGCGAATCAACATCTAGTTCGTACATGATAAAATATTCTGAGAACAAACCAGTTATGCCTGTTCATATATACTAAATAAGGTGAAACACCCACGCCACTTTTTCAACATCACAAACAAGGCTAGAAAGATCTCTGGGTCTTCTCTGACGCATGTTGAAGGTGGGTTCTGTCATCATCAAAGAGACAGCATAGAAAGCCCAAATCAGATGACCTCCCAGCAGTATGCCTCAACTGTTTGTGGGTGAGGCATACTCCACAGTAGGTTGTCTTACTGAGGCTTTCAATGCCTCCATTTGACGGTCACAGTGCCCACCTTCAAGATGTATAAAAAAAAAAAAAAAAAAGAAGAAGAAGAAAAGAAAAAAAGAAAGCAGCAACAACAAGCAAACGAAAAACCAAACGTGTCACTTATCTTGTATTTATAGGTAGGCACTACTGGATTGTTCTCAGAAATTTCGTTATGTGCGAACTCGAAGTTGATTCGTCCCCCCCCCCCCCCCCCCCCCCCCCCCCTTTACATATCCGTCATGATGCATGCAAGGTGGAACCAAGCATCCAGCTGCAGATTGAATGAAAGGAACGGGACAGGTGGGGGGATGGAGGGGGGGGGGGGGGGGTCAGTGTTGCAAATAGGGTGATGATGAGTTCCAAAGCTTGAAATGTGACATCAATTATGGCACAGGTCATGTGTCCGGAGAGAGAGAGAGAGAGAGAGAGAGAGAGAGAGAGAGAGAGAGAGAGAGAGAGAGAGAGAGAGACGAACGAACGAATCTTTTTTAATGAGGGATAATGAATAAGTACAATACAGTTTTTTTTCAAATCCTACCCTCGATGAAGTAGAAAAAATAATGATAATAAGTGACTTCAAAAACTAGCCTAAATGAACTATCTAAATAATGAAAAGAATACTAGACTGAAATGCAAAAAGGCAATCCAAAAACAAGACAATCAACCTTTCACACACACACACACACACACACACACACACACACACACACACACACACACACACACACACACACACACACACACACACACACACACACACACACACACACACACATATGCATACATACACGCGCGCGCACACACGCATACACACACACACACACACACACACACGACGAGAGAGAGAGAGAGAGAGAGAGAGAGAGAGAGAGAGAGAGAGAGAGAGAGAGAGAGAGAGAGAGAGAGAGAGAGATCTTGTGGGAGACGAGGAAGGGAATGAGGGCGATGGGGAGTGAATGGAAGGATGTGTCGTATGGCCGTCATTCGAAAGAAGGTGATGTAGGGGGTTGTGCTATCTTAGTACTTGTTTTAACACAGTTCTTAAAGAGAGGGAGTGTGTGTGTGGTGGTGGTAGTGGTGGTGGGGGGGGGGGGGGGGGGGGGGGGGGGGGGTACTTTCTCTCTGTCTCAGTGCTTGTGATTACACCCCTTATACATCTCTCGTTCAAATGACAACATGAGAGAATTTCATATTTCAGTTCTTTTATTGCCCAAATGTTGTTGTTGGGACACAGGTAATGAGGACATACAATGATAAGGAATCCTAAGTCCCTAACTAAATGGTCGAGTTGAATATGATGTTTGCCCAATTCATTTCAAATTTTCCCTCAGAAGATTCCTTACCTTAAAAAAAAAAAAACCCAAAAAAAAAAAAAAAAAAAAAAACAAAACAAAAAAAAAAAAAAAAAACACTGAGCTATCTGGCGGCAGCAGACAGACTGGGATATGATGGTGTGTCTTGATCTGAGGGGGGATCAGGAGCCTTGTGCCTGGCGCCAAACTGCCAGGGCACGCTCTGGCATCGGTTATGTAATTCTCTTGAAGGAGCCAATCGCTAGCAGCTCTCTCATCCAGAACGGTAGCTTCTTTTTAGGTTGGAAATATTTTGTACTTACTCTACTCTCTTATTCGCTATTATCAGTAATATCTATAATAAAACAATGATAATCTCCTAAAGGGTGCAACGAAGAAGAACCCATCACTAATGCCCAGTTCGAAAGTAAAAAACAAATCTGGAGTCATTTCTGGAAGGGACATAACACCTCTATGTTTGGGTGCCAACTCTGGGAGCTAATATGTGAGGTTGCTTCCCTTCGACCACAAATGTCATTGACATATCACACGGTTAATGAATTATGTCATCGATGGAAATCCTTAAACACAAACAGTGACATGGTTGGGAAGGGAATGGGTTTCAGTTCAGTTCAGTTCAGTGGTTTATTTAACGCCTATTCACCATTGATGATATCAGACGAAAAATAATCTAACAACGTCATTGTTATCTAACAATGCTTAACCTCAAAAAATTAAAAACAAGAAAAAAAAAACAAAAACAAAACAAAACAAACAAACAAAAAAAAAAAAACACCCGCGTCAAAGCAACTTGGCAATTTTAGATTATGCGATAATAGCGATAAAGTAGCAATTTTTATGATAGAAGGGCTGGACAATATTTGACTGATATCTTGGACTTTGATGTCAGTATGATTTTCTTTATAGATTGGAGTTAAGACGGAACATTCCATCAATAGATGATGCACTGAAATAGGCTTACCACAAGTACAAAGAACGTGGCAAGAATATTTTGTGTTCCATGCATTTAACTTGAGGTTTGAATGGGTTATTTCATTCATGTTCACTTTAATTTAATCTGTATATCTTAAAACACTTTACGTGGAAAAGCTGGGGGGGGGGGGGGGGGGGGGGGGGGGGGGGGGGGGGGGGGGGGTGCGTGTGCGTGCGCTCGTGTGTGTGTGTGTGTGTGCATGCGTGCGTGTGCATGCGTGCGTTTGTGAATTTTCCGCGGCTCATTGCCACACCACCACTACTATCACCACATCCACCATCATCACCATTGAATTCATCCTTGACCCTATCTTTGCGCCAGTTCAACTTCTGCAAGTAGTCCTACTGTATCATTTGATTTGTCTGCTTTAGATGAATTAATATTTAACTTGATCAACACATGAAACAACATCATCAACTCCCGACGCAATAACAATAATAAGAGCAAAAATATCATACTTATCAATAGATACACAGAATTATCTACGGCTTTAGCGGATTAATTTCTGGTGTTTACATCTGTGATGAGAGCTCGCGAAAAATCTCGTGCGTTCAGGATTATGTGTCTGGAAACATCGGGCGATTTCTGCACAGTTGTTCGTTTCACCATGCCAGCTATAAAAGCCCAGTGTAGGCAGTACGTGGGCGTCATTCGAAATCTTCACGTTCACATACAAAACGACGACATTCGCTCAGAAGATGGCACTGAACACCCTTGTTCGCGGATTCTGGGACGACCCTTGGGAGGGACTGGTCCAGCCATCACGGATTTTCGACCAGCACTTCGGCAACATGATGAATGACGATTTTGTTCGTCCTTCTGTCGTGTTGTACCCTCGACCCCTCGGATCCATGATGCAAACAAATACAACCACGCCAACAGACAGGTGTTTCGCAGGTATGTGACTGAATTTACTAGTTTTGAACGCTAGTAGTTTTCAGTTAAGTTTTTCGCCATGCTCCAAGTTTTCTTACTTTCGCTTTCACTTCGCTTTCAACTTCATTTTTAGGGAGGTCTGTCGCTTTAGCCATGTATTTCTCTCTATAATATTTTTCAAAATTATCTCAAAAATGAAATGCAGTGTGAAACGATAAAAGTTTCATTGGCCAGGGTAAAGTGAGCTGGAGGAGGAAGGTTTGGTGAGAGAGGAAACACATTAAAATATGACCATATGCATCCACCTTGAATTGAGACACTTGCATCTTCACTGTATTTTTTATAGTTTGCAGTGGAAAGAGGAGGTTGGGTTGTTATAAGTCAAGCTTGGAAGACTAGAAGTGGGTATTTTTATTCCATGTACATGCCACTTTCTCCTACTGTGAACTCATCACATTTTGCTGTTTTTTTTTTTTTTTCTGTATTGAAAATGTGACTTGAAAATTTCAATTCCACATTTTTTTTTCTATTAAAGTATTACATTACATAAGGGAATTCTTGTATGGACAGCAAATGTATGCGATCAAGCTATGCATAAAGTTGTGGACTGCCGCCCAAAAGATCGTGGACAACCGCCCAAAAGGTCGTGGACTGCCGCCCAAAAGGTCGTGGACTGCCGCCCCTAAAGTCGTGACTTACCTGCAGTGCACGATGATGGGTCCAGACCCTCCCGGGGGGAGCGGCTTGTCGCACGGCCCTGTGGAACTCCAGCACGGAATCCTCGGACAGTTCCGTTGCCATGTCCTTCCACTTGAGGTACTGAAAGTGCATCACCTGACGCCGGGTGCCCTGGCCCTGCACAGCCAAAGGAGAAGAAGAAGAACGAAATGCGACACATCTCCACCTGAGTTCTGTTTTCATAATCTAGCCATGGGGCACAGCGGGAAAGGGAGGTACGATATAGACCCTCTCTCTCCGTTTGATCTATGGAGACGGTGACGATTTGATGGTGAAAGCTACCTTCATGGAGCTGAGCGCACAGTGGACAGTTGACACACTCATTTGTGTGTTGATTGAATTCTAAGTAACGTGAGGAGTCTAAGACGACAATTTAGGTGTAACAAGCTAGGTTTGACAGCCGGTCAGCTGATTTAGACATAGAGGCCCATTCTAAAGCTGCGTGTACCTACATATAAACAGACAGACGGATAATTACACACACACACACACACACACACACACACACACACATGTTTTACACTTAGAGTTATCAACTACACATGCACACACATAGAGTGCACGGACAAAAGCACATACACGGGCGCGCGCACACACATACACAAAGTACGTACAGAAAGAGAGAGAGGGGGAGACGCACGTAAAGAGAGAGAGAGAGAAAAGAGAGAGAGAGAGAGAGAAAGAGAGAGAGAGAGAGAGAGAGAGAGAGAGAGAGAGAGAGAGAGAGAGAGAGAGAGAGAGAGAGAGAGAGAGAGAGAGCACGCTAACGCACACACGCGCGCGCGCGCACACATACACACCAAGTACAGAGAGAGAGACAGAGAGAGAGACAGAGACAGACAGACAAAGAGAGATACAGAGACAGAGAGAAATAGAGAGAGAAAGGGGCGGGGAGGCGGGGTTATATTATGGACCTTGCAGTGCTCGACGATGAAGACGGTGATGTTGTAGTCATCGTTGCCGGCGGAGGTGGACATGTTAGTCACACGAATGTCGCCATACTCCGACATCTCCCCATTCTGAGCCGGCCAGTTCACACTGTCTCACTCTTGATCTACACACACACACACACACACACACGTGCACGCACACACACACACACACACACACACACACACACACGCGCGCGCACGTGCGCGCACACACACACGCGCGCGCGCGCACACGCACCCACAAACACCCACACACGTGCACGCACGCACACACAGACGCGCGCGCGCGCACACACACAGACGCGCGCGCGCGCACACACACACAGACACACACACATATCAAAAAAACACCATTCTGCTCGAGAGACTACAACTGCTGCGCTTGATAGCAGAAATAACAAAGACGGCAACAAAGGTTGTAGCAGCAGCGGACAACAAAAGAACAACAATAGTGATGATGATGATGATGATGATGATGATGATGATGATGATGAACAACAACAACAACAACAACAA
>JADBJO010001547.1:177430-187430 GCA_016801955.1 Conus betulinus | reverse complement strand
ACAGACAGACACACACACACACACACACACACACACACACACACTCACTCACTCGCTCACATAAATAGAGATGGACAGAGACCGTTTCATTTTTTTTTGCTTCTACTGGAATATCGAAAAACGGAGAAAAAAGGTATTTACACCAAAAATTTAGGTTACGAACGATTACAACCACAACAACAACAGCAGCAGCAACAACAGCAACAAGAACAACAGCAACAGCAAATGATATAAACGAAATAAAATCAGTAGGGGAGGGGGAGAGGGGATTAACAATACGTAAGAAACAGTCCTTTTAGAAACTTTCCTATTTTGATTGCAATCCCACCCATCCATATTCGCACACACACACACACACACACACACACACACACACACACACACACACACACACGCACATACACACACATACACACATTCACATACACACATGCACAACACATGCACAACACGCGCACAGGATCGTAGGTGAGCTCAAACGTAATCAAGTGACAACGCATCTAAACACAGACTAAACCTTTCACCATCACCCCCAACACTGTCAATCCCACCATCACTCCTGTAATACTCTTCTGTCCGCTCTCTTTAAAATCCTCCGATCTTCCTCTTTATTATACACCCACCCACAACCTGTCTTTGTTATATATCAAAACTCCGCTTCGGAAACCGTCACCCGCCAACGTTAGTTTGTTTAACACCGCGACAAAATCAATTTCCGAGGAAAATTTGGTGGAATTATTTTTTTCAGGAAACTTAGCGAACACATCTTTTAAGGAAACTTTGTGGAAATGATTTCTGTTCAGGACAATTAGTGGAAATTTTTTTTTCAGGAAACTTAGCGGAAAGATTTTTAAAGCAAACTTGGTGGAAATATTGTTAAATGAACTTGGCAGGAAATTTTTAAAAAGAAACCTTAGTATAAAGAGTTTTTTCAGGGAAGCTGAGTGGAGAAAATTTTTTCTTAGGAAACTTTGAGCAAAGGCTTATAAGGAAACTGTGTGGAAAGATTTTAAAGGAAATTTCGTGGAAAGAATTTTAAGGCATTTTAGTGGAAAGGTTTTCAAGCGAACTTAATGGAAAAGTATTTCAATGGAAATTTGCTGGAAAGATGAAATGCTGCCCAGAAGCTATGGAACCCACAGTATTTCTTTTTTTTGGTGTGGATGTGATGGGCGGAACCGGCGCAAAGAAAACAAATAAAAAGATAAATGAACTGGAAACATAAATTAAAAAAAAAAGAAGGAAGCAGCTCAAAGGTCGGACCTCAGATCCGTGTAAAAACTATCGAACTTTACTCAGTGACACTTGATGGGAAGATGGAAACGTGGCCCCAACAAGGGATCTATTAAATTTCAGTGTGTATTCATGGTACGGATCCCAATAAAAGAACGGATCCACCATCCATGCAAAAACTACTTAGCCGACGCTAACGAAATCAGGACATATCGAAATATGGCCCAGGGACGACGAATCCAATTTAAAGTCTAAAGTAAATTCTAACTTAGGGTGCGGATCCGTAGTGGATGGTTAAAAACAAACGGTGGATCAAGGATCCAGAGCCGGATCAGTTACAGAAAGGGGGGGGGGGGATTTAGAGGTCCGTCTCCTGTAAAGATAAAGGGGGGGGGGGGGGGGGAGGAGAGGAAACATGCCAAAAAATGCCATCTTTGCCAACCAGGGAAGAGAGGAGGCGGGGGGTGGGGTAGGGGGGGGGGGGGGGGGGGGGGGCGGGAGGGGGTGTCCAGAAATCTGAGGGGAGGTGGGAGGGGGTGGAGGGGCAGGTCCAAAAACTGCGGATCTCCTGGATCCCCTATCTCCCACGTCCCGGACATGAGATCCGCTGTACTTTGGCAGAAGTCTGTGCTCCTCGGTCTGTGTACTTTTATTATTATCATCATTATTGTTATGATTATTATCATTACTATCATAATCATCATCATTAGTATCATCATTATCATCATCATGATCAATATCATTTCATTTATCATTATCATATATTTCAATGACTTCATTATTATCCAGAAAAAAAACGTTTGCTTTATATGTAATATTTCGAACAATAAATGTAACCAGATGTTCCAAAAGAAGAAAACTTCCACTGCAAGAGTAAAGCAACACAAACAAACCTACTACTCTCTATATAAGGGATGAAGGGGTGAGGTGAAGGGGGAGGGGACAGAATAGCTCAGTTGTTTAAGCGCCGGACTCATATAATTCTGGTGAACCTGGAGCTGCGAGTTCGAATCTCTGCCGGGCCGTTTCGGTACAGGGTCCGGATTTAGATTGTTTCTGACTCTGTTTTTTTTCCTAAAAGTCCCTCGAATGAGACTATGAACGAGGTTCCGAGTGTGAACGAACGCGTAACATTTTGCACACACGTAAAATCTCATCACCACAACTATCGGAAGAGAAGGCCGGTTTGGCCGTTGATATGGATGACACGTTACGCATAGCATGCACCCTGTGTGAAAAAGCGAAAGAATGGAGGGAAAAGAGAACTGGCTGAGTGACTAATAGTACCTGAATGACGAGGGAAATGACTGAATGTAGCGCTAGCAGGCAGCTCTTATATCGGCTCTACCCAGGTGGGCAGTCTGTTGTGTAAACGAGAGTTTGAATTGCAAAGCGCATAGAGCTTGGTCTCTGGCCGAGGGGAGGCGTTATTTAAGTACGCTTAATGATATTGATGATGATAACATAATAATAATAATAATAATAAGAGTAAAAATAATGATGATAATAATAATGATAATAATAGTGATAACAATAACAATAATAGTGATAATCAGAGTAATGATCGTAAAAACAATAATGATATTCATCATCATCATCATGTTAATATAATAATAACAATAATAATGAACATAACAACAACAACAACAACGCTAATAATAATAATAATAAATACTTACTAATAATATGATGACAATGATAATGATAATAATAATGAAAATAATGATAGTAATGATAATAATGATGATAATAATAATAATATCATCATGATCATAATCATAATGATGATGATGACAATGATGTGATAATAATGATAATAATAAAAACAACAACAACAAACCACAATGATAATGATAACAACCACAATAATAATGACAATACGATCTACCACCACACCTACTCCCTCCTATTCCCCAACACCCACCCCACCCCCCCCCCCCTCCCCCACCCTGCACCCCGGCTCTGACAGGTCTTACAGGTGACGATATCGTTCACACGGTTCTTGCTCCTGTTGATCTCCTGCAGTCCGTTGTGTGATGGGGCTGGTACCGGAGGCGGCGTGTGCTAGGGTCTGTCTGGCTCTGGACAATATCCTGGTCACAGAAAGACAGCATGAAGGCCGCACAAGTCAAACCGCGTGTCACAGGACATTAATGTCTAGGGTACCTGAGGGAACAGAAGAAAAGAATAGCTGTAGGCTACATATACTTATCTGAAAAATTATTGATAAAGCTCCGCAAAAAAAAAGTAGACAAACGAATCACAAGACAACACACGACGCCTTTCGACATGTTGGTCTCCTTCAGACAAGAAACACAACACTCAGGACAAGGAAAATGAACGAGCAATTACTAATCTTCATCCAACTCATTTTCGTTATCCCGAGTGTTGTGTATCTCGCCTGAAGAAGACCTAAGAGATCGAAACGCTTCGTGTTTTGTCTCATGATTCGTTTGTCTACGTTCTTTGGGCGGAGTTTATCAATAAATTTTCAAATTTGTCTGGATTCCCGCCTGCAGTCACCTCACTTTGCAACTAAAACGTACTTAAGAAAAAGTCCTCAAAGACATTCTTCCCGTCCTCAAAGACATTCTTTCCGTCCTCAAAGACATCTCTTCCCGTCCTCAAAGACATTCTTCCAGTCCTCAAAGACATTCCTCCCCGTCCTCAAAGACATTCTTTCCGTCCTCAAAGACATTCTTTCCGTCCTCAAAGACATTCTTCCAGTCCTCCTCAAAGACATTCTTCCAGTCCTCAAAGACATTCTTCCCGTCCTCAAAGACATTCTTCCCGTCCTCAAAGACATCCTCCCGTCCTCAAAGACATTCTTCTCGTCCTCAAAGACATTCTTTCCGTCCTCAAAGACATTCTTCCAGTCCTCAAAGACATTCTTCTGGTCCTCAAAGACATTCTTCCCATCCTCAAAGACATTCTTCTCGTCCTTCAAGACATTCTTCTCGTCCTTCAAGACATTCTTCTCGTCCTTCAAGACATTCTTGTCGTCCTCAAAGACATTCTTCTCGTCCTTCAAGACATTTTTCCAGTCTTCAAATACATTCCTCTCGTCCTTCAAGACATTTTTTCAGTCCTCAAAGACATTCTTCTCGTCCTCAAAAACATTCTTCTCGTCCTTCAAGACATTCTTCGTCGTCCTCAAAGACATTCTTCTCGTCCTTCAAGACATTTTTTCAGTCTTCAAAGACATTCTTCTCGTCCTTCAAGACATTTTTTATCAGTCCTCAAAGACATTCTTCTGGTCCTTCAAGACATTCTTCACGTCCTCAAAGACATTCGTCTTGTCCTTCAAGACATTCTTCTCGTCCTCAAAGACATTCGTCTTGTCCTTCAAGACATTCTTCTCGTCCTCAAAGACATTCTTCTCGTCCTTCAAGACATTTTTTCAGTCCTCAAAGACATTCTTCTCGTCCTTCAAGACATTCTTTTCGTCCTCAAAGACATTCGTCTTGTCCTTCAAGACATTCGTCCTGTACTTCAAGACATTCTTCTCGTCCTCAAAGACATTCTTCTCGTCCTTCAAGACATTTTTTCAGTCCTCAAAGATATTCTTCTCGTCCTTTCAAGATATTTTTTCAGTCGTCAAAGACATTCTTCTCGTCCTTCAAGACATTTTTTCAGTCCTCAAAGACATTCTTCTCGCCCTTCAAGACATTTTTTCAATCCTCAAAGACATTCTCCTCGTCCTTCAAGACATTTTTTTCAGTCCTATAAGACATTCTTCTCGTCCTTCAAGATAATTTTTTCGTCGTCAAAGACATTCTTCTCGCCCTCAAAGACATTTTTTTTTTTTTTTTTCCGTCCTCAAAGACATTCTTCCAGTTTCAAAGACATATTTTCCAGTTCACAAATAAATATTTCCCGGTCGTCAAAGACATTCTTCCAGTTTCAAGACACATATTTTCCAGTTCACAAATAAATATTTCCCGGTCGTCAAAGACATTCTCCCAGTTTCAGAGACATATTTTTCAGTCCTCAAAGACGTCTTGTGGTCCTCAAGAACATTCTTCCCGTCCTCAAAGACGTTTTTTATGTTGGCTGTTTTGAAAATGAAATGGATTCTGAACAGAAGAGAACATCGATCGGAGACTTCGTTTTTCAAGCAGTAATTGCCAACGATCAACATGTCCAAGTAAGGACGATATGGAGACGACATGTGATGTGATGTAAGTCGCACATTTACTGCTGTTGCGATTCGGTGATATCTTCACCCATGATTGGTCTTGACAATGTTTGATATTCCGCTAAGTTTTGATTATCTATGGGATTTTATTTGCTTTGAAAATGCCAGCAGTAAAAAGTCTTACGATGGACACATACGTGCCGACACTCACAAACGTGTGCTCGTGCGCTCACACACACACACACACACACACACACACACACACACACACACACACACACACACACACACACACGCACACACACACACACACACACAAACACAGGCGCGCGCGCGTGGTCACAAAAAGAAAAAAGCTTCAGCTCTGTCTGTCTGTCTGTCTCTCTCTCTCTCTGTGGCCAAGACAGACACTTGGGGCACACGTATGAATAAAAAGCAGCCACAGAGGCGCGCCCTCTCACCCAAAACTCTTCCTTCTTCAGCAACAGACAGCCGCCGTATTGCTTCGAGCAGATGATGCTGGCCAGCGTCTGCAACTTCATCGGGCGTCTGAAAAAAAAAAACAACTAAACTAACTTGTTACCTCAATTCATTCTAAGTCATTCGCTCTTCATGGTATGTCTGGGCGGTTTTCTTTTAATTCATGGCTTACACCCCGATGACTAATTCAGAATGGAAATGACACGTCATACATGCATATATGCGACACAGTTGTTACTATTTGTGCAAGTCAGCGATGTCTAAACGTTTTTTTTTTCTTTTGATATTCTTCCTCCAGTTTGAAATACAGCAGTGTTTAAAACGAATTCATGACGCAACCAGAACTTCTGAACGCTTTGGTTTGGCCTTATGAATCTTAAAGACGTTGACAAATTTAGGTGCGAAAACGACGAAATGCTCAAGAAAGAACTCTCTCTCTCTCTCTCTCTCTCTCTCTCTCTCTCTCTCTCTCTCTCCGTCACACACACACACACACACACACACACACACACACACACACACACACACACACGCACGCACGCACATAACACACACACGCGCGCGCGCGCACAACATGCATGCGCACACACATACTTACACAAAAATGGATAATTAATGCATCACATTATCGATAACATTATTTATCAAGTCTTCTGTCGGTAAGCTAAATTATGAAGAAAAAAAGGGACCTACTACAAACATTAGTCTTTAGGGGTCAATGAGAGAGAGAGGGGGGGGGGGGGGGGAGGGAGGAGGAGAGAGGAGAGAGAAGTGACGGGGGAGAGCGAGAGCGAAAGAGAGAGAGAGAGAGAATGCGAATGCGAATATCTATTCAGATTAAGGCCATAGCTCATACTGAGGGGTGGTACCCGCTATATACATGATATCAATTACTGAAATAAAGGAAAATGTCACAAGAAAGCAAGTACATATATATGCATCATACAATGTTATTAGGAATACACAGTACGTAACCTCTTTTGTGCTTCATAAATGTACATAGCAAGGTTAAAGAGAATGTCTTCATTTCTTGACGCCAGGAGTAAATTAACTCTGAAAATACAAGGGTCAGATTAAAAGTTTGGCTTTATGAATTTTATCGTGAGGTCATGAAAAGCAGCACAGCAAAAAAGAAAATGGATTTCATCCATCAGAGAGAGAGAGAGAGAGAGAGAGAGAGAGAGAGACAGAGAGAGAGACAGACAGGACAGACAGACAGACAGAGGGAGGGGGGGGGGGGGAGAGAGAGAGAGGGATGGGGGAGAGGGAGAGAGAGAGAGAGAGAGAGAGAGAGAGAGAGAGAGGAGAGAGAGAGGAGCCAGACAGACAGACGCGGCCAGACAGACAGACAGACAGACAGACAGACTGACTGACTGACAGACTGATAGACAGGCAGTATGAAAGACAGAGTGGGCGAGTGAGACACAGACTTTGTTCGGGGGTCTTTCAGATCCAGCAGGGTCTGCCACTCTGACATAGCATCGGGGTTCCTAGAGATCCGCTTGCTGTCCGACCTGTCAGAACATTGTTCATCAGAACATTGTCTATCACATCCCAGAGTCACATACATTCAGAAGATGGAAATCCACACGGAAACACACCACCTGAAAACAGGGACTTCAAGAGATGCACCACACTCAGAACGTTGGACCACAAAGAAAATGATTTCCGGAAGCTGGAAACCACGCGGAAGTGGGTTCAGAACGATAAAAATCCGAACAGAAATATGTTCAGAAAGTTTGGATCCAAAAGGAAATCTTATCTTGTCAGATAGTTAGAAACACGCCTATGTAGTTATACTGCACAGTGAAACACACAAAGAAAGCTGGTAACTGTGAGTGAAGCTGGAAACCAAAATGGATCATGTTTGGAAAGCTGGAATAGTAACGTTGTGCCATAAATGGGAAATGAAATATATTCTGATCATTAGAAACTAGAGAGCATATTCAGAGAATTAGAACCAAAACAAATACACTTAATAAAGTTCATATTCATAAGCAGCGGCATTAAGTCATCATACAAACATCAAAAAACTTAGCCTCTAAAGTAATACACAATCAGAAATAGTGTGTCAAAACGTTAGCAATCAAAACGTGATGCAAAGGAGACGAGGACGAGGAAGAAAAAAAAGAAGAGATATATGACAAGGGGAAAGAACGACCATGAACAGGAACAGAAAGAAGAGGAGGAGGAGGAGGAAACAGGAAGCCGAAGAGGAGGAGAAAGAGGAGGAAGGGAAGTTAGAGAGGGAAGACGAAAAAAAAAGAAACCAAACAAACAGGAAGACGCAGAAGGGAAAAAGAAGGAGAACAAACGGAGGAAGAGGCCGCGGGTGAGAAGAAGACCAGAGGAGAAAGAGGAAGAAGGCTTTGACGAAAAGAAAGACAGGGGGGGGCCCAGATTTACCGCGATATCTGAGAACGCGTTCCCAGATTTCCTGAACTTTCAATCGTCAAATCTGGGAACGCGTACCCAGATATCACGGTAAATCTGGGAACGCATGCGAAAAAAAAATAAAATGACAAGAAGGCCAAAGATCTCAATTGCACCTAAATAAATTGTTTCCTACCTTATCTCGAAAATCCCATCTTTTTCGTCTTCTTCTTTCTGCCCTTCTGAGCTCTGAAAGACCACGTTCCAAGATATCGCGGGCCTTCCCAGATATCACAGTACATTTTGGGAACGCATTCCCAAAAAACTCAGTGGTATCTGGGAAAGCCTTCCCATATATCATGTTCCCAGAGTTCACGCGACACACCCGGAATAGCTCAGTTGGTAGGGCGCCGGACTCGTGATCCTGGGGTTGCGGGTTCGAATTTCGGTACAGGGGGGCTTTTTTCCCTCGGAGTTAACATTGGTTCTGACTCCATTCCCCATACAGTCCTTCGAATGAGACTATAAACCGAGGTTCCGTGTGTGAACGCACTCACATCTTGCACACACGTAAAATTCCATCACCAACTTTCGGAAGAGAAGGCCAGTTTGGCCGTTGGTAATGGATGACACGTTACACATAGCATGCACCTTCCCCGAAGATGGAGTGCGGCTGCCTTAATGGCAGGATGAAAACGGTCATACATACAAAAACTCCAATGCCTGTCTATACAGGCAGTGTCCGGAGGAGTACCGAGGACGAGTGAGAGAAAGAGGAAGACGAGAAAGAAGGAAGACTAAGAGGGGAAGAATGAAGAGGAGAAGGAGCAGGAGGAGGAGGAGGAGGATTTCTACCAACTTGGAGCGGAAGCAGAAGCGCCAGGCCAGGTAGACGCAGCAGACGATGAAGGCGCAGAAACACAGAACCATGACAACGGCTTGCGTCCGATTCAGCCCTTTGTCGGAGTCTGGAACAGTCCGGTGCACCACGTTTCACTGACCCTCCAGTCTTGTAATCCATAGGGTTTTTTTTTAGTTGTTGTGTGTTTGTTTGTTGTTTGGTTTTTTGTTTGTCTCTTAGTTTGTTTTTGTTTTTTTTTTACCCTGGCGTACTTTCCAGTCTTTTCCCTTCCGGAAGCCCTGAACGTTTTAATGAGACTTTTCTTTTAAAGCTTCACCCAATGGCCCCTCCCTGTTTAATCATTAGCCCCCTTCAAATTCCCCTTCCCCTTTCAATCCTTGTTCACATAGCTTTTCGGACCGTCGCGAGGGACAGGTATAATTCTTAACCTTGCATCAGTCCAAAACATCGCGAAGGCAGCATGATGTGTGTGTGTGGGTGCGCGCGCGCGCGCGCGCGCGCGCGTGTATGTGTGTGAGTGTGTGTGTGTGTGGGTGGGTGGGGGAGGGGGGGGGGGGGGGAGGGGGGTGAGCGCGCTCGCGCTCGCGCGCGCGCACTCGCTTGTTCGCAAGCGCGTGCGCGCGCGTGTGTGGTTAACAAGGAACTCAAGGGGAAGCTGGATAGCAGATCTTCAGAGAAGGTCCACGCACCCACCTCCCGCCCACCCAGCCCTCTAAGACAAGTGCTTCGGTACTGAACACCTTACACTCGATGAGGGCGGGACCGCCTTACACTCGATGAGGGCGGGACCGCCTTACACTCGATGAGGGCGGGACCGCCTTACACTCGATGAGGGCGGAGCCGCCTTACACTCGATAAGGGCGGGGGCCGCAAGCGGGTCTACACTCCTAGATGCCCTTCTGCTGTCTGATTTT
>JADBJO010001547.1:169930-172430 GCA_016801955.1 Conus betulinus | reverse complement strand
AGAATGCAGCGAAATGAGAGAAAGGCAGAGAGAGAACAGACAGTAGAGAGAAGAGAGAGACAAGAGAGAGAGGAGAATGATGGGGGGGGGGGGGGGGTGGGGAGGGGGGGGGGGGGGGGGGGGGGGCGAGGGGGGTGGGTGGAGGCGGGGGGGGGGGGGGGGGGGGAGGATGGGGGGGGGTGGGGGGGTGGGGGGGTGGCGGGGAGGGGGGAGGGGGGAGTGGGGGAGGGGGGGAGGGGGGGGGGGGGGGGGGGGGGAGGGGGGGGGGACGGGTTGGGGGGGGAGGGGAAGGGGGGGGGAGGGGGGGGAGGGGGGGGGGCGGGAAGGGGAGGGGGGGGGGGAGGGCGGGGGAGGGGATGGGGGGGGAGGAGGGGAGGGGAGGGGGGGGGGGGGGGGAGGTGGGGGGGGGGGAGGGGGGGGGGGGGGGAAGAAGGGGGGGGGGGGAGGGGGGGGAGGGGGGGGGGGGGGGGGGGGGATGGGGGGGGGGGGGGGGAGGGGGGGGGGGGTGGGGGGGGGGGGAAGGGGGGGGGAGGATGAGGGGGGAGGGGAGGGAAGGAGAAGGATTGGAACTGGGCGGGGGAGGGGGGGGGGGGAACGGGAAGGGGAAACAGGGGGGGGGAGGGGGGGGGGGGGGGGGGAGGGGGGGGAGGGGGGGGGGGGGGACGGGGGGGGGGGGGGGGGGGTGGGGGGGGGGGGGAGGGGGGGGGGGGAGGGAGGGGGGGGGGAGAGGGGGGTGGTGGGGGGGGGGGTGGGGGGGGGGGAGGAGGGGAGGTGGGGGAGGGGGGGGGGGGGGGGGGCGGGGGGATGGGGGGAGGGGGGAAGGGGGGGGATAAAGGGGGGGGGGTTGGGGGGCAAGGGTGGGGGGGGGGTGGGGGGGGGGGGGGGTGGGGGGGGGAAGGGGGGGAGGGGGGGAGGGGGGGGAGGGGGGGGGGACGGGGGGGGGGGAAAAAAAGGGGGGAAGGGGGGAGGGGGGGAAGGAGGTAGAGGGAGGGGAGGGTGGGGGGGGGGGGGGGAGGGGGATGGGGGGGGGGGAGGGGGGGGGAGGGGGGGGGGGGCGGGGGGGGGGGGGGGGGGGGGGGGAGGGAGGGGGGGGGTAGGGGGGGGGGGGGAGGGAAGGGAGGGGGGGGGGGGGGGGGGGGGGGGGGGGGGGAGGGGGAGTGGGGGGGGGGGGGTGCGGAGGGGGGGGGGGGGGGGAGGGGGGGGGGGGGGGGGGGTGGGAGGGGGGAGGTGGGGGAGGGGGGGGGGGGGGAGGGGGGGGGGGGGGGGGGCCGTGGGGGGGGGGGGTGGGGGGAGGGTGGGGAGGGGGGGGGGGGGGGGGGGATGTGGTTTGGGGGGAGGGGGGGGAGGGGGGGGGAGGGGGGGGGGGAGGGGGGGGGGGAGGGGGGGGGGGGATGGGGGGGGGGAGGGGGGGGTGGGGGGGGGGGGGGGGGGAGGGGCGGGAGGGGGGGGGGGGGGGGCCCGGGGGGGTGGGTGGGGGGGGGGTGAGGGGGGGGAAGGGGGGGGGGGGGGGGGTGGGGGGGGGAGGGGGGGGGGGGGGGGGGGGGGGGGGAGGGGGGGGGGGTGGGGAAGGTGGGGGGGGGAAGGGGAGGGGGGGGGGGGGGAGGGGATGGGGGGGGGGGGGGGGGGGGGGGGGGGAAGGGAAAGGGGTGGGGAGGGGGGGGGGGAGGGGGGGGGGGGGGGGTGGGGGGCGGCGGGGGGAGGGGGGGGGGGGGGGGGGTTGAGGGAGGGGAGGGGGAGGGGGGGGGGGGGGGGAAAAAAGGGACGGGGGGAGGGGGGGGGGGGGAAGAGAGAAGTGGGAGGGGAGAAAGGGAGGGAGAGAGAGGAGAGGAAGGAGAGAAGTAGAGGGAAAGGGAGAAGAAGGAAAAGGGGGGGGGGGGGGGCCAAAGGGCGAAGGAAACAGGAGATAAGGAAGGGAGAAATGGGAGGATAAGGAAAAAACGAGGAGGAGGAAAGGTGAGGGGAAAGGACCGGGAGGGGGGGGGAAGGAGAGAGAAATGAGCTGATAGGTCAGAACAAAACGGAACGAAGGATTACCAATGTCGTTTTGACCAAACTCCCCATGACACAACACTCCAATATTTGGTTGTTATCATTATCATTACCATTTTGGAACACGAAGACCTAAGCTCAAAATGCGAACGATAAGAAGAACTATTACATCTTTACCATAGGCCTTTGCTTCCAACTGGGGTGGACTGCAGGCGGGAAATTGGAGCATAAGAGCAAAGTTTCAATTCAGTTTCAGTTTCATCAAGGAGGCGTCACTGCGTGTTGACTAATCTGTATACGCTACACCACATCAGCTAAGTGGAAACCACACTGCGCATGATTTAAAGCTGATGGATAAATGAAATCATGACTAAGATGAGAGAATTTAAGAGGAGGGTCTCGTGGCTACGACTTAGCTGATGTTAAGATAAGATTCTCCCAAGATAAGAGCAAAAGTAGTATAAACAAAGTAAACTGTTTGCTTGTCCTTTGTTTTCAACGTTTTGAAGGC
>JADBJO010001547.1:159930-164930 GCA_016801955.1 Conus betulinus | reverse complement strand
AAGCGAGTGTGTGAAGGGAGGGAGAGGAGGGAGGTGGTTCTGATTTTCCAAACTATTTAAAAAAAAATTGGGGAAGGGGGAGGTTGAAGGGGGCGGGATCTATCATCTCCAAAACATTTCTAAAAGCGGGAGGGGAATGTCTCTCATCCTCCAAATTCTTTTAAAACTGGGGGGTGGATGAGCGGGAAGGAGTGTGTGTGTGTGGGGGGGGGAGTTTCGTGTGCGGATCATTCATCTTCCAAACGTTTATGAAAACGGATGGTAAGGGAGAAGAAGGGGGTGGGAGGGATGGGCGGGGGGGTGGGGGTGGCGGGTGGGGGGGTGGTCGCCGTACCACATCATCATACTTTCATCAAAAGAAGCAAAACAGGTGCAACCCCACGCAACCTACCCCCCACCCCATCCCCCACCTCCCCAAACACTTACCCCCGACTCCCATGCATCTCACCAAAAACTCATTCAGAAAGACGCAGATCGTGTTATAATTTGAAGTGAGCCTTCAGAGAAAAACAAAAACAAAAACAAAAAAACCTACAAAAAAAAAACCCAACCCCTTTTTTCTCCTTTTTTCTTCCCTTCAGTGCCTCTTCGGCTTCAACAATTGTTGGGATGGAGAGAAGCGAGACAGACGGTTGTTGCCTTCCCCCTCCCCCCCCCCCCCCCCCCCCCGTCCTCCTCTCAAACCACCCCACCCTATCAACACCCTCCTCCCTCCCCCCCCCAACCGTCTACGGGAGATGCCCATGACCCCCCCCCTTCTCCCCTCCCTCACTCACCTGGCTGGCCCTCTCAGCCCGACCCCCCCCCCCCCTTCCCTCCCCTCCCCATCCTGAGGTTCAGAGGCCGCTGAAGCTGTGTTACTGCACGTACCGTTATGTTGTATTCTTCACCGGGGGTGACGCTGATGATGCTGTAATAAGGCTGGAGACCTTGGCCAGGTTGCCTGTGTTTGTCGGACGGCTTCACGCTTGGGAAGTGGGAAGACTGGTTGTTTGACTTGATCACCTGTGTGTGTGTGTGTGTGTGTGTGTGTGTGTGTGTGTGTGTGTGTGTGTGTGTGTGTGTGTGTGTGTGTGAGAGAGAGAGAGAGAGAGGAGAGAGAGAGTCCTTTATTTACAAGGATAATAGATAAATACTGATGTGCTTGTTTTTAAATCCAGTCCTCTACAGAGAGAGAGAGAGAGAGAGAGAGAGAGAGAGAGAGAGAGAGAGAGAGAGAGCGAGAGCAAAGAACACATCACTGTGCCGCCAAACGAAGGAGGAAACAAACCTTTAAAAAAAAACGCAACGCGTTTCGACCCAGTTGATCTTCTTCTTCAGGCCAGACAAAACGTTATTCAACACAATTAAAACGAAAGAAGAACAGACGGTCACATTATCTCTCTGAACGGGGTGCAAAAAGGCTGGGAAATGGACACGAGGATCGAAGGGGAGAGAATACGGTTATAGTGATAATAGTAGTAATAATGATAATGATAATAATAATAATAATGATGATAATAATACTAACAATGATAATGATAATAATGGTAATAATAATAAAGATAATCATCATCATATGATGATAATAATAATAATAATGATAAGAAGAAGAAGAATGATGATGATAATAATAATAGTAATAATAATAGCAATATTACAACAACAACAATAAAAATAGTCATAATAATAATAAAATATTCTTTCTACGACTACTGCTACTACTATACTACTATTACTGCTACTGCTGTTCTGCTAATGATGATCATAATGATGGTAATATAATCACGTAATAACAATACTACTAATAATGATCATAGTGATTGTAGTAATAATCATAACGAGACTTCACAGAAGAAGGGGCACAAGGAGTTAGCGGATAGTTGCCGTAAAATGGTTATAGCAGTAATGATGATGATGATGATGATGATGATGACGATTACAATAGCAGTGACGATGGTGATACAATTCGTTCCTGAGAGCGTCCATACACATTCTGTTATTAAAATGAAATCAGGTGGCCAGAATAGCTCAGTGGTAGAGCGCGGGACTCGTAATCTTGGTGATCCTGGGGTTGCGGGTTCGAATCTTCGCCGGGTCGTTTCAGTGCAGGGAGATTCTTCCCTCGGAATGGTTTTGACCCCATTTCCCATACAGTCCTTCGAATGAGACCATAAACTGAGGTTCCGTGTGTGAACGCACACGTAACATCTTGCACACACGTAAAATTCCATCACCAACTTTCAGAAGAGAAGGCCAATTTGGCCGTTTGTATGGATGACACCTTACACATAACATGCACCTTCCCCGAAGTTGAAGTATGGCTGCCTTAGTGGCGGGATGAAAAAAAAAAAACGGTCAAACACACAAAACTCCACTCCTTTGTTGGATAGATGGGATTAATCCTTGCCTGTCTATACAGCAAGTGTCCGCAGGAGTACCACCTGCGTACGCCGGCAAAAAAGAAAATCAAAAGCACCAATGACTTTGCCGATACCGTTGACATCGACACGAAATCACCAAGGGTGTACACGTCGAGAGAAAGTCAAGGTCACAACAAGAGGAGAACTGAAGGGCCTCTGGGACTTTTCTTTTTTCAATGCTGATAGACAAGGATGAGGATATTGAAGCTTCTGGCCAGTACAATATGATAGGGCTGTACCTCATGCGCCCTTCGCAGTATAAGCCAGCGTCAACCAGACCCAAGAGATACAGATACATGCCGTGCTGGTCAGGTGATTTAAGCACAGCTCAAAGAGACATCATCGAGATCATTAAACTCGACTGTGTGTTCCAGACTTCCTATTTGAGCTCACAGCAAAGTCAGCGCTGAACAGGATCTGGATGAGTACGGAAAATCCCACAAAGAAATGGTCTGATGGGAGTCGAATCTACTGGCGTCCATCCCGCCAATCCGGACGGTAACTACTGCGCCACCGTGAATTTTGCGACATAAGACTTAACATCAGCTGGCAATCATCATCAGCATCATCATCCTCGTCATCGTCGTCGTCGTCGTCATCATCATCATCATCGTCGTCATTATCAGCAGCAGCAGCAGCAGCATCGCCGTAATAATCATCATCAGCATCATCATCAACAGTCTCACCGTCATCACCCATCATCATCATCATTAGCAGCAGCAGCAGCAGCAGCAGCATCATCGTCGTCATAATCATGATCAGCATCATCATGATCAGCATCATCATGATCAGCATCATCATCATCAGCGTCACCGTAATCACCATCACCATCATCAATATCATCATCATCATCTTTGGTGTTATTATCATTATACCTTTTCCACCTAACCACCCACCCACTCCCCGCTTCTCTACTTGCCTCCTGCCTGTCGCTTCATACAAATAACTGTGTGCGTGCGTGCGTGCGAGCATGCATGCATATGTGCATGCATGTATGTGTCTGTGTGTGTGTTGGTGCGCGCGCGCGTGAGCGCATGCGTATGTGCGTGCGTATGTGCTAGCCTGCGTGCGTGTTTGCATGTGTGTGTGTGTGTGTGTGTGTGTGTGTGTGTGTGTGTGTGTGTGTGTGTGCGTGTGTGTGTTGTGTGTGTATGTCTGTGCGTGTGTGTGCGCGCGTGCGTGCGCGTGCGTGCGTGTTTATGTGTGCATGTGTGTGTATGTATGCGCGCGCGCGCGTGTTTGTGTGTCTGTGCACGCGCGAGCGTGTGTGTGTGTGTGTATATGCATGTGCGTGCGTGCGCGTGGTGTGTGTGCGCGCGCGCGCGCATGCAGGCATGCATACGCGTAATAATGTGTTAAAACAGGACTCGAGGAGTAGTTGGAGAGGGGTGGGGTTAGGGGTGGCGGTATTTGGGTGGGGGGAGGGGAGGGGAGGGATGAGTCTCACTGTCACGCGCACGGCGGGGAGGGGGGACGTATTCCGCCGTCCCAGCCACGTCTACACTAACCTCCTGACCCTTGGCCAGAGTGTAGATGTAGCTGACGATGTAGTTCCCTTGCTGTCTGGGGCTGGGATCTCGCCACTCCAGGCACAGCTTGTAATGGTCGTTGAGAAGGCTGTCTCCACAGCGGCTGTCGTTCTTCGTGGTCCACCAGTTCAACCAAGACACGCGACCAGGGGCTGAAACCACTTTGGAGTAAATCTTTAAAATTGTTCAAATGGCTCCGCCGAAAAAAACGTAGACAAACGAATTCAACGCCGCCCATTTTGCGCCGGATTGAACAAAGATAAGTGATTGCTTGGTCATTTTCGTCGTCCTGAGTGTTGTGTATCTTGCCTAAAGAAGACCTGAGAGGTCGAAACGCGTCGTGTTTTTGTCTTGTGATTCGTTTGTTTACGTTTTTCGGCGTATCTTTATCAATTTTTTTTTCAAGTTTGTAGACAAACGAATCACAAGACAAAACACAACGGGTTTCGACCTCTTAGGTCTTCTTCAGTCAAGATACAGAACACTCAGGACAACAAAATGAACGAGCAATCCCTTATTTTCATCCAAACCATTTGGAAGTGGCTATGATTTGTTGCGCCACAACTCTATAAAACAGATAAAGACATTACTTTGGTTTCTGAGGGCTTTTTTTTGTTGTTGTTGTTTTTTTTGAGTGTGTTAAAAAAAAAAAAAAGAAAACGGTTACTATTAAAAAAAAACAAACGTTGGAACTCTTATACCTTAGTTACAAAGACAAGGGAAATAAACGCTCTTCTGGCTGAATGGAACAGGTTATTCTCACTAACTGTCAACCGGTATAGCTCCGTTGATAGAGCAATGGATTCTGATCTTGCTGATCCGGGGTCACGGGTTCGAATCAACGCTGGGCTTTTTCAGACACTGGGCTTTTTCAGACATGTGTTTCTTTTCTTTCTGTCTGTCTCCTTTTTCTCTCTCTCCATTTCACACACGGAGTTAAACATTGTTTCTGACCCCACTTCCCCAAAACAGCCATTCAAATGGGACTATCAACCGAGGTTCCTCGTGTGAAAGCACGTTTAACATCTTGCACACACGTAAAACTCTATCACTAATTTTCTGAAAAGAA
>JADBJO010001547.1:139930-154930 GCA_016801955.1 Conus betulinus | reverse complement strand
AAACCAACAACCGGCTTTTAAAAGGAATTTAAAGTAAATTCGCCAGTTAATGCGAACAAACAAATTACAAGACAAAACACGACGTGTTTCGACCTCTTAGGTCTTCTTTAGGCAAGCTGAACAAACATTCAGGACAATGAAAACGAAGAATGAGCAGTCACTTATCTTCTCAAATTAAGTGCAAAATGGGCGTTGAATAAAAAGTTTTCATTCAAACAAGGCCCATCTTGCGCCGAATGTCAGAAGACAAGTGGTTTTTCTTGTTCTTCGTTTCCATTGTCCTGAATGTTGCTTACCTTGCCTGAAGAAGACCTAAGAGGTCGAAAAATGTCGTGTTTTGTCTTGTAATTCGTTCGTCCCAGTTACTGGCGGATTCTTTTAAACCCCTTTTTAAAGTTTTCTTTTCAATTTCTGCCTGCAGTCACCTCGTTAAACAATTTTTTTTTAAAAAAAACGGCGCTCCGTAAATGTTGCAAATAGCAGATTGTGTTAACAACGTCATGGAACTCAGTGAAGAAAGAACTTAAGCACCATTAAAAGTTTGTGACCTAGTTGTGTGTACTGATCGTTCCTGAGATCAAGACCAGCCTTTACACAACCTGCCAGATTTCAGGTCATTTACCTCACAGTTTAAAGCAGCTTAAACCGTTTGAATCCGACTCTTCCTCCCCGAGTTTAACCTACGCCGAATAACGTAAACTGAAGCAATCGGAGTGTGAAGGAGTGGGCGTGGGGAGTGCGAGGCGGGTGGGAGAGAATTACAGTCTGACCTTATTACCAATTAGATATCAATTTACCGGACCCATTCTATCCTTGACTTACGCAATGTAACGAAACTCAGTCTTGTCTAACCTAATCCAGTTTATCTAACGTAACGCAGTCCGGCTTCGATTTACCTTGCTTAATCACCAAACAAACCTAACCTGCTATAACGATAGTCTCACTTCATTGAGCATAGAATAATGTAACCGGCATAACGCATCTACGTCATACAATTGTGGTCTGATCTGACCATCCTCCCTCCCTCCCTACCGCCCTCCCCCCATCAACTCATCCATCCATCCTCTCCTCCTCCCTCCCTCCATCCATCCATCCATCTATCTACCCTTTCAATCAGCCTGCGCTGTCTAAATGCTAGTCTGTCTGTTTGTCTCTCTGTCTGTCCTCTCTATTTGTCTCTCTGTTTGTCTCCATGTCTGTCTGTTTGTCTGTCTCTCTTTCTCTGTCTCTTTTTCCTCCCTCCCACCACCTCTCTCTCTCCCCTCTACCCCCCCCCCCCTCTCTCTCTCTCTCGTGCACTCTCTCCCTCTCTCTCTCTTTCTCCCTCCTTCCTCTCTAACTCGCATCCTCTCTCTCTATCCCTCCCTCCCCCTCCCCCTTTCTCTCTCCCCCACCATACAGGAGACCGTCCTTTGGAAGTGATGGTTGATGACCTTGCCATAGAACCCTCTGTGGCAGTTCCAGTGTCTGTACCTGTCGGTGGTGTCGTCGAGGCAGACGTACGGATCGTGGTTGTCGTGGCACTCACGCTGCTGCTCAGTGGAACGCTCCCTGACTGGGTGGATGAGGGACCCCACAGGCGTAGTGACGAGAGTGGCATTGCCCGCAGCGTCTTCCGGGATCTTCTCAGTGCTGAGACCGGGTGCTTCCAGAGCGTGGGACACCCTCAGCTTGCAGGCTTCCAGTGCTTTGGGCTGTGGGAAAAGGAACGCAGGTGAAAGGTCAGTAGTACCAACAGGAGCGGTATGTCATATTCGGTGCTGTTTAGTTGCAGTAGTGATGGTAGTGTGAAAGATGGTGTTGAGAGAGAGAGAGAGACAAGACAAGACAAGACAAGTCAAAATTCTTTATTTACGAGGATAATAGATAAGCACTGATGTGCTTTTTTACATCCAGTCCTCGCCCTGAGTAGGGCCAACCAGATAAAGATAAGGCAACAAAAGAAGCATGCAAAAAGTGACTAGAACTACAATACGATACAAAAAAAAGTTAAATGGAGAGAGAGAGAGAGAGAGAGAGAGAGAGAGAGAGAGAGAGAGAGAGAGAGAGAAGAGAGAGAGAGAGACAGAGAGAGAGAGAGAGAGAGAGAGAGAGAGAGAGAGAGAGAGAGAGAGAGAGAGAGAGAGACGAAGGAGCGAAAGGAGTGCAGGGAAGGGCGACAGAGACAGCGAAAGGGAGAGGGGGACAAAGAGGCGAGAGTGGGTGCGGGGAAAGAGCGTTAGAACAATCTGACAATCAAAACATTCCAAGGAGATGCAAGACAAGCAATCTGAAGCACCTGGGGGGAAAATGAAAATAAGCACAAATCGGGGGGAGATGCATAATGATGGCCCAGTC
The DNA here is from genome assembly GCA_016801955.1 of Conus betulinus. NCBI lineage: Eukaryota > Metazoa > Mollusca > Gastropoda > Neogastropoda > Conidae > Conus > Conus betulinus. The sequence goes on along the minus strand of JADBJO010001547.1, from coordinate 152,593 downwards.
ACCACGGCTGGCTGGGGGGGGGGGGGGAGAATGTCATACAGATAATAAATCTAGTCATTCCAGCAGAACTGTGTGTGTGTGTGTGTGTGTGTGTGTGTGTGTGTGTGTGTGTGTGTGTGTGTGAGAGAGAGAGAGAGAGAGAGAGAGAGAGAGACAGACAGACAGACAGACAGACAGACAGAGACAGACAGAGAGAGAGAGAAAAGATAGAGTGAGAGAGAGAGAGAAACAGAGAGAGACTGAGACAGAGACGGAGAAAACGGAGAGAAAGAAAAGAGGAATGGACGAGAATGATATGTGCACACACGCGCGCGTGCCGTGTACACACACACACACACACACACACACACACACACACACACACACACACACACACACACACACACACACACCACACACCTCATAAATCCTTCAGCTATGGAAGAAACAAACAAAAAACTGTTCAAAAGACTGTGAGCTCTTGTAGTTTAAACCTCATTGTGTGAGCTGATTACTCTTGTTCTTTACTGCTCGGCCTGGCGCTGGATTACCATTAGAATGCACAGACGTGCTAAAAATCAAGGGATAGAGGGAGAGGGCGGGGGGGGAGGGGGGGGGGGGGGGGGGGGGGGGGGATAAGAATCAGGGGTAACTGGACCAAGACCAAGGGTCTTGGCGATCTTTGGCGATTCCCGCCTTCGATTTACATTTTAAACTTCAGAGTGCTTTCCCCCTTTGTTCCATTACCAACCTCCTGATCTGCCCCCGAAAGTATGTGTGTGTGTGTGCGTGTGGGTGTGTGGGTGTGTATGTGTTTGTGTGTCATACAGAGGTGGGGGTGGGGGGGGGGGGGGGGGGGTCACAGAGAAGAGAAAGTGAGAGGTAAGGTAACGTTGCTTGTAGCCCAGTCGACCGCAAAGAGAGAGAGAGAGAGAGAGAGCTGCATGCGCATATACACACTCAAGACGAAGGAAAAGACATACCTTGGTACAGGTTGGAGTCATCTCAAATGCATCACAGCCGACCTCTGTTCCATTGATGATGACGAAAAAGCCAATGTTGACGTCACTGTCCTGTACGCGCATGTTCACCAGGAATTCCACGAATAACACACCCGCTTTCCTTCACCCTGACCTCTTTGACGACCCCTGTGAGCGAAACAAAGACACCTACAGATTTGGGGGGTGGGATGGGTATGACGGTTTGAGGATAAGTCAAACGGTTCCTATCTATCCCCAAATTATCTGTTTTTTTCATGAAATTATTATCATCATGATCATATCATTAGTAGTAGGTACTGAAATAATTTTTGTTTGTTATCGGCATTGTTATAATTGCCATTATTATCATCATCGTGTTACATTATCATTATTATCATTATCATCATCATCATTATTGTTATCATTATTATTACCATTATCATTATTGTGTTATCATTATCGTTCTTATTAAACATTATTGTCACTATCATTATTATCTGTCGCGAAAGGTTTCAAAACTGGAGACAAAAAAATCTCTGATTTCTCTAACTTTACACACACATTTAGCGAAAAAGAACAGGGCAAACATAAACATAGGAACATTAAGCTTTCTGAAAGACAATGGAGAGAGATTAGCATGGGGGTTTTCCGAAGAGAAGCCAGTCAAATCTTTCACTTTATGATGTTAGTTCTTCGTTCGTCTTAGTACCAATGCCGCCTATTTTCCCTACCTTAGGAATTCACAGTCTCAGAAACTTTTTTACGATGACGAAGACAATAGTGACGCAATGAAGAGCCATGTTGGGAATATATGGCAACATGGTGCTTTTCCCCTTCACTTTCATAGCCTAGTATGTCCCTGTTCCAGGCTCAGGCAGACCTGAGAGCTGCATCATACAGCAGGACAGCTTTGGACATTTGAGTCATGCAGGATTAGCATCTTCATCTGTCTTTCATTCACAGATGTGACCACCCACAGCCCATGTCCCACAGTACAGTGACAGATCAGGTAAGGTAATGTTCATTATAGCCCAGCCGATCGCAAAGACCCATATCAGGGCTGTCACCATGTGGAAGTCAACTCACAAGTCATTCATTCTCACAACCCTTTAAAATACACCTTTTAAAAACACACCGGAAATTTTGTTTTTAAAAAAAAGCTTTCTACTATAAAAATCTCAGATCAGATGGAAAACGTTGATCTCTTTCAGAAATTCAAAGACCACATCAGGTGGAACATTTCTGAACAACTTTTTCATGGAGTCTACAGTAAAACGTTTATATCTCTCACATCATGCAAGTCCCAACACTCTAAATGAATATGTTTCATTACGAGTGGTACATGACATGGAATGCATCACACAGCTTCTTCATTCATGAAAAGGTGCGAATGAGTTAAAAACGAATGGCCAGTGTAACAGGTCAATAAGATGGTGATTCTATTAAGTGAAAACTCACAGTGTATGAACAGACATCTTTGTCAACATCAGCAGTAGCAGCAGCAGCAGCAGCAGCAGCAGCAGCAGCAGCAGCAGAACCAACAATATCACCACCACCATCATCATCGTCAACACAGTGCAATACCTACGTGGAACAAACACGTGAGGAGGATGCAGAGGACGCATCCCAGTGGCCTCGTTTTCGTGTTCATCGAAGATCTGGATGTCCACTTTCTGGAAAGGCTTCAGAGCGGGCAGATTGGGGAACCGGCAGGTGCTGGCTCCACCCTTCACCTGCTTGGTGCCCTGTCCGCTCCTTCCAGGGTGCACACAGAATCCTTTACGTCGCCCTCCTTTGTCCACTGGATTGTTGTTAGAACCCCGTCCACGTCCGTGAAGGTCTCGATGTTCTGTGGCGGTGCTGGACACGACAATCATGGCACACAGGAGGGGGGGGGGGGGGTAGAAAGAAGTGGGGATGAGGGTGGGGCGCAGGGTGCGTGGGAGGGCACTGTTCAGTTGTTATTTATTCGCACACGCTTTAAGTGCACGAATCATGATCGTCTTGTTTTGTGGTTATGGTGATGTTGATGGTCCATGTCCTCATTATAAGCTGCGCGGTCTATCAGTCAGTTTGTGATCCAATATAGCTGAGGTATGCATGATCGATGAGCCTAGGTTTAGGAATTAAAAAGGATATTGGAACATTCTACCACCAGAACCATTATCATACAATCACAATCACTTCAGTTACCCCAGCAGCACCAACGTAACCGAAACAATGATAATGAACAGAGGCAGCAAACTTTTGACAACACAACAAAGACAACAACAACAACAACAACAACAACGACAACAACGCGAATAGCAATCAAGAACCAAAAACACACACCCGGCTTTCACCGCCACCGCCACCATTTCACCATCTCCAAAACCACAATTTCAACCATTAACGCAGATTTTTTAAAAGCTAAGGTACAATAACCTACAAGAATAAACAACGCTGCACTGTCATCTCCGCCGTTGCAACCACATCGGAAACTGCAAGAAGCACAATTAAAACAAAACAAAAGAAAACAAAAAAAAAAGAACGCCTACGACACCAACAAACAAGAATCCAGAGCACACCACCGACATCACTACCACCACCACGACCACCACCCATCCTTACGCCAAGACCCCCAGCAACGGACTCACCCATAGCCCGAGTAGAAACAGAAGGAAGAGTGGTGACGTTTCCCTGCACTTTCGTGTAGTTGCAGAACCACGGGGTCAGATGGAAGAGGTAAGTGGTGCTAGATTTCAGGCCGTCCACTCTGAGCATGACACCACGGTCATCCGCAGGTGGCCCTCCCCCCCCGCTCACCTGGTGATTGAGAAGATCAGCTTACGTTTCTTCGCCTTGCCATACCTCATCCAACGATACCTTAGCTTCAGTCCTCTTCTTAATGAATGGAGTTAACTTTCAGACTGCAATGCAGACCGTCTTGTTACATGAACCTGGCGATCTCAAATCTTAATTCTTAACAGCGAAATCTTTTAAAGTAAGAAAGTCGACTTACGTACTTGTCACCGATATCAGGATCACCGAGGATTAAACAAACAAAGAAACAAAAGGAAAGAAAAAAAATAAGGATTGCTCAACACGTTTCTGTATTGTTTGCGCAAAGGGAAGTTACAATAAATCTGTATAAGCTTTCATGTGGAGAAAACTAGTTTTGGACTGATTGATTGACCTAAAGTACTAACGAACGGCACAGACAGATGCTTCCATTTCAGAAAAGGTTGTTAAGAAAACGATCTGAAGATCGTTGAAGTACAAAAAAAAAAAAAACGTGTGCAAGCAGGATCCTGGACAGTCGGGTATAGCTGTAACAAAGAAACTAAGCACTGTTGAAAGTTAGTGACTAAGTTTTGTAAATAGTTCGTTCGAGTAAGAAGAGCCTTTAAACTGATTTTACGGAATGTAACTCTGAGTTCAGATGGTCTTACCCATCTTAACTCTACCCTTCGTCACCGAGCTCAACTTAAACCAATAAAAACGTAAACTAATAAAATCTGAAGAACAACAGCAACAACAACAACAACAACAAAACGGTAATCTAACTTTACTCTATTCAGTCAGAAGTGAACTTACCTGACGAAATCCAAACTAATCAAACAGAATGCAACAAACCCACAGACGTAATCCGGTCCCTTCTAACCTGACCAAAGCTACCTCATGTATCCTGTTTTAATCGACCTATTCTTAGTATCACTCAGCCAACACAAACCCAAGGAAATGTCACACACCTCCACTAATCAAACACATAAAGTGTTTAAATCGAATCCAACCCAGTTTAACTTGAATGTACCCCAACCCGTGCTGTCTCTATTTCAGCCTGTTGGTCCTGTCTGTCTGAAAGTCTGTCTGTCTGTCTGTCTACTTAACACGTAAAGCTACAGTTTCTATTCTTGTCGCTGCTGTCGTCGACAAAATCGTTGTCGATGAGTACGTACGGATCGTGGTCGTCGTGGCACTCATGCTGCTGTACAGTTGAACCCTCCCTGACTCGGTGGATGGGGACCCCCCAGGCGTGGTGACGAGGGTGGCGTTGCCCCCAGCATCTTCCGGGGTCTTCTCTGTGCTGAGACCAGGTGCTTCCAGAGCACGGGACACCCCCGGCTTGCAGGCTTCCAGTGCTTCGGGCTGTTGGAAAGGAACGCAGGTGAAAGGTCATACTGATGGTGGTGGACATGGAAATAACAGAAGAAGGAGCAGTACTGGTCTTAGTTGTAATAATAGTGATGACAGTGTGAGTGGCGTTGGTTTTTGATAGTAACAGTCCCGGAACAGCAATGGCAGTAGAGCTGATACTTTTAGTAACAGTGCTAGAAACAAAAACAGCAAAAGCAGGGGAGGCAGCAGTAGATCTAGTCGTAGCAGCAGAATAACAGCAACAGCTGTATTAAAGATAATACTTATATTAATTACATCGACCGCCATGGTGCAGTGGTTAATGTCGCGGATTCTAGGCTTGGAGGTCGTGGGTTCGATTCTCATCAGGCCGTTCACATTTGTGGGATCTTTCAACCCACGACAGGGCTCCTACCCAGGGCTGAGTTTGCCATGGTCTCAAAAGGGAGGACTGGGACCATGGAGTCGAGCTTCATCCGCTCAATGGTGAAAAAAAAGTTTCAAAGTCTATGGCCCTTCATGCCCTGCTCTCTTGGTGACCTCAGTGTTTGTTTCCTTTCCATACTAATGCCCTTGGGAAAATTCATCTCATGGTTCCCGGTATCGGCGAGTCCATAGGGAATGCCATTAGATGCACGTGGTTGCATCCCCCGAAGGGGAACACACAATCAAGCTGGCTCTGCGACTGAACAATTACGGCTTAACTGCCGGTGTCCTGCGCACGTAGGATCAGTACAGGCACCACTGAATACTATCAAGGCGACTCGGCAGCAGTGCAGTGTCTCCTATGGTGGGTTGCCTCTTGACGACTTGATTTTGATTCTCTCTGTGGATTGCCAGTGCCAGAGCTGGCAACAGTACAAGCTATGGTGTGACTGCGGACAGGGGCAAGAATATGCGGTCAGGGGATAATGTCAATAATAATAACGCTAATCATTATCATAGCTAAAACAACACCCGGGGGGCGCAGCCCTCCACCAAGACCAAGCAGATCCTGGATCTGCCCTCCGATCCGGATCCACAGCACGGATCTACACAGAACATTGACAGCTTTATCCTTTGGCCACGTTCTATCTTTCCATTAAGTGTCGAAAAATCGGTTATAAAGCTTTTGCATGATCTCAATAACACACACACACACACACACACACAAACGCCAAAACACAAAAACACAGGATGGGGGGGGGGGGGGGGGGGGGTATTTGTAACAAGAAGAGTTATGGTTTACGTGCCTAATGTCTTTCATCTCAGAAAGCTGGCATCTAGAGAGAGAGAGAGAGAGAGAGAGAGAGAGAGAGCGAGAGAGAGAGCTACCTTAGTACAAGTCGGAGTAATTTGAAATGTTGTACAGCCGACATTCGTTCCTTCGATGACGAAAAAGCCAGCATTGACGTCACTATGCTGCCCGCTCTCTTTCACCAAGAACTCCACGTATGACACATCAGCTTTCTCCAACGTAACGTTTTCCACGACCCCTGTGATAAAGACGGACATGGGTATAGGAGTGGGGGGGTGTGTATGGACATGGGTATAGGAGTGGGTGGGGTATGTATATGATGGGTTAAACAAAAGAATCCATTCTAGTCATCGTTAAATACTTTGTTTATTATATGTAATCATCATCATCATCATCATCATCATCATCATCATAAGTGTAGTCGTTTTTAATCATTATATCATCAAGATTATCATTATTGTTTCTATATTGTTCATCGCAAGTACGTAATCACTTTCGAACTTGAACAAAAATAATTAAAGGCCCATCTTGTGCCGAAACGGATGAAGCATTAAGGGAATGCTCGTTCATCTTTGTTGTCCTGAGCGTTTTGTTTCTTGCCTGAAGAAGACCTAGGAGGCCGAAACACTTTGTGCTTTGTCTTTTGATTCGTTTGTCTACGTTTTTTGGGCGGAGCATTACAGATTATTTTTAAAATTTAAACGAAAATGATACTAAACAGATTAACAACGTCTAAGATTGTCTTATGATGAATGATATGCTACACATAAATCATAATCCAACGTGAAAACCCTTTGATCGACTCCAAAGGATAAATATACGGAACTCCTTTGTTTACGTCTACCGTAACATAAAAGCAGAGTTTCCCCCCTCCCCCTCCCTTAAACACACACACACACACACACACACACACACACACACACACACACACACACACACACCCAGCTGAGCTGAACAGATCATCGAAACCTCAGAGTTCGCAGACATTATCACTACATCAAGGACAAGGTAAAAGATTCACAGGAAAATTCAAACATCCTGAATCACGTAGAAGGAAGACGGACATGGCTTGGTTATGGAGAAGTCTGCCAGATGTTCTCTGTATAGAATGTCGAAGTGAGGTGGCTGCAGGCGGAAATTCAAACACATTTTCAAAAAGAATTATCAGCAAGTCCGCCAAACAACAGGGACAAACCAATGACAAGACAAACACGAGGCATTTCGACCTCTTAGGTCTTCTTCAGGCAAGATAAACAACTCTAAGGACAGTGAAAACGAAGAACGAGCAATCACTTATCTTCTCGAATTCAGCGCAAGATGGGTCCATTGCCAGCTTGTTCACTATTTAACGAGGGCAGCCAGCTGCGTGCCCGTAGCCTTTGCCTACGTTCCAACCACCGTGTGTGCGCTTTAAAACTTGACACTTTTGATACTATCAGCTGAGCTGCGTAGCAAACAAACCCGTGAACAGAAGGCAGATAGACAGCCAATCTGATCAACAGCAAGTGCTAAAGGCCTTCAATAGACGCAGTGGAACCCTAACTAAAAAAAACGTGAGGTCGTTCCGCCCCCCCCCCCCTCCCCGGTTTATCGTATGTAACCGGATGACCCACTACCAGACCCCTTACTGGGCCTCCGTTTCTTCGCTACGGTGGACAAGGAAGGACGTGAGTAGTGAAGGAAAGGGGGAGGACAGGAGGTGGATAAAAAAGGACATGAGTAGGGGAGGGAGGGGGAAGATGGGAGGTGGACAAGGATGGACATGAGTGAGGGGGTGGGGGGTGGAGGGGGAGGACGGGAGATGGACAAGGAAGGACATGAGTAGGGGGAAGGAGGGGGAGGATGGGAGGTGGCAAGGAGTAGGGGAGTGAGAGGGGAGGACGGGAGGTGGACAAGGGGTGTGTGACAACGAGGGCAGAGAAGAATGGAAAAGACAGGAGGACGGTGCTAGCTGAGACTGTAGTTCAGTAGTATGAAAACTCTCAATTTATGAATGATCATTGCCATCAGTCCCCCGTCGTCCTCGTCGTTATCATCACGGCTTAATACCAACTTGGAATAAACCTATGAGGAGCCTGCAGATGATGCTCCGCAGTGGCGGTGTATCCCTGGTCGTTGGAGACCCGGATGAGCACGCTGTGGAAAGGAACTAGAGGCGGCAGTGTGAGGAAGCTGCAGGTGTTGTTTTTGACCCTTCACCCGCTGATCGTCGGAGACAGAACTGTCCAGGATGCACTCGGACTCCGTCACGTTGCCCTCCTGCGTCCATTGGACCGTTAGAGTCCTCTCCACGTCTGTGAAGGTCTTGATGTTCTTTGGCTCCGATGGACCTGACAATCAGGGCAAATAAAGGAGTTTAGAAAGAGAAGGGGCTGGAGAGGTGAGGTGAGTGGGGGGGGGGGGGGGGGGGGGGCGGAAGGCTTTGGTGATCCTTTTTTCCTTTTTTTTTTCACTTCCAAGAACTGTTAAGTCCGCAAGTTGTCCGCAAGTGAAGGTTGTCTTGTTAGGCCATTTACACACGCATGTGTACATTCACTACACAAACATACAATGATTAAAATGGCACAACTAATGTTAGGTAAGTACTCAAGGTCTGACCGGCGCGTTGGGCTAATGGGTAGAAATTGATTTTGGTGATTTCCGTGTCTTTGCTTTTAACTGCAACATCTCTAAGTTCGAGGTCTAAGAGACTTGAGATGCGCGGAATCAACGATCTTAGGTAAGGGCAGAACAAAATGATCTAAATCGTTCAGGTCTGTACAGGGTGATGTAACTATATAAACACTCTTCTGTGATAGAAATCACATGCAGTTATTTAATCTACATTTGCGCTCACATACACACACATACATGCGCGCATGCACCTACACACACACACACACACACACACACACACACACACACACACACACACACACACACACACACACACACATACACGCATAAATGTATACACACACACACACACACACACACACACACACACACACACACACACACACACACACAGGACTCGGGGTGGGGAACGGAGAGGCCGATCTACTGAGAAACGAACATTTACATCTTCGTTAAAACATAAAATTATGTCACAATACATGGTACATTTTTTTCTGGCACGGAGAGAGAGAGAGAGAGAGAGAGAGAGAGAGAGAGAGAGAGAGAGAGAGAGAGACTCACGAACGCGAACACGCATGATACTTACGGTAAGAAGTCTTGTTGAGGGTAATCAACACACGTTTCCAAGGTGTTGTTGAACTCGACATAGAATTCGTAGCCCCTGCCATTGGGTCCAAGCCTGAACTTAAGGTCGTTTGTGAAAGAAGATCGGCACTCTTCGGGCTCCTTCTGGTCGCTGCTGTTGATGTAAGTTTTGCATAGTCGTTGCGGCTTCACGTAGCCGTGCTGTTCATGGATGGCGTAGGTAAAGATCACCTTGTTTGGATTCTCTGGTGGCTCAAACCTCAGCTCCACCTGTACGACTGCAACAAAGCATAAACCCCTTTCAGAGCCAACGTGACTAAGAACATGAAGAAAAGTTCAACGTTGATGCTAAATTTCCGCGCCAAAAGTAAAGCGCAGCTACCGTCAGGTGAATAATGGCTCCATCTGTGTAAGCAGGAGACGGACCACGTGAGAGTTTGTACGACAGATTCACGTGTGCTTCTAGCTGACACACAGGAGAGACAGAATGGCTTATAAAAATGATGAAGTCACGATTAATTGAAGAGAACGACTGTACAATCAAACTGAGCTTGGAAAGGGATGCGATTTCAAAAGAAATGGCGTTGACAGGATTGAACAGTGGTTGCCAAAAGACGTGTGTGTGTGTGTGTGTGTGTGTGTGTGTGTGTGTGTGTGTGTGTGTGTGTGTGTGTGTGTGTGTGTGTGTGTGTGTGTGTGTGTGTGTGTGTGTGTGTGTGTGTGTGTGTGACATCTTCATACTCCTCCTCCTCCTCCTCCTTATGATCATCATCATCATCATAATCATCATTATCTTCCATGTCACTCCAGTGACATTGCATCTACGCCGCTCATCCCAGCTCCCAATCCATAGCTACATCCTAGGTTGTGCTGCCACAGCCCCAGCACCGGCAATCGACAGGGAGCAGTCAATGTCAAGCCGTTATGAAGAGCAACCCACCGGAGGAGATACTGCACTGCTGCTGAGTAAATTCGGTGGTGGTCAGTGGCATCTTTCTGATACAACATACGCAGACACCACCTACTAAGCGAGGTCACCATGAGAACAGAGCACGAGAGGCCAGTGATTTGAGACTTTTACCCCACGCTGATCGATGAAGATGAAGACGATGACCATCCTGCTGAAGATTTCCTTTCTGGTCTGTGGCTACGTGACAGGGCTGTACTCTACGCTTACTTTCACAGGATATCCCGGCGTCATCCAGGCCCGAGAGATCCGGACATGTGCAGTGTTGGTAACCAGATTTAAGCGACTTTCTCAGAGACGCGTTATTAAGTGGATTAAACTCGACTGCGTGGTTCCGGTCTTCCCAGCTGAGCCCATAACAAACTCAACCCAGGATAGGTGCCGGTCGGGGCAGAAAAATCTTAAAATGAACGGCTCTGAAGGAAATCGAACCCACAACCTCCCAGTCGGGAGTCCGCGACGCTAACCACATCACCAAGGCTGTGGTTGCCAAAAGCTGGTTATAAAAACAACTTAGAAGAAAGAAGAAATAATAATAAGAAAGAAGAAAAAGACAGAAAGAATACTCCAACAAATGAGGAACTGAAGAAAGACAAAAAGAGAGAGAAGAAAAAAGAAAGAGAAAAAAAAAGAAAAAAAAACTTTTTTGCTCTCTCTCTCTCTCTTCTCTCTCTCTTCTCTCTCTCTCTCTCTCTCTCTCTCTCTCTCTCTCTCTCTCTTTTCCTTTTATTTTGTTGTTTTTGTTTTGTTTCGGTTTTGACAAGGGATACCCTGAAACTGAAAATAAGATTAGCAAATTAGAGAGAGAACAGGGATAGATGTACGAAAAGAAGACTATGAAAAAGAAAAACAACTGCCGTCCTTATTCAAAAGAAAATAAGCTTGATTAAGAAAGAAAAAAAAAATAAAAGACTGGGAACGAAAAAGAACAACTCCAAGCTGGGAGAAGGAGCGGGGTTTCTACGAGAGAGAGAGAGAGAGAGAGAGAGAGAGAGAGAGAGAGAGAGAGAGAGAGAGAGAGAGAGAGAACAGAACACAAAAGAAGAGAGAACAGAAGACACTGACACTGACACTTTCTTACCGGCATTAGCGTTTTACAGCCCTTGTGCCAAGGGAGGCAATTCACAATAGGTAGCGACGAGTAGAAAATAGGAAACCAATACGCCATATATGACGTTTCGTGAACATAAACACACAAACACACACGCGCGCGGGCACATACACTCTTTCAAATAACTGCTTTTATGATACACATTTTTTGAGGTAATATTCAACATCCGTGGATGCACTCACACATGAAAAGCAATAATATAATAATATGGCAAAGTCTTCCATCCATCTATAACTATATTACATGTATAAATTCACCACTGGTTTAAATTTCTCGTCGTACATTGGTTTATCTTCCCTGTTTATGCTTTATTCACCCCAACTGATTTTCAGTTTTTATTGATTCATTCTTGTTTTCCTAATAAATGTTGGTCAGATGAATTTTTTTTTTTAGTTCCTTATGTTGTTTGCTTCTGCAATGAAAATTGTCAGCGATATTATGATCTCATCATTACCATACGCAAGAATCGCTTCTAAATTATGTCTTTCCGAAACCGGTAAAGAAAACAAATTATATCTAGTTCGTTTTAAATCATACACAGGGCAATGACATATAAAGTGTCGTTCATCTTCAGCTTCTTTACAACACATTAGACACTAACGATCTATTTTTTGTTCGTCAATAAACCATCTTTTGTTGATATTTATTCCGATAGTTCTCATTCTCAGCATGGCCAGAACAGAGTGACGAGTGAAGTTAAAGTAAAAATGTTCTGATGTCAGGCCTCCGGCCCATAACATGAGAGCAACAGCACAACAAGAATCATTTAGATTGATAAACTGCATCCTTAAGTTTAACGCTTTGTAAACAAAATTAGATAACCGTAAAACAATACCTTCGTTTTCACTTGACATAAGTAGGTAGAATTTAAAGATACATGGATTGTGGAAGTACTAGGGCTGAATAAATTCGTTTCTTATTTCATGGTACATCGGACACACAAGAACAAAATGTCATTCAGTTTCTGTCTCTGTTCTGCAGAACGGACACAGTTTATTATTATCACTGTTCTCTCTATATACTGTAAGTAATGTGAATTCAAAGGACACATTCCAATTCGAAATCTTGCATA